>CM053770.1:395376475-395496191 GCA_028658325.1 Potorous gilbertii | reverse complement strand
GAGGAATCTTCTGAGTTAATCTACAACCCCAAGATTGATTCTTTCATTTCATAATTCTGAACTATAGTTTAATGAGACAACTGAAGATGGTTAAGATTATATACCTTTTATAGAGCTAAACAATATTGTTCTCCCATAGCTCTTAGTACAGCTCTCTGCATATATGAAACTCTTAGTAAATGTTAAACTGATTTGAAATTAAATTCCAAAGTAGAATGGCATAAAAGTAGATGCAGACAGTATGTGCTGGCAACAGATGGCAGCACTAGAACATGTTTCTGTTTCCTAGTGCAATGTCTTGAGACACCTGAATTTTCATATAGTCAGTATAGTAGTAATAAAGTACTGTTTGCATGCATTTGCTACATCTGTTATGGTCCCCTCATTTCTAGATTCCACCTATATATGGACAAAATAGCTCCTACACTGTGCTAAATGACAGACAATATGACAATGCCCTGAAACAGTGAGAGTAAAAATAGGTATAACAATACCAAGGAGTTGGATAATACCAAAAAGGGGTTATTCCACAACTAGTAGAATATTGGGCCCACTGAACTTGGAACCAGAAGACTTGGGTTTTAATCCTGACTCAACCATTTAATAGATGATATTGTCATTCTGAGAATGTTTCCTCTTCTATGAGGTGAAAATAATACTTGCACTTTCTATATTGAAAGGCTACTAAGAAAATCAAATAAGGTAATGTATATGAAAGCATTCTGCAACTTTAAAGAATGTTACAAACTTATTAATACTATACTTCAACAGATTTATAATTTCACTGATGTGAGTAATCTGTCCAATGACACAAATAACAGTTCCCTTATACCCAATGGTACAAATTGTCCTGTGTGACTTTTGCTCCAGTTCTCTCATAAATCCTCCATAGGTGATTTACTCACTTTGCTAAGGATCTTCATCTAGATTTCTTGAAATGATAACACCAATGGATCATGGAGGATGTTCAGCTGTCGTCCTTCAGCTCTTACTACATAATTAATTAGTTGATCTCTTTCTTAAGTATTGCAGGTCCCTATTTGTATTTATTACTCTCCTATTAGTTCATTAGTATTATGTTGTAAGTCCACCATGAACCTCTCCATTGTCCTTTTTGGTGACTAGCAACTTTAAATCTTCTTAAAAAACACTGTGGTGTTCTATAAATTGTCACCATACAGTACAACTGGAAGAATACTGATTTTAAGAGATAAATCTTTGGTTTTAGGGTGAAGCTTGGAGTCATTAAAAATACTGTGCTACTTCTCAAAGATAATGTAGCCTGCTCCCCTCATTAATTCTGGGTCCAGTTCACTGTTTGTTAGCAGTGATTGTCAAAACTCATTTATCAGAGCAATGAGCTGTCTGTCCAATTGTGTATCAGTTTTTGGACAATAGGTATTCTGCATCCATTTGGTTTTTCTAATGTAGATAGTTAGGGTGAACTCTTAAGTGTTTATGGATATCATTTAGGAGACTGAAATATTCTGTGACTTCAATCAGTATCATGTAATCTATAAGTGGAAGCATTTGAGAGACTTTAACTTTGGGAAAACCCTCTTCCATTTGGACTTTACAAGAGATATCCTCCATGGCAGTGATGAACAACTTTGGAAAGAATATGTCTTCATGTTTTATGACTCTCAACATTAATTTTTGTTGTTTAGTTTTCATTAAAAAAAAAAAAAGACCAGCAACATCATGGGTGATGTCTAGACTTGCAAGTGAATTGGATTTAAGTAAAACGGAGATGTGCAGTGTTGTCAGTTTTCACCTCTCTTCCAGAGTTATAAAAGTCAAATGGTGATAGCCTGGGGTGCAGTGGATGACCTTGGTGTTTCTGATGTCTAATCGAGCTCTCAGCCCTCCATCCCACTTGCTTCAGCTATCTTAATGACCAACAAATAGTTGGAGCAAATGGTTCTTATTCACCCATTTCATCAGGGAAAATCTTCACATGCTAACTCACCAACAGGTTTGAGACCTGTTGATTACCCTCAATCTGGTTTAGCCCATCTGCCAACACAGTTTTAGCAAGGCAAGGCCACTGCTCATACTACAGCTTCTTGGAGCCATAGGTGAGAGCTGCGTGAAAGGTGGACATCTGATTTCATTATATCTTTTGAGGAATCATTTTGACATATATGTGAAAAACATCTTGCTGCAAGATAGACTTTAAGGCAGTATTTTACTCCATCAAATCACACCAAATGTGCCTTTAAAAATGCAGTCAACAAACATGAAGCACAATGGAATACTTTACCTTTACAGTCACTTGTATAACAGGGACTTCTATAAGTCAGGGACTGCTAAAAGCTTACCTATGCCTCCTTAGATCTCTACCAAGTATGTCCTTGATCAATATGGAGATTATTCTCCTAAAGATTTTGTAGAGAGAAGAAAGTAGGCATATCATTCACTAATCACTGATATTTTCTTGGCTGCCTTTTTTTTGGTAACAATAAGATGCTTGACTTTTTTTTTTTCTAAGTATTTGATATGTTTCTCTTTTGCAGGTCTCTTGATAAACTTCCCTAAGTGCTTAAAAATTACATTACCTCTATCAAAAAGCACTGCTTCAAATGCTTGATTTTCCATAAAGTCCTATTTCAATTTCTCCTTGTGGCATGAAGATTGTAGCTACATCAGTAGAATACAAGCTCTGAAAGCTTCTTCCACGATAGAAAGACTTTATGTTTAGTCCCAAGAGCAGATCATATCTGTTTTCCAAGGATGAATCTAGCTAACAAAGAAAATACCTTGACCACAAAATGACAAATTTTTGGTATGGTAACCTATGAATGAATGAGAAATACAAAATGGTCTTCAGATCTATGTTTGTACCTTCTGCTTCTGCAGTGAAAACCAGCAGAAGAGGAAAAGAAGGTGCCAAGAGTCAGAATTTTTAGACTTTCTACAAACTTTAACTGTTGATACTTTAAATGTGATATCCTTTCCCAAAGATCAATGACTGGATTTATTCCTCAATCTTGACATTCTTGAAGAAACAGTACCAGACGGAAAATGAAAGCTGTAACTATCTGAATGGATGGCTTGCAGGTTCACCTTAAAATATCAAATAAAGAGATGGAAGAGTTGACTTTAGCAAGCAACCAAATGCAACAAGAAACACAATTTTATGAGCCACTGCAGCAAATTAAAAGGCATTTTTTAAGCTCTTTCAGTGTTTAAGGAACTATGCTAAATGCAGGGGATACCAAGAAAAAAATGAAAAAGTCTCTTCTCATATTGGAAAACTATAGCTTGTATACAGAGAAATAAATTCACAATCATTTGAAGAAGGGAGAACACTAATACCCAAGGAATAAGAAGCTTTCTACAGTAGGTAGCATCTCCATTGAACTTTAAATGAAGATAAAGTTGTTAAAAAGCAGAGATGAGGAAGAGAGCACAGTCCAGGAATGCAGGGAAGAATACAAACGCAGGTAGGCTACAGATGGAATGCTTATTTCTGAGAACAGCAAGTTGACTAGGTCATTAAAAAGTAAGATATGGGAAGAAGATTAATGTAAAATAAACCTAGAAAGGTAAGCTGCAGTGTTCATGATAAGCATTTCAGAAAAACCTGGAAAGACTTACATGAGCTGATGCTGAATGAAGTGTCCAGAATTAGAAGAACACGGTGCACAGTAATAGCAATATTGTATGACAGTTAACTATGATAGACTTAGCTCTTCTCAGCAATACAACAATTTAAGACCAGTAAAAAAAAAAAAGACTCATGACAGAAACTGCTATGTACATCCAAAGAAAGAACTATGGAGTCTGAATGCAAATCAAAACATTCTATTTTCACCTTTTTGTTATTTTTTGTTTTTTTTCTTTCTTGTGGTTTTTTCCTTTTCTGATTTTTCTTTCACAACATGACTAATGTGGAAATATGTTTAATATGATTATACATTTACAATCTATATCAGATTACTTGCTGTCTTAGGGAGGGGGGAGAGGAAAGAGGAAGGGAGAAAAATTTGGAACTCAAAATTTTACAAAAATGAATGCTGAAAACTATCTTTACATGTAATTGAAAAAAATGAAATATTAAGTGCAAAAAAGAAAAAGAAAAAGGCTGAGAAAAGTTGAATATAGCAACCTAAAAATAATAAAAAAAAAAGGAATTATTTATATTTTAGTGGACGGAAAAAATTGTTAAGGTAAGAGTATCATTTCTTATGTCTGTACACAGTAAACCATTAACTTTTTAGAACAAAGATTAAAATCAATACCAAATTAGACGAAATCAGAATATATGTCATGTAATTGAGACAACTCTAGCCTGCCTCATTCAAACAAACGATTTACCAAGAAAAACAGGAAATACATAAAAGAAGAGACATTGGTACAAACTATCTCCATTTCCTAAGGAATTTTTACCAATATAAATCAGCTGACACAATGAGTCCAAAAGAACCTAGAAACTACCTTTGCCAGCAAATACTTAATCCTGTTAGGAAGAGATATATATAAGCAACATCAATTTAGAATATAAATTTTCTTATACAATATTACGGATAGTAGAATGGAAGCTGATGACCATTCTCATTTATTCTACAAGCATTTACTAAGTACCTACTATGTGCAAGGTGTTATGTTTCGTTCTAATTTTTAAGGAACTATTTTTCTCAGTGAGCTTTTGACCTTCTTTTCCATGTGGCCAGTTCTGCTTTTTAAAGCATTTTCCACATTGGCCTTTTTGACCTCTGTTGCCATTTGGGTTAGTCTATTTTTAAAGGTGTTATTTCCTTCAGCATTTTTTGTCTCCTTTAGCAAGCTGTTGACTTGTTTTGCATAATTTTCTTGTATCACTCTCATTTCTCTTCCCAATTTTTCTTCCACCTTCCTTACTTGATTTTCAAAATCCTTTTTGAGCTCTTCCATGGCCTGAGACCAATGCATATTTTTTTGGAGGTTTTGGATGTAGAAGCCTTGACTTTTATATCTTCCTTTGATGGTATGCTTTGTTCTTCCTCATCCAAAAGGATGAAAGAAAAAACGTTTTCACCAAGGAAGTAACCTTCTATAGTCTTATTTTTTCCCTTTTCTTGGTATTTTCCCAGTCAGTTACTTGACTTTTGAGTCCTTTGTCTGAGTCCTAGGGATCTCTAAGTTCTTACTTCCTCCAAGGTGGCACAATCAAGGGAGAGGAGTTTACTCCTCTCCTGGCCTGCACTATGGTCTGTGAGCAACCACAAGCACTATTTTATGCCCTGGATCTGCTAGTAGGATTCCCTCTCCATAGTTACCACCAGCTCCACCATGCCAGCTAGCACTCTTCCTCACCCCAGGACTACCACTGAGAACTGAGACCCAGATCAGCCACTTGATTCTCCCAGGGTCTTTAGGCCAAAGGCTCCAAAAGTGGACGCTGCTGCTTCAATGGCTGCTGCCACCGTGGGGCCAAGGCCAGATGCCACTCTCCTCTTATCCAGGTGAAAGAGCTTTCTTACTGACCTTTGAAGCTGTCTTTGGCATTTGTGGGTTCAGAAATTTGGGAAACACAGCTGCTGCACATGATGCCATGCCCTGAAGCCTGTTTCAGTCCTGCCCATGCTGCACTTGGAGGCTGGGGTACACTCTGCTCCACTTTGAGCCTGGTGCAATAGACCTTTCCTGTTGGCCTTCCAGGCTGTCTTGGGCTGGAAATCTCTTTTACTCTGTCATTTTGTGACTTCTGCTGCTCTAGAATTTGTTTAGAGTCATTTTTTACAGGTATTTTATGGGCTACAGGGAAAGAGCTAAAGCAGGTTGGTCCTTCTACTCCACCATCGTGGCTCCGCTCCACTATGTTTGGTTCTGAAGGGACAAAGACAAAAACAAAACCATCTCTACCCTCAAAGAGTTTACGTCCTCCTGGTAGGAAAATATGCACACAGATAAGTCAACATAAAATACATACAAAGTAAAAGTAGAAGAATTTTGTTGAGGGGAACTAACTGGGGAGATCAGGAAAGAAGGAGCATAGTATGAATAAGAAACATTCAAGTCTTTGTTTTTTTCTGCCATTATTAAGGATGAAATCTGGCCACTCCTTAATCTACTTTCCTACATCTTTATCCAGATCATGCCCATAGGACTCTGACCTGACCCTTCTTCTCTTCTCTCTCTATACTACTTCACTTGATGATCTCTATGTTCATGATTCTCAAATCTACTTATCCAGGCCAAATGTCTCTTGTTAACTTCCAATCTCCCCATCTCTAACTGCCTCTCAGATACCTTGAACTGGACATACCATAAAAGTCTCAAACTCAACATATCTAAAAATGAACTTATTATCTTCCTCCCTATACCCTCCCCTTTCCTAACTTCCTTATTACTATTGAGGGCATTACTACCCTCCTAGCCCCCAGGTTTGCCACCTAGGCTTCATCCTCCACTCCTCACCCTCTCACCCCTATATCCAATCTACTGTCAAGGTTTGTCAGCTTTTACCTTTATAACATCTCTTGTTCATACCACTTTCTCTCCTATGACACTGCTACCTCTATAGTATAGGTCCTTTCTACCTCATACCTCAAGCAGAAGCTTGCTGATTGGTTTCCCTGTCATGTCTCTCCCCACTCCAGTCCATCCTCCACTCTGCTCTCAGATCTTCCTAAGGTTTGACCAGTCTGAAGATGTCAACCCCTCCTGCCTCCATTTAATAGAATTTAGTGGCTCCCCATCAAATCCTAAATCAAATGTTAAATCCTCTGATATTCAAAGCCATTTATAACGTGCTCCTCCCACATTTCCAATCTTTTTACACTTTATTACATACTCTTTTAGTCAGTGATACTGGACTTCTTGCTGCTCCTCCAAGATACTCCATCATTCCATTGGCAAATTCTCCCTACACACCTTTTCTTCCTGTACTCCCTGGCTTTCTTTAAATCCCAGCTAAAATCTCACCTTCTATACGAAGTCTTTCCTGACTTCCCCTCAATTTTAGTACCTTCTTTCTAATAACTTTAGCTTTCATAATCACTTAATGTAGGCCAACTCTAATTGTAGGGGGTTGTCTGGAATCTGATTTCTTCAGAGTACTGGTCAGCCTGTTGGTGGATGGGGGTAGCAGTCTAGAGGAAGGCTGCCATGTTTAGTGTCTTGTCATTCAGGGCCACCTTCTCCTCCAACCCTGTAGAGCCAAGTGCCAGGCAGTATAGCAAAATGGCCTCTGTAGTCAGACTCCTGTCATGTAATTCCCTCCCTCTTTTCTCCCGTTTTTATTTTGTTTTGTTTGCCACTGGTGAATGTAGTCTTAGTTACAGCCCTTGCTAACACTTCTTAGATTCTCCTTTATCATTGTGTAACCACTTTCCAATTTCAAAATAAGCTTTGACTTGAACTCACCTAAACAAAAATGTTTAGGGGAAAAGTATGAAGGAGAAAATGGCCACACAGTATGATATATCCATCATGTACCTTTACCTCTTTCCTCTTCCCTACTCAATCTCCCTGCAACTTTCTTTCCATGATTTGCTGCTGGTTTTAAAGGCACTGAACAAGTTGGCAAGATAACATAAATCAATCCAAGTCATCATTTGTACTTTGAAATTTTAACAAATCTGTAATTTTGAGTGTGTAGGTTCTCTATGAAGGCAGATCAAAACTCCTACCCTTTTGTGATCTTTGTTAGAAGCTTTGGCAGAATTTATTTTTTATTCTGCTGCTGACAGTGACAAACTCCTCAGAACTTAATAAAGCTTGTTTTCAGAGAACAGATATGTGCTGTTTCTGGACCCATAAGCAAAACTATCTTTGCAGAGACTTCTAGAGCTTGCACCTTGCAAGCATGGCCATTGAGAACACAAGACAATCTGTACCCCATGAGGCTTAAGAATACGACTTAAGTAGCGGTCACTTCTCTACAGTTTCATCCTTATGGGTGCTGGTCAAATTATTATAATCCCTGTACCAAAGCCCATTTGTATGAGATTCTCTCCATATTGGTGGAGATGAAGGCCCTACCCTCCATGAGGGACAAAGTGGAATTGGTGGGAGGCAGAGAGCTCCACATTTCAGCAATCCCTCTTCAGAACTCTTTAGAATCCATCCTCTCTGGGACTGGCCAAGCTTCACGTCTTTCAGCATCAAGTCCTCTCAGGTACTCCTAGCTTCCAGGAATAAATTCTGGAAACACATGAGTGGAGCTTGCATTTCCCTATCTCCAGCTAGCTATACTAGAGGTTTTGGGGAATTATCTCTTCAGTGAGATAAAACACATTCTTGGTTGCACTGAGTTATTTCTCTCCTAAGGAGAAAGCCCCTTTATTCTGAATTGTGTGCTATATATTATTTGTATACCTTCTGCTTTGCTATGCTTTGAATAAATGAGTTCCTTTGCTATTTTCTATGTTTTCACTGGGAAACTGGTATTTGGTGAAGAAGGGGTCAGTCCTTGAATATAGATCTTAAGAGTCCTCCTTCCCCCCAAAATGACAAAGTGATCAGATACTTCTAACCTGGTACTCCCTGTATTTGAAGATAGCACAGTAGTGTCTTCTGGCTGGAACATTTTGCTTCCCTTCCTGGAAGGAATTAAAGTAGGAGGAGAAGAGGCTAGAGATGTCTATTCTGAATACTTCAAGCCATACAACAGTCCTCTCCATATGTTGGCCTTACATATCTGCTACATTACAATATCCTTTTCTTCAATTTCTCTTCTATGTTTCTACTCCCCCTCCCTCTACTACTTACATATTAATATTGACTAATATTTGTAAAAATTAAGGTGACATCCATATAAGACATTCATTTCTCTATAAGTTAGGGCCTGGACCTGTGATTTCATTGGTAAGGGGAGTTTCTGGGTGAGGAATGTGGGTCAGCATAGTCTGTATAATTTATAATCTTAGTTGCTTTACAATACTGAGGAAATTAAGTAACATGCAGAGTCATGCAGCCGGCATGAGTCACTAGAGGGACCAAACTCAGCTCTTCTTGGCTTGGAGGCCAACTCTCTACCCACTACACCACATTACCACTCATGCAATTTTATAATCAAACTGCCTGGGCCTCAAAAAAACAAGTCAGGGTTAGGGAAATGATTCGTTCACAAGTAGTGTCTAAATTACTTTGTTTCTGAAACTAAAGGTTTTGGGAAAGGATAAAATCTCCCAAGTTTTGTTTTATTTTAACACGCAGAGGGATTACTTTAACACGTTTTCCTTTAAGGATGGGCTCATCCGTCCCCCTCCTGAAAACCAAACCAAAGCTGCATTGCACATTCTAAAAAGTGCTGCCAGAATAGGAGGCAGATGCGGTCTAGTGGAAAAGGCCCTCTTCAGAATCAGAGGAATGAAGTCCGAATACCAGCCCCGTTACCTCCTAGCCCAGCACATATGGCACCACGTGGGCTGTCAGTTTCCACATCTGAAACAAGGGGGGAAGGAGGTGGGCAGGGTCTGTCAAGTCACTTTCACTTCTGTGGCTCTTGGGCTTGCACAAAACCGGCCCCAAAGGGTCTTGGCTCAGCGCGGCTCAGCTTACGGATCCGTGGCAGCGCAGCCCTCGGGGGCTATCTGTCCTGAGCCCATACTCGCGTTCCTGCAGCCCTCGAGCCTGCGTGGCGCCTTCCCGGGGTTTCCAGGTAGTAACCCTTCCGTTAGTAAGAGCCTGCTCTGCGCCGCCTGAAGGGAAGCATGGGGATGGGCTGGAAAAGATGCCAAGGATGCCCAGGACCGACACCTCGGCAGATGTCCGACAGGCTAACGGGCTAAAGCAGGTCACCCCAACTCCCCGGGGAGAACACCTGGCCGGGAGAAGAGGCGGGACGACGTCAGCTTAGGGACAGAACGTGTCTATTGCGCACGCGCACAAGGTACTTCATCGCTCTAGCCTCGGCGCCTCCTTCTGCCCCTACCACTTTGGGATCTGACACAGGAACAGATGGACGGAAGCTACTCTCCTACGCGACGTGGACACTCCGGCTCTTCCTCCACGCCTTCCCACGTAGACAGTGACGCGCTCAACACTTCCAACTCTTGCACGAGTTCTCACCCCGCAACTTGCCAGAACCCAAGATGGCCACGGAGAGGCTGGGCCCCGTCAGAAGCCTATCACAGGCTAGACGCTGACCTTTGCTCCTCCCCACTCCTCCCTCTCCGGCGCCAGGGGCGGATGGCTTCTGCGCGTGCGCAGAGGGGACGGGGGAGGGGGGTGGGGGGGTGCGATACCGACCCACGGTCTCGCCAGTTCCGCCTCCGTAGCTGCTTCAACCTCTGCTTCATCCCTTCGCCACCCTGCGAGCTGGGTTCCCATCGTTACCTGCGCGAGGGGCCGGGGAGGCAGGACCGGCAGCGGCGCGCTCGCGGAGCGCTCGGCCCCGGCTGTTCCCCTCCCGCGGGCAGGTGGCCGGGTCGGCGGGAGAGGCGAGGGGCAGGCCCTCCACAGCGCCATGTCGGCGGGCGGCCCGTGCTCGGCGGGGCCCGGAGGGGTGTCCGGGGGTGCCTCCTGCGCCTCGGGGGTGCCCCCCGGGGGGGTGTCGATGTTCCGGTGGTTGGAGGTGCTGGAGAAGGAGTTTGACAAGGCCTTCGTGGACGTGGACCTCCTCCTGGGCGAGATCGACCCGGACCAGGCGGACATCACTTACGAGGGACGCCAGAAGATGACCAGCCTGAGCTCCTGCTTCGCGCAGCTCTGCCACAAGGCGCAGACCGTGTCCCAGATTAATCACAAGCTGGAGGTGAGCCCGGAGGAGGGGTAGCGGGGGCCTGGGGAGCCCCCCGAGCCCCCGCCCCGGGAGCCGTGACTGCGGATTACTGCGCCCTTCCCCCCGTAAGAAGAGCTCCCCAGCTCCCGGTCTGGACGCCGGGACTTAGCCCGAGGGCGATGCCGTCGTCCGGCTCCCCTGCCCCTGCCCCGGTCCTGCCCCTGGTCCTGCCCCTGGTCCTGGTCCTTCCCCCACCCAGCATTGGAGGTTCTGTCAGATTAGCAGCTTTGCTTGTAGATAGACTCCTGATTCTTTTTAAGGTTGGTAGCTTTTTGCTTCAGTCCCTGAGCTGTTCGGTGGCATTTGATCAGATCTGCCTTGACCAATTAGTTTGGAGAGGGGATCGCTTTCCTTAGTTATAGATAGGAGAGTGGTTCTGTTTATAGACAGGTTTAGTCCTTAAGTTACCTCAGTTGTTTGGAATGGCCCTTCAGCAGTCAGTGGGTTTTATTTGTGAAGCTTTTCCGATCCCCCGTACTGCTTTCCTTCCAAGATTATTTCTAATTCATCCTATAAATAGTTTGTCCCCAGAAATCTTAATGCAGTTAAAAGCTTTAGTAGCTTTTTCAAGTCTTAGTGCAGTTTTAAGTTACCAAACCTTTAGTAGCTTAAAAATGCACTAAAATTTTGGGGACACTCTATATCTCTCTTTTGTATACAGTTATTGGAACATTGTCTCCTCTTTCAGATTTTTTTAAGCTCCTTGAGAACAAGGAATTTTAAAAAGTCATTCCTTGTATTTTCAGCGTTTATCAGAGCGCCTTGCACATAGGTGCTTCTTAAATGGCATATCAGTTTATTTACTTGCCATTCCCTAATTTTCAAAAGCTAGGTTCAGGGTAAGTAAAGAATGCTCAGACCTTGATCTTCTTGTGACTTTCTAGGGGCAGAAATATTTACACAACACCATAGGTACAAAATAATTCAAATTACATTTTCACAGTACTACAGAGTTAATAAATAAAAGGATTTAATAAAGGAAAGTTTCCACCTTAGGTTTTATAAGGAAAGAATTAGACTTGTCCTTTTAAAGTAGAAAAGAGGGAGGGAGGATATTGAAATTAGGACAGAGGGATTAGGTGGGAAAAAAACTATGGTAATAGCTTTCAGTTCTACTGTAATAATGTTATAGGTAAAAGTAATTATGATGTATTTTTTATTAAATTATTACTATTGATCCGGACTTTTGGGTTCTTACTTGTCACATAATTTGGATGACTTCTCATGAAAGGATAAAGGCTCTGTGTTTTATTAATTGGTAAATCTTGAAAGAAAAATTGTGTACTTAATCTTTGATTAGCTAACTATTGCGTTCTAAAATTTTCATCTTGAAACTTTTTCCTGAATTTTCATTGACAGCTTATCCCTTCCCAAAAATTTTGGTAGGAAACTGATGGTGAAAATGCCTTTTGATTTCTTGGGTTTTAATGTTTTCTTGGGTTTTTTTGTGCATTTCAACAAATGTAAATTTTTCCTTTTTTTGGCTTTCGCATTTGGGTGTGTTTCTGACACTTTTGTGGATAGTGTTCATTATGATCCTGTATTATAACAGAAAGGAAATCTAACTTGAACTGGGATTTAATAAGATCTCTGAATAGACATATTTTTGTAGTAGAACAGATTTTATTTTCTCTTAAAAACTTAGATAGCCAAACACTTAAACAGTGATAACTTAAATGTCAAATTAAGATGCTAATTTTGTAGAAGGGGGATCATTTTGTGAGTGGGAGGTGGTTTTCAGTTACCTTCATCTTTAGCCATTCCAAATGAATGTTAAAAGTAGTCATAAATTATTCAGAGTTGCTCTCTTTTCTCAAATTACGTATTCTAACTTCAAATTCTTTTGTAGGAGGCTGTATTTTTTAATGTAAAAATAAAATAACATTTCTTTCTTGAATCTTTTTTCACATTTGTTCTACTACTACAAATGTTGGCAATCCTTGTTTTAAATGAAGTCCATAGTAAATGGAAGAAAAGTTACCCAACACTTATGAAATATTAGCAAATCTTAGAAGTTTAGCAAATAATGCAGTTTTCATTAATAGGAACTCTTCACTGTGCATACAGAGAAGAAAAAAACATCACTATCAGCAAGTACTTTTCAGAGTTTACCACAAGGTAGCCAATGTATTTCCAGTCTTCTGAATACTTAGAAAAGATCAGCCTCATATTTTGATACATACTTTCTGTTCCTCATATGACATGGTTTTTAAGCACATCACCATTCTGGATTTTTTTTTCCTCTGGATACTCTCCAGCTTGTTAATATCTTTTTAAAAATGATCTACCCAGGAACTAACTTTTCTGGATTTTTTCTGGATACTCTCCAGCTTGTTAGCATCTTTTTAAAAATGAGGTACCCAGGAATGAACACAGTATTCCAGGTATGATCTGACCACTGCTGATTATGGTGGGATTTATGTTTATGTTTGATTACTTCCCTTGTTCAGGATACTCTCTGTCTATTATTGCATCTTAAGATTTCCTTAGTTTTATTTGTGGGGGGATAGATGGGCTGGTCATTTGGTTGGCTCATATAGGATTTCTAATCACACAAAACCCCTAAGTCTTTTTCACATAAATTTCTTAAATCCAGGGGTGAGGGAGCAGAAGGAGGCAGGGAACCTAAATATAGGACTTTAAAACTTAAGGAAGTTGAGGGAGATGGATAATTTTTTAATGAGTTTCTCATTAAAAACCTCATTGCTGATGGAGGTTTTCAGGATATTGTGTTAGTCTGATTAACTTGGTAGAAATTAAAACTTGCCATTAAAAGATAAACCATAACTGTTACACAGTTTTCTCAGTGACATGGTATGAGATTCCTTGGGGAATTTTCTTAACATCAATCTGTCAGTCAGTAACTGTTTATTAGTGTGTACTAAATTCCAGGTATTCTGCTAAGCTCTGGGAATACAAAAAAGGCAAAAGAGAAACTCTGCCCTCAAGAATCTCATAATTAAGAGGAAGAGACAGTACACAGATAATCATGGACAGACAAGCTATATACACATAAGAAGGAAATAATTAGAATTTAGAAAGATTGGGAAAAGCTTCCGGAAGAAGGTAGGATTTTAGTTGGAACAGTGGGGAAAGCCCACTGGAGCTGAGGAGGAAGAGCATTTCAGGCATGGAGGACAGCCAGATGGAATACCTGGAACCAAGAAATGGAGTGTCTTGTTAGAGGTACAGCAAAGAGACCAGTATCACTGAACTGAAGAGGATGAGAGGGTATAAGATGACTAGAAAATGGTATTGTGGGGCTAGGTTTTGAAGGGCTTTAAACACCAAGTACAGGATTTTGTATTTGATCCTGGAGGCAATAGGAGTGTATTGAATAGAGGATGACTTGGTTAGATGGGTATTTTAGCAAAATCACTTTGGTGGCTGAATTTAGGATGTGCTGGGCTAGGATGTGACGAGTGACAGAAAGACCAACCAGCAGGCTACAGCAACCTGTATCAGAAAGGTAGCAGTATAGAGCAAGAGATATTTGAGAGATATTGCAAAGGTGAAATCAACAGGTGTTGGCAGCAGATTGGATATGGGAGATGAGAGATGGTGAGGAGTAGAGGATGACATCTAGGTTGTGAACATGGAGGGCTGGTTTATGGTAATGCCCTCAATACTAATAGGGAAGTTTGGAAGGGCAGGCTTTAGGGAAAAAGAAAGTGAATTTCATTTTGGACATGATTCCATTTGATTTGTATGGGATATCCAGTTCAAGATTTCTGAAAAGTAGAGCTGGGAGACTGGAGGTTAGCAGAAACATTTGGCCTGGATGAGAATATTTGAAAATCATGAATATTGTTGTTTTTGAGTTGTTACTGTCATGTCTCACTCTTTGTGACTCTGGGGTTTTCTTAGCAAAGATACTGGAGTGATTTGCCATTTCCTTCTCTAAATTACAGATGAGGAAACTGAGGCAAACAGGGTTAAGTGACTTGCTCAGGATCACACAGCTAGTAATTGTCTGAGGCAGGATTTGAACTCACATCTCTTTGGCTCTAGGCCTGATAGTCTATCCACTGCTCCACCTAGTTGCCTCCATAAACGTAGAGATGGTAGTTCAATCCATGGGAGCTCACAAGAACACCAAGTGAAGTAGTGTAGAAGGTAGAGAGAAGACGACCCAAGAAAGAGCCCTTTGGAACACTTGCAGTTAGTGGGCATGAGGTGGATGGTGAAGATCCAGCAAAGGAGACTGAGGAGGAATCAGAAAAAAGAGGTAAGAGGAGCTTCACAGAGTGTTGTCTTGAAAATCTAGAAAGAAGAGAATATAATTTATTGAGAGAGTTCAGGAAGAATGAGGATTGAGAAAAACAATAATATGTTGATTATTAAGTTAATATCTACCTTAAACTGCCCAATTGTTTTGGTATTAATAACATACCAGAAATGAGATGCTTTCCCAAAGTTTTGATAGAATTGAAAGCACTTGGGTAAATCATTTATTTAATCTTTGTCTCAATTTCTTTATTTGTGAAAATGAGAATAGACCTAGAATCTTAAGATATTTCTACTTGAAGAATTTCATGGTTTTATTACTATGTGAAGTCCTGTGGCATAGTAGATAGAGTGTTAAACTTTCATTGGTAAAATGGGGATAAATAATAGCACATACCTCACAGGGTTGTTGGGAAGTTCAGTGTAGGTAATTGGCACCACAGCATAAAGTACTTTGTGAGTATCTTAAAGCCCAATAGCAATTTTAATTACTTTATCTTACTCATTTGCATATGCAGTATTTGTATCTTATATTTACATTATATTTATAAACATTAATTATCTTTATCTCAATTTATAATGAATTTTAGGTAGAAAAGTTGGAGAACAAGTCACCATCATGCTACTGTTATTTTATGTTTAATATTGTGTGAATTTCTGCATAGTGGATAAAATGACTGCCATTTATAATTGAATAAAAATATTAAGATATAAGCACATCTACTGCAGGCTCACTGAAAGCATCTTTGGCACATCTCCAGTAGCAAATAGAACAATAACAATGACATATACCTATCCCATGTGGTTTTTATTTCTTCCACATATAATGTGGTGATTTTGAATATTTAATATAGAGATCGATTTTAAATTATTGTTCTTAAATTTTTATGGATTCGTGTTATCTGTGAGCAGAAGTTCTGTCTGTAATGATGCTCTGGTTCCAGTAGAGTTTATTTCTCAGGTATATTTGGACGATTGCAGTAATTGTATGGCAACTTGTCATTTATTAATTTATAAGGGTAGTAGTGAACGTATAGTAGATAGTTCTAGCCTCCTGATAGTGTCCAGAGATGCTAAAATTTTCAACTTTCAGTGGTATATTGCAGCTTCTGCCACTTCGTTTTGTAATCTGTATTAATCAATAAAACTGGGCTCTTTAAAGATAACCTTTCTGAAATTTCTAGTGGCAAGGAAAAATTATCACAAAGTCTTATTCCTTTAAACAAATGTGCATAACCTAGCCATTTATATCAACATATTGTTGATTATGTTCGTCTGGATATTATGCTTATTGAGCATCTTTTGATTCTTTACTTTTGAACCTTAAGTCTTTCATAGGCTTTTCCTATTGTAAACTACTTTTGATTATATCTAATGGAATATAGGCAGCTACATGATGCTGTGGTTAAAGTGCCAGACCTAAAGTCAGAAAGATTCATCTTTCTGAGTTCAATTCTAGCCTCACAAACTTACTAGCTGTGTGATCCTGGGCAAGTCACTTAATCCTGTTTGCCTCAGTTTCTCATCTCGAAAATGAACTGGAGAAGGAAATGGCAAACCACTCTGGGGTTCTTTGCTAAGAAAACCTCAAATGGGGTAATGGATAGTCAGATGCAACTAAAAACCAACTGAACAGTGATAACAAAATGTAATATACCCATTGTTAGTCCTTACTGTTGAAGTGAAGTGAGATCTCTTTGTTCTAAAGTATTTCTGTAAATTTTTAATCTGTCTTTTCATGTGCTCTGAGAATATCAATCTTTTTTTTTTTTAAGGGAGTATTAATTTTCCTATAGCTGCGTTGGAGTAATAAGCCCAGTATTTTGTTAATATGGTATGGATTATTGTATGAATACTTTCTAGACCTGTTCTAGTTCATTTTACCCAATCAAAAGTATGTTAATACCAGTATTGCTTATGTGTTAATTTTGAACTTCTGTTACCCAGTCGGTCTCTTTGATATATTCATTCTCATTCAGCTTTTCATGTCTTTAATGTCCTACCTGGAAAAGTCAAATGTGGTCTTCATTTGGTGGTTCATTTTAACGTCTCTCTTCCTTGATATAGCACATTACAAATTTTACACTTAATGAATCCAAATAACATTTTTATATTGTTGGAGAAAGTTTCCATAAGATGAAGTAACTCTTCACTATGCTTTTCAACCAGGTTATTTATAGTTTGGGTTTTTTTTTTTTGTGATACAAGTTGTGAATACTTTATATAAAAATATATAACTGTGGAGCTGATCTATTTTTGGGATGTCATTGGTGTTCCCATTGGTCATTGGTAATACATATATGGCACCTTAAGAAAGATGTGATAGACTTGCTTCAGAGACTAAGCTTTGCTAGTAATTCATGCAGCATTACAAAGTATTTGAATGAATAACTATTGCTCTTATTAAGAAAGGCTACTTTCTAGTTTTGCAGAGGAGATAGAATTTGTCACTTCCCTCAGTGTAACTTCTGTCATTTGTTATATTAATAGTATCCAAAATTTCTTGGTTTTGGACTTCTTTTAAGTCATATAGACCATTTTCCTTTTATGGTTTCCTTCAATTTTGATGCTTCTCAAGCTTCCATCTCATAGCTTTTGATTCTTATTAAATTACTAACTTTGTTCCTGGTGTTGGCTTTGACTACTTGTATTGTCTTAACCTTTTGGCTTTCTTTTTAAAAGTTTTAAAAATAAATTTTTATTGATCCTTTTGATTTTATATTACTTCATTTCTCAGTGTATCTCTCCAATAGAGCCATTCCCTATGTCAAAGAAAAAAAAATGAAAAACAAATAGTTTACCAAACTAGCCATGTCAAAAAAAAAAGTCTGACATCCACACCCTGCCTGTGCAGGGAGAGAAGGGAGGTGTGTGACCTTCACTTGTTGATTAAGTGCATCAAGAATTCATGATATATTTTATGTTCTGGATTCCATTACATATTTTATTTTGGCCTTTAGTTAAATAACATGGTATTTTCTACTGTTCATAACAGATAGGTACTGATATTTAGAAACTGCCTTGAAAGAAGCACATTTGGTATTATTCATTTCGTTGATGGTGATGGCCTCAGGGTACAGAATGAGACTTTTTTTTGGACATGGCTGATATGGGATTTTTTTTTCTTTATTTCACATACTTGTTACAGAGATTTCCTTTTTTTTTTCTCCTAGTGGGAAGTGGAGGAGAGAAAAAAATGTTAAATAGGCATATTAAAAATTATCTGGTCTGCCAGCCCCACTCTTTTTTTTTTTTTAAGTAAATGAGTTTTGTGTATAAAGTACAAGGTTTGCTATCTGGAAACCACAGTATAATTCAATTCAACATTTATTCACTACACATTGTGTTTATGGGACAGTACTAGGTTAGAATATGCAAAGGTGTCTTTAAAATTTGATAATGGAATTTGAAATTTTATAAAGAGACTTTTTTACTTAAGTTTTGTAGTTTGTAAGAAGTTAATTCTATTTCATTTAGTACGGATTACATGTTTAGAGATTTGGAAGAATTTTTTTTCCTTTTTGGCCCCACATATACTTTATATGTAGGCTTTTCTGTACATGAAACACTTAAATATAATTTTGATAGCCTTCAGTTTACTCATGAGTAATATTAGTTTGCCTTATAGCAAAATTCTCATCCAATTAAATCATTGCTCTCCTGTGGTCTTTCTTCCTAGATCAACTGTGTTTTGTTCCATGATACTCTTCAAACCTACATCAAATTCATTTAACACTTTGGGCAGATAAAAAGGTTTTCTAGCCTTTTGTGTAATTATAAAATATATTCCTATAATTTCAAGACAACACTTTGTTTTGAAACCTTTCATAAGGGGAAAACTAGGAACCTGAAAAATATGGAATATTTTTGAAATATAATAGGAAAGAAACACAATCCCAGAATGTGTTTGAATTAATTTCACTTCCATATCTTAATTTTATGTTTAAAGAGTTAGACTTTCTTCAGGAACTGTGGTATGATAAGGACAGAGAAACCAAAGACTGTAAAACTAGAGTAATAACTAATAAATCAAAGTGAAAGGGCTTATGAAGAAACAAAGAAATGAAAGCTTTACTGGAATAAAATTTAAGTTTGCATGTCTGAAAATGTAGTAGAGAAAAGTAATTTTAGGAAGATATCATTAGCACTTTTTATGATACTTTTTATATTACTTACTGGCAACTTAATACCATATACTACTTCAAATGTGCTTTATGCAGAGCAGATTGTATTCCTGGGTGTTAGTAAAAAAGAAGGCTGGACCTGGAGTTGGGACTTGAGTTCAAAGGCTGCCTCAGGCATTTATGTAGCTTTGTGACCTTGAACGAGTCACTTAACGTATCTGCCTCAGTTTCCTCTTCTCTAAAGGGGGGGAATGATAATAACAGCACCCTTTCCCCAGGGTTTGTGAGGATAGAATGAGATAATATTTCTGAAGCATTCTGCAAACTTTGAAGTGTTATAGAAATGCTAGCTTTATAACTAGGATATCTTGAATGAGTGCTTAGTTACTGAGAGACTGTAATACTAAAAATTGTTTTTTTGGTTTACTAGGTCAGGAGTGTAGATAAGACATCCAACTTGTTAGAAAGCCTCACTAGTTTATTAAAGTCAAATCTTGATTATTGTAGTACTGGGTTTTTCAATTTTTGCTTTGCTTAGATCTATTTCTTCTCCTCTCTTTTAAAAAGACATTTCATTGCTCTTTTCCTTTAATTCTACCTCTTGGAAATATGACTATTCAAAGCAGTTTACTTTCTCCTCTTCTTTGGATTTTTGGAATTGCTCTGGTTTTCAACTATCCAAGCCTTTCTTGTCAGAGTAAGCATAGATTATAGAGATATGACTTTAATAATATTATTTAACCTGTATAATTTGACAGATATTTTGATCCTAGTAACCAGTGTTTTCAAATTAGGTAATATATAAACTGCATTTTCAGGTATTTATATTGACCCTACAGAGTACAGAAATAATATAAAATTTTATCATCTGGTGATTTGGCTTCTGGGAATATAGAGGTTTTGTTTGCCTTGGGTGTTTGACAAGGGAGGACTTTCAAAGTCAGTGTTTAAATAAGTATCTTCAAATTTCTGAATATTTCTGAATAAAGGAATAGTTTTCTTATGTGGCTTACAATCTTAATCTATTTCTGCGTGTATTTATTGAGAGAATAGATATCTGTAACCTATTTAGTTGTATTATTATTTAATTTATGCTTATAAAATATATTACATAAAAATTGCTGTTTGCATCCTTTAGAGCTAATCCAGCACCTGTTCTGTTTTGTGGGAACTACATATTTTTGGGGGGCAGCTAGGTGGCTCTGTAGATAGAGTTCCAGGCCTGAAGTCAGTCTCATCTTCTGGAGGTCAGTTCCAGCCTCAGACCCTTAATAGACACATGACCCTGGACATGTCAGTTAACCCTGTTTGCCTCAGTTTCCTCATCTGTAAAATGGGCTGGATACAGAAATAACAAACCATCCAATATCTGTGCCAAGAAAATGCTAAATGGACATTTCTGAAAATGATTGAACATAATGGTGACATAGTGGCTAGAGTGCTGGGCTATAGTAAGAAAGACTCATCTTCCTGAATTCAAATTACCCTGTGTGCCTCAATTTCCTTATGTGTAAAATGGTGATGTGTTGACTTAAGGCAGAGTAGCACAAAGTTGTCAACCTTACTTTTTTCCTAAAGTTATCCAAAGTCCAGGTTGCGGTGAATGAACTTGGTGTCTGATGTCTAATCAAGCTCTGAAGTGCTCCACAGTAGCTTCAGCTGCCTTTATGGCCATTGGAACAATTTGTTCTTGTCTGGCTGACGGAAAGTCTTCACATACTTGGGGGAGACATCCCCTCACCTCACTAATGAGTTTGAGGCTCGTCAGTTACCTTTAACCTGGTTGAGCCCATCTGCTGAGACATTTTTGCTGGGGTGAGGCTACTGTGCATGCTCCAACTTCTTAGAGCCACTGAGTTGAATGCAAGGTGGATACCAGTGGTAGATAACATCTCTGCAGAGGGCCTGGCAAGTCCCACCAGAGGTGCTAGTCCTCCCTTAACACTCCATACATATACATGATGGTTATTATTACCGCACCCAATGCTTATTCCCTTCACCTTTTCCTTGAACATTTCAAACTGTGTGTCCCAGAGACTTCTCAAACTCAACATGGCTAAAACTAAACCTATTCTTTTCCTCCCAAAACCTTCCCTTCCTCCACACTTCCCTTTTTCCATAAAAGATAGCACTATCCTTCTACTTTAGTCATCCCTCTCTTCCTGCAAGCTGCAGTTGAGGTATCACCTTCTCTGTAAAGCCTTTTAGGATTCTTCTTGTCTTCTACAACTGCTATTGCCCTCCCTAAACTTAACTACTTTATATTTATTTGTATTTCATAGGATCATACATCTACAGCTGAAAGGAACTTCTGAGGCCTTTGAATCCGATTCCTTTATTTTTAGATGAGGAAACTGAGGGACACAGAGATTAAATGGCTAGAGTAACAAAGCTATTAAATATCTGAGACAGGATTCAAAGCCCAGCACTGTCTACTCTGTAGCCTTTCCCCTCTCCCCAGCTGCCTCTAAAAATAGTTAATATTTCCATGACATTTGAAAGTTTTCAAAGTGCTTTTCGTTTGTTGTCTCATGTGAGCCTCACAACAAAACTGAAGTAAATACTGTCATCATCCCCATTTTATAAATGAGGAGACTATGGATCGGTTTAAGAGAAAGGTTAAGTGACATGCCCAGGGTCATAAAGCTAGAATATATCTGAGATAGAATTTGAACTCAGGTCTTCCTTAGTTCAATCCAGCACTATATTTACCATGTCATGCCACTTCCTCAGTTGTCTCATTTATTCTCATTATTAAAAAGAATCCTCCCTTCTGCATGGCAGTTGCCTTTTACCTAATTAACTTACTCTCCTATTCAGTACAACCAGCCATTCTCTACCTCGTTGTCATTTACACTCAAAGATTCTATCTGGGGCCCAAGGAAGAACACTTGAGGTAGGCCTGAGGGAAAAAAAGAGAAGTCCATGAAGGAATTTCCCTTCCCAGGCCAGGTACAGTGAAAAATCTTTCCCCCTACTCCTACTTTCCCATGCCAGAAAGGCCAGAGCACTAAGACCAAGGTCAAGATCAAGGATAAGGGTGAGTTTCCAGGCTCTTGCTCTTTTCTCTGTAGGGGTAGGTTGAAAGCCACCTTCCATCCTTTGCTTTTCTAGATGCAGCAGAACTTCTGCTCTTGTGCTCCTTCCCCCCAAGAGCCAGACCTCTTAATAAGAAACCCCAGACCAGCCCAGACGAGTTTATACAGATGGCTGCTGATTCATTTCTGGGACGGGGCAGGTTATGCCTGACTTATGAAGTCTTGATGACACAAATATTTTGGGAGAGCAGGATGGAAACTGTGATCCTACAATGCTGAGTTTGTGGCCCTGATCCTTGCCCCGTATAATCAGACCTTCTAGGATAGCTTCTGAAAAACTGCTGTAAAACTCCAGAACATTTACTTCCTGACCATGACCAGGTCTGATATTGAGAGGTACCTGTTCTCTTCTATGTGGCCTCTAAGTACTTTGGCCTCTACTTACATTTCCTAGCTCAGGTACTGTTAGCCCTGGCATCTCCCTGCCAGCCAAATAGTCCACTTTCAAATCTATATATTTGACATAGAGAAGTATCCTCTTTGGCAGTCCTTCTGGACAGGATATTCATACCCCTTAAACTAGAAGTCTGGAGAAAGTGACCAGCTGCCATTCATTCCCTTTGCTTCTGTGCCCAGTGGTAGGAAGGGAGGAGTCTGTGGTTGCCTTCCAGGGATAGGTGGGGTAGAGGCATAGGAAGTGAGAGTGGTGAAGTTGGAAACTTCCTTCAGCAGGCCCACGGTTCAGGACCCAGGTAAACCTCCTAGGAGCAAGAAGGCAGATCCATCCTGAGCTAGAGAAGAGGCCCATTGACTGCTAGGCTCCACTTCCCTCAGCACTTCCCTAGGACCTAAAAGTCAAATGTCTAGGGACCAAGAGTAAGGAAAAGCATAAGCTTCCAAGCATATTGTTACCTTCCCCCAGCAGTAGCTGGAGAGCCTAAGGAAGGGTTTTAGAGGCGAGACTGCTCAAGCAGGAGCATGAAGGGTGAGAAAACCAAGACCTAATCTTAGGTAGAGCCCATAGACTCTTGTTCCCTTTCTCTGGGGCAGGTTAAGAGCTTATGGAGGGGACTGGGAGCGCCAGGGCCCGGGACCAGACAGAATTCCCCAGACTTGTGCTCTTTTCCTTCAGAGGCAGGTGAAGAGCCCTGAGAGGGGCCTAAGTGAAAGACTTTGGTTTCCTTAGTTGCCTGAATACTAGAGGGCCAGAGCATGGGACCCAGGACCAGGTATAACTGCTAGGTTCTTGTTCCTCTTTCACAGGCATCTCAGGGCCAAAATATCAGGGCCTGAGCCAAGATCAAGGTCAACTTTAAGGCCAACAATGACTCAAGGCTCCTCCTCCTTTCCCTTAGGGGCATGTCTGTATGCCTAGGCACAGTCATTGAAGCTGCAGAGGGAGTTGAGAGTAAAGCTCTTTTCTATTTTTCCTTGTTTCCCTCAGTAGAATACTTGGGACATTCTTATTTTTCTCTTTGTATATCCAGAATTTACTGACACAGCATATATATACTGATGAATTGATTATGTATCCTTTAAAAATATTGTTAGTGACTATTATGGAAATAGATTTTACATGATCACATACGTAACCTATATTGAATTGCTTACTATATTAGGGAGAGAAGAGGTGAAGAAGGAAGGAAGAAAATTTAGAACTGAAGATTCTAAAAAAAGAATTTTAAAAATTATCTATACATATAATTGGGAAAAAATAAAATATCATTAAAGTAATATAGTTGGTTAGAATTCCTTTGCCACCAAAGAATGTCTGTTAGTGGGTGATAAGACAGTATTATCTATAAATGATTGAAAGAATATGTTTGAACCAAAATAATGACATATATTCTGCCAGTAGCTTCTTACTTGTCCTCTATTGTCTTAAGTGTATCTTTGAAATGGAGATAGCAACCTTATTTGATTGCCTTGGAAGAGTGACTCATTCCATTATATTCTGGGCTAGTGTAATGTAGTTTAGGTAGTAATCAAATGAGTGCACAGTATTACAATGAAGAATATTATTTGTGTGATAAGAAGTGCACTTTACTGGAATGGTAAATGTCTTCTTGTCTTTTAAAGGCACAGTTGGTGGATCTGAAATCTGAACTGACAGAGACCCAGGCTGAAAAAGTAGTATTAGAAAAAGAAGTTCATGATCAACTTTTGCAACTGCACTCTGTTCAGCTTCAGCTGCATGCCAAAACTGGCCAGAGTGTTGACTCTGGTACCATTAAGGCAAAACTGGTAAGTAGCTGAAAAAAGGGTTATTTGTTTCGGATCAAGGTAGAGGGCCATTTTTTATGGAAGTTTTTATATATGTTTTTATATATTTTTAAGTCAATACAGCAGTATTATTCTTATGAATTTTATTGATTTTTACTTAAATTCCAGTCCATGCTTTCCTGAATTTACTGATAAGGGTAAGAAGTTGGATAGAAATTTTTGAAGGAAAAAAAGAGAGAATGACATAGCCTCAGCTTTTGAACCCATGTTTTAGCAGTTTCTTCTAACCTCTTCTCCTTTTTCCTTGTTTTCTTATTAAGAAATTTATTAAGAATTTATTTTTAAATCGATAGGATTATGGAATTTTAGAAGTAAGGGACCTTCATGTCACCCTTGGACACTACACTGTTTTATTCATAGTTCTGTTGAGTTAAGAAGCACAAATATTATTACCCACATTTTATAAAGAAACTGAGGCCCAGAAAAATTAACTGAAATTTTTGTAGCACTTTAAAGTGTACACAGCACTTTACACACGTTATAGACACTTGCTCACAGTTACATAACAAGTAAAGAGTCTAAAGAAGTATTTGAAGCCAGATCTTCTAAGTCCAAACCCATTGTTTCTTCCATTGCCTTTTTACCCCTTATTTTATTGATAAGGAAGCTGAAGCCTGGAGAGGTTTAGGTAATTTTTCCATGGTTACAATTAGCAGTAGAGTTAAAATTGCAATTTAGATCTTTTGTCAGGTTCTTTTTCCTACTATACCAAACTACAGTTTAAAGTCCTCCTCTCTAGTGTCTCAGGATTGCTGACCACTAAAATCACTAGACCTGAGAGCATATTGCACTTGTATGACTTTCCCTAAATGCACAGAATGTTTAGATCATGGAACTCCCAACCAGACTTAACACTACAAGTGGCCCATTTGGAATATGACTGCCTGTTTTAGAGATACATTACATGTTCTTTATATATAGTAGGTACTCAGTAAATATATGTTGAATGAAAGAATGAAGTGAGTGAAACATTTAGGCTACTTTCGATTGATTGTGCCAGAGAACAGTTGAAATAATTACTGAATTTCTTTTCTCCCTCTTGAATATGAACTAATTAATTCTCCTCTTAAAATGTTTGTTTTTTAATTTTTTCATTAATACATACAAATTTTTTTTGCTATTTTAAGAAATTAAATGACTATACAGAACTCTTTATAATAGTATTATAACATAAGTAGTGTTATCTTAAGATCTCAAAGTACTTCAGACATTAATTTTTGCAACAGATTTCTGGATATGAAAAAAAATCCTTCAGGTAGGTAATTTTAAAGACATTTACTGAGGTCAAATTGTGTTACAACCAGGAACGTAGTATTTTAGAGCTAAAATGGACCATAGAGATCATCTTACATATCTCCTTCATTTTGTAAATGTTGAGCTTAAAATCCTGATAGGTCAGGGGGCTTGCTGGAATTAACTAAATAGTGTTAGAGCTGATAACTGAATAAGTATAAGTTAAATACTCTTTGCTTTTTTTGTAGTACTACACTGCCTATAATAGGGAAAATCTAGTATATTCATTGTATTGGAATTTATTTGTAATAAACAGTGTAGTAGAAAGAAGTTCAGGTCTGTGCAGAGTAGTCAGGTGGAGGGTCAGCTTCTCACTCTGCCACTTAATACCTCTGCGACCTGGGCCAATTGCTTCACCTCGATTTCCTCATCTTTCACATGCTAGGGTTGGATTATATAGTTTTCATTCTGACATTCTGTGAGTCTAAAGAACTTGCCTAAAGTAATTTCCTTGCATAATGAGGTTGGGAGAGCCAGCTTCCTGTCTCAGTGAAAGTTAGGAAGAAGCAGCAGTAAAGTGCTGTATATGTAACAGAGGTTCAGTGAATACTGTTTTCACTAAGTAGGACCAGGACAGACAACATTTGAAAATTCGATTATTTACTTGGTTAGGCATGTCTTAAGTTTCTCTGTAAATTGGATATTATGCTAATAAGTTTTTTTACTCTGTCCTTGTTGTTGGAGTGTACACATACTTTATCCTCATGTATTTTGATTTTTTTTTAAGGAGTGGGCGGGGTGGGAGATTGAGGAAGGGAAGGAAAGTTCAGAAACATCTGTTGTAACTGGATTAGTCAAATTGTTGTTATGGACTTATAACTAAATTTTGACAGTTCTGTTTGTTGTAGAAAGATTTGCTTTACAGCCATGATTTTTACCACTAAATTCATCTGTTTATTCACTTGTGTTTCTAACTAAAACACTTTCTTCTTATATCTTAAGTCTGTCCCCTCTGTGGAAGAACTGGTAAGTATGACATTTCCCCATCTCATTTACTAGTATGCATTCTGTAGTGTGTGTGTGTATGTGTGTTTATACTAAATTGATATACTTTGTGTTTTAAAATTTCCCTGAAGTTTTTAAAGGTCAGTAGGTAATCCATAATCTTTTCTAGTATACTTTCTGCTGACTGTTTTCTGACCATAGTTAGCTACAGTAGAATTTTGCCACTAAAAGCTACCTAGAGTTCACTTTTTCTCTGAAAGAGCTACTAATTTTCCCAACTTGTGAGAGATACACCAGGCCTTATTGGGAGACAAAGATGAATTTCAAGACCAGGTTTTTACCTTTCATGAAGATTTGTTTGCCAGGGTAGGGAAGTCTTAGAGACATTATTATAATGCAGTTAAAAAAAAAAAGTAGGTGCTCAAGAAAGATAGAAACAAAATGGTCTTTGAGATGCTCTTTGAGAGATTACTTAAAACTGAGACCTTTTTAGCTAAGTTTCTTTAGTATATCACGATTGAAATTTCTCTAACAAATTTTGACCCCAAGAATGTGCATGACTTTGCTTGTTATATCACTGCATGTAAGTTTTTTTCAGGAGTCTTTAAAATTATTACTTAATCTTTTAGAAAACTGATTTGAAATTTTCTTTTGAAAGTAATAAGATATAAATTTTTAATTTCGTTGCCTTCTAGTCTTGTTGCCTGCTACTCCCTTACCCTCTTTATCTCACCAAGTTCATAACCTTCTTGAAATGCTTTTCATTTAAAAAAAAAATCATACTACATCTAATTAGAATTTACATATAGTCAATTCTGTTTATTACCTAATAATAGGATAGGTTGTATGATCTGTTCCTTATTAAAAATGTTACTTTTAAATGCTTTTTTCTTCCATGAATTGATTTGTAACATGACATTTTTAAAAATAAATTTTTATTAGTATCTTTGCTTTTATATTGCCTAAAATTCCCTTTCTCTTTTTCCTCTTGCCCTCTCTCCTGTCCCAGAGAGCCATCCATTTTTTTTAAGCAAAAGAGAAGAAAGAAAATTGTCAGAACTGATCAGTACATCAAAATATTTGACAATATATGCAGTATTCCATACTCATGGTTCCCCCTTCCCATTATACCTTTGCAAAAGAGCATGGGAGTATATATGGTATAAGCTTTATTTTTTTTCCAGATTGATTAGCTTACTGAATTGAATACAATATGTATTCAGTTCTTAGTATGTATATAAGATGTTCTTCTAGGTGCTGGAAATACAGAGATGATATAGTGCCGCCTGCAAAGGATATACAGCCCAATGATGGGAAGTATAAGAGATACACACACACGCGCACACACACAACGTAAGATAGGAACTAAATTGTGATAAAAGCAAAGGAAAGTCAGACAAAATGGTATGAAAAATTTGAAAAGAACGACATCACTTTCACTTGGGGATTAGAAAGATCAGGAAGGTTTGTTTCTTGAGGGATTTGTACCATTTGAGTTAGGCTTTGAAGGAATTGATAGATTTCAGCAAACAGATTAGGGAATCCCAAGAGCTTTTATATATTTAATATAAATTTTAGATAGCGAATTATTATGTAATTATATTATGTCCTTAGCAAGTAAAGTAAAAAATACACACAAGTTTTATCTTCTTGGAATTTCAAAATCAGGTAACATCAATATGGACAGGTTGCACAGAATAAATATTTTTCCAGCTTTTAAAAAATTTTAAGTTTTCTCTTTAAAAATGGTTTTGGGTTTGGATTAAGTTTTACCCTCCAAAAGGTAAAAGTACCTAGAGAAACTTGTCATTTGAGTGGAGTGATTGAGGGAGGTAGGGATAGGTAGGCATAAGAAAACAAAAAGTTATTAGTCATTGAATAGGCTGTAGGAACCAAGGGTGGTTCACCTTCAAGGCAAGGAATGAAAATAAACATTAAAAATCTTTGTCAGTAATTAGTGAGAGGTGCTAAATAATATATAGGTGTTCCTAAATGTTGACATGTATCTTTTTCTCCTTTTTGAAATTAGTATTTAGCATTGTCACTTTAAAGAGTTTGTTTAGTTTTGATTTTCTTTTTATAAGTGTGTATGTAAAGGATACGGAGATTTGGAATGGTTCATCTCCCCCATACATTCTTGAAGTCTGATTCTTGTACCTAGTGTAGTGATTGGCTTACTTGGTAGCAGTTTATTCAGGTTGCAAAATACAGATTATCTGAAAATTGTGTGAATTTCCTCTGCTTCAGTAACACCTTCCTCCCCCCATTCTACTCCCTACTGGGATAGCTTTAATCCTTTTGGTTTTTGGGGTTTTTTTGCTAAATTTTAGGAAGTTGCTTGAGGCAAAGGTTGAATGACTTTTCTGTGGTCATTTAACTAGTAAATGTAACACTTGGAATATGCAACTGCAAGTTATGTTAGGTACAACATAATATTCAAGGAAAATTAAGTTGTTTTCTGAGCATTGAACTTATATAGGACATATAAATACATAGAAAATTCTACTACCACCTGAGATAATATAGAAGCAAGAAGAGGCATATTAATAAAGTTCATATTTAGATTCTTCTGAACTTTTGAAAACACGTCTTTGGATATATTTTACCTTAAGAAAACATTTTTCTTAATGTAAACTTTGTAAATTGATGGAGTCCAGGGGTGGGCAACCTGCGGTCTTGAGGCCACGTCACCTTCTAGGTCCTCAGGTGTGGCCCTTTGAATCCAAGCTTCACAGAACAAATCGCCTTAATAAAAGGATTTGTTCTGTAAAACTTGGACTCAGTCAAAAGGCCGCACCCAAGTACCTAGAAGACCTGTGTGGCCTTGAGTCTGCAGGTTCCCCACCCCTGTTACTATAGTCCATCTGGACAGAAAGAGGAAGTAGTAGTTGAGGAAAGAAATAGGTAAACGGGTTACTAGTCTGACTTAGAGATATTAAATAGTATTGATGGGGGGCTTCAATTATCTGGATATCTGTTGGATCTCTCTGCCAAAAGCAGAGAAGCTGATGATTTCTTGACTTGCCTTAATGATGTTACCCTTCAGTTGGTGGAAATTTCATTGTTTCTAATTCTCATCAGTGAAGAGAAATCGATTTTCTTAGGGTGGAATGATGGAAAACTGGTGGAAAGTGACCATTCTGTCTTAGGGTTGGTGATTGCAAAGTAAAGGAAAGCTGGGAATTGTCTGTCATGTTCCCTAGAGTTTTGGAGATCCCAGAAAGTTCAGAAATCTGGTAGGTAAAATCCCATGGAGTAATTCTTTAGCAAAGCCAGGAGGGATATGAGGCTCTTAAAAATAAAATACAGAAGACAAGAGAAACCAGTCCAAAAAGGAAGAAAAGGTGAGTTATTTAAAGACAATAGTGTAGATACATGGGAAACTTATCAACCAATGAACGTTTTTTTGAAGACTTACATAAAAGATGGAAGCAAGGACATATTTCTTTTAAAAAAAAATGCTGTAATCCTGTAAGGAGTACTAAAAGCTCAAAATGAATTGAGATCAGTGAGAAAAATTAGGGAGAACAAGAATGATCATAGATACATACCTAGAACCTGTGTGGTCATCTAGTTCAACCCCATTGTTTTACAGGTGAGGAACAGGAGCCCTAGGAATTTAAAAGACCTAAATCAAGGTTATGAGTAGTGGGAACCAGAGGCTAATTTTGAATTGATGATCTTCAGACTTCAAAACTGGTATTATTTCCTTTTTTGACAAGGTTTCTATTCTGGTAATCAGGGAAATGCTATAATATAGGCTGCCTAAATTTTAGTAGAGTATTTAATAAAGTCTTTAATCCTACTGTTCAGTTGTGTGGATTTGGAACTAGTTCAGTGGCCTGACTGAAGAGTAGTCATTCACCAACATTGTTCAATATCAACTTAAAAGGAGATAATCTATTGAGTGTCTGAGGAATCTATGCTTGATCTTGTGCTTGTTGACCATTTTTATCAATGAGTTTGATAAAGTTATAGAAAGTATGCTTATCAGATTTACAGATGACACATCTGGCAGGATAACTCATGAGATCAAAGACTTTATATGGAAAGATATCTTTAAAGGTTAGAACATAAGGATAAGTTAAATATAACTAAGAGGAAATTTAATAGAAGTAAATAAAAAGTCTTGGGTTAAATAATATGAGTTAAAAAATTAACTGCATATGTACAAAGATTAAGGAAGTGCAGCATATTCTTTGAAAAAGAGCTAGAGCTTTTAGTGAACTAGAAATTCAAACTGAATCAATCGGCAGTCTCCAAAAAAAAAAGTTGGTCTTCCTTTCCAGGCTTAACCCATTCACCTTTGCCACTGACCTTGTCCCCTTCCCATTTCATCTGAGGACTTGCTTCTTCAGGCATCCTTTCTCCTTCACCTTGGCCTATAAGCATTCTAATGAATCTGAGAGAGAGAGGGACAGGGGAGAGGAAGAGAATGGAAAAAATTCTTTCTGTTGACCTCTCTTTTTGACTCAAACTATCATCCTCCCTCTCTTTTTTCTGTCCTTTACTGCTAGACTCCCAGAAGGAATAGTCTGTATTCAATGGTTGTACTTCCTCACTAGTTAAAGTCATCAATCTATTGCAGTTTATCTTGTCTGTCTTAAGCTTATCCCCCATTACCACTTGCCTTTTGGACATTTCGAGTTGGTATCCTAAAGGGATATCAAACTAACTATGTGCTCCCCTCCAAAAAAAAACCCTTTTCCCCCAAATATGCCAAACATCTATTAGTGACACTACCATGCTTTTTAATCCTAGATTTCCAGCATTGACATTATCCTTGACTACTTTACCTCACTTCACTTATCCATTTAGCTGCCATATTTTTTCATTTCTAACTCCATAAATTTTTGTATAAATCTCTTTCTGTCCTCAAAGCCACCAGGCCTACTTTGCTTCTCAACTAGACTTCTGTATAGCCTTCTAATTGATCTCCTTCCTTGTCCTCTCTAATCCATTCTCCAAACCATTGTGAAAGTAATTTTTTCTTTAAGCACAGGCCTGCCTATTCAATAAATTCGAGTGGCTGCCTCTGTTGTGCCAGTGTGATTCCCACAGCAGCCACTATGGATATGCATGTTACTTCCAGGGTTAATTAACAAAATGTAAACTTTCTTTGTCAGAGACAAAACCAAGGTATTTATTCAAACCCCAGAAAGCCAAATCCATCACAGTAACCAAGAAATCTATACACATTGTCAGTGCAGGGAGCATGGCCATCTCCAAACCTTAGGCCTCCCCATGAACAACCTTTAGGCAAAATTACTCCCTTTCTCACTCATGCTAGCTGTTCTGTTCAGCATGCTTTCTCCCAGCTTTGCCTTGCTTTATCTTCCTAACCATCAGCAAGCTCCTCCCACCATCAGCTCCGTGTGACTCAGGCTGTGGGCTCAGCCAAAGTGCAAAGCAGGTCACATGGGCCTGTTAAGGGGCAGGGAAGATCTTCAAATTCCCTTAACATCACGGCCTCTTACTTCTAAGATCAAATAAAAAAAATCATTTGACATTGAGTCTTTTGCAGTTCAGCAACAACCTATGTTTCCAGGCTTTTCACATACTACTTCTTCTGTCCATCTAGCCTGCTGCTTCCCTTGTTGTTCCTTATCAATCAGACATGATCCTCCATATTCTTTCTCCATTTTTGTTTTGGTTGCTTCTCATACATAGAAAGCACTTCCTCTTTTTTTCTACCCTTTGAATCCCCTGCTTACTTTAAACTCAGTTTAGGTATCATTTTCTATATGAAGCCTTTCTTGATCCTCCATTTACTAGTGCCCTCCTTCGTAAATTTACTTTGTATTTGTGTATATTGTATTTACATTTATTTTTGCATTTATTTTGTATATTTTCTGTGCATATTTATGTCTTCCTTAAGAGAATATAAGCTCCTTGAGAGCAAAATCTGTTTCATTTTTGTACTTAAGGCATTGCTTGTTAGGCATTAATCAGCACTTGTTAATTGTTTGATCTGTTTCCATTGCTCACCATTCTAATGAAACTCCTCTGTCCAAAGTCATCACTGATCTTTTATCACCAGATCCAGTGGCCATATTTCCTCAGACTTCATGTTGCTTGACTTCTGTGTATCATTTGACACACTACTCCCACCTTTTTTTTTTACTATTTATTTACTATGTCTTACCGTCATTTTTTTTTTTAACTTAAACCATTACGATTTTCATATGTATCCTGACTACATTCACTGCTACTTTCACCTAACTCTTCATCCTCCTGTCTCTTAAATATGAGTTTCTTCCAAGGTTCTGTCCTTGGTCCTTTATTCTCTATTTACTCTCTCAGATAGATAGAGTCTATCCCTTCCTGAACTTATCTATGCCACTTGCTATTTTATCACCTCTGTGGAAATGATTCTTTATATGATGGGCAGCCTTGGTATCTTTGTTTTGGTATTCACCCCAATGATCATCAAGTTCCTCAGAATCCATTTTGGGATAGGAAGCTTTAGAGGATACCTTGACATCTCATTCATACTCTCTGGAACTATAGGTTAGGGTCCAGAAAGGGATGAAAAGAGTTTGAGGAAGATCATAGAAGCATAAATGTAGAGTTGGAAGGATTCTTAATGTTTGAGACAAGAGAAAAACTCCAAAAAGTATAGTCAAGCACAATAAGTTTCTCTACGTATTTCATGTCCAACAGGAAATACGTGGATGTCTTATTCTATACTCTAAATCTTTTGCTTCTCTTGAAGGAGGTGGGTAACAGGTTTCATCAGTAGTTCTCTGACATGGTGTTTAGTCATTATGCTGATCAGAGTTCCCAAGTCTTTCAGAGTTGTTTGTCTTATAATATTATCATCATATAAAATATTCTCCTGGTTCTGTTCATATCACTCTGCATCAGTTCACAGAAGTTTCTTCAGGTTTTACTGAAACCATCCATGCCTTTATCATTTCTTACAGCACAATAGTATTCCATTACATTTATATACCATTGTTCAGCCATTCCCCAATTGATGACCACCACCTCATATTACCATTCTTTGCCACTTCAAAGCTATGTTTTTGTATATCCTTCGTTTATTATGCTTAGAACCAATATCTCCCTTAACATCTTCCCTCTCTCTAATACCCTTTCCTCCTCCTTTTCTCCCATTTTCCTTTCCCTATTTCTCTGTTAAATGTTAAATTTCTCTGTTAAATGTACCCAATTCTCTGTGTGTGTGTGTGTTTTCTTTCCTCCTTTGACCAATTCAGACGAAAGTGATGTTCAAGTGTCATTTGTTCCTTCCTCCATGTTTTTATGGACTTCTACCTGTGCATCCCTTTTATGAGATGATTTTCCAAAACATTCAAGTCTGTCTTCCTCAGTTTTGAATTGAAGATGATAATAGCATCTACCTCTTGGGGTTGTTGTAAGAATCAAATGAGATGATATTTGTAATATGGTAGGTGTTTAATAAATACTTATTTCCTTCCTTCATTCTTTCCCTGTGTCCATGCCTTTCCCCCATCCCAATGTATTATTCCTCTTTCCTTCAATTTCCCCCTTTTTTTTTAAATTGTCAAGATAAAACTCCTTGTTCTGTCCTCAGTCAGGGAGAGATCTTCTAATTAGATTCCCTCTGTGATCCCTGATGATGAATAGTGATTAGAGGAGATATACATTATTTCCCTCTATTAGAAAACAAGCAGTTAATCCTTTTTTAGTCCCATGTGATTGTTCCGTTGTGTTTACCTTTTTATATTTCTTTTAACTCCTGTGTTTGCTTTTTGTTTTTGTTTTTAGAGATAATCAAGATTAAGTGACTTGCCCAGGGTCACAACTCAGGTCCTTCTGTCTTTAGGGCCGGTGCTCTATACACTGCCCCAATGACTCCTGTGTTTGAACTTTAGAGTTTCTACACAGTTCTGGCCTTTTCCTCAGGAATGCTTAAAAAGCCCTTTCTTCGTCAGAAGATCCATGTCCCCCTCATGTACTAATATTCACTTCTTCTTGACTGTAAGCTTGTATATAGCCTTTGCCTTCTGCAGGACAGTGTTCCACCTTCTCTGTGTGTAGTAGCTATTGTTATCATCCCCATTTTACAGATGAAGAAACGTACTCAAAGACTTTGTGCCTTACCCATTGGTTACACAGCTGTAGTCTTACTACGTCGGAGGTGAGATTGAAATCTAGGTTTTCCTGACTCCAGATCCAGTTATCTGTTACTATACTATGTTGTTTCTCTTGATAGCTTTGATTTTAATTAAGACATACTTAGTATGACTAACTTGGGTGTATTCAATTTTTATATTAAAGTTTTTTCACTTTTCCTGTTTATACTTTCTAGCAATTTCATTTTATTTGCTCAGTTTGCATTAAATGAGAAGCAGAATTCAAGTCAACATGCTATTTTATTTGCAGTTTTGGATACAGGCCTGTAGGTATTCGTAGATTATTTTTAGCTCTATGAAATTAATCTGCCTTACTGTTACTGTTCTTTATTGCATAGTTGTTTGAGAGATGACTAATGTACTGGCCTTCTTTTCAGCCTCCCACTCTTTTTCTTTTTAAGTTTGCCTAAATTCAAAATTGAAGCAGATTCTATTTTATTCTTCCAGTTTTTCTCTTACGGAACTTACTAACATGGTTGTAATTTAAAATTAAGATTGTTTTTTTTCTTAGACACTTGTTCAAGTTTCTACCAAGATATTATTTGAATATTCTGCCATTCTGAAATATTTCCTAGTATTGGGAAAGCAATTTCTTAAAAGCAGAATCTTTCCTGTATTTTTACGATTAAGTCAATGATTGTTTAAAATATATACTCAGTGAATACAATTTTTGTGTATTTGTATTTTTTTGTAAAAGAAATTATAGCAGATCAACTGAACAAAGCAAGGCATAGCACTCTATTAGGCAGATGTCATCAGGATCTAAGCATGTTGAAATCCTTAGGTTTTCTGTTTAAATTAATGAATTATTTTGCCTTGGGGGGAGAATGAGGTGGTGATTTAATGAAATTTAATTGAATATGAAAGTATGACCTATTTTGAAAAGAAATATTATTTATAGTATTGTAATTCATTTTGTAGGAAATGAATATCATTTTATTTTGTATATATCCTGTGTATTAACTGTCCAGTATATAGTGACTAGAAAGTCAGCTGGGGTTAGGGAGACTGGAATGGTTCCTCTTCTGACACACAGAGACTTTGTGACCCTGAGCAAATCACTTAACTTCTTAGTACTGTAGTCTAAGTTGCATAGCCAGTGTTGATCTGCGTGAAGTTCCCTACATAGATGAAATTATATCTAGTCCAAAAAAAGATGGTTTATATTTTTTTGTTTTTGCTAAGGAATGTGGGATGCCATCCCTAAGGATTCTTACTAATATTGTTAGTAAATTGTATTTTAAAAATTATGTTAGGAGAGAGAGCTTGAAGCAAATAAAAAAGAAAAAATGAAAGAAGCTCAACTTGAAGCTGAGGTGAAGCTATTAAGAAAGGAGAATGAAGCCCTTCGTAGACACATAGCAGTTCTCCAGGCAGAGGTTTATGGGGCAAGACTGGCAGCCAAGTACTTGGATAAAGAATTGGCAGGAAGGTAGGTAAAAGTGGATTCCTACATATTTTCAAGTGTGGATAGAGTTTTGATATTTAAGAATGTGAATGGATATTCAGTGAGATCTTTCCATTTATTTGTTACTTAGATAATTACTTATGATAAATGAGAATAAAAAAGTAATTTTAACTCTAGGAGAAATTTAACAGTTGGGTAAAACCTAATTTCAGGAAATTAATATTGGTGAGATATGTTCCAGATTTATTGGAAAGGACTTAGAATTAATGAGTTTATTCATTAGATAGACAGTACAAAAGAACTGACCTTAGACTCAGTAAGTCCTGAGTTAAGTCCTATCTGACATTGCTGGGTCTGTTATCCTGGGCAAGTCACTTTGCCTGTGGTGCTCTAGGTAATTATCGAAGACTAAGTTTTAGAACAGTTATTGATCCCCAACAGCAGAGGAAGTTTCCTCATTAGGAATTGCTTATCCTAAGGAAATCGATAAAAGGGTACATAAATAGCATTTTTTTTCCCACTTGTTTGGACTCCTGCAGTAGCACATAATTGGTCTTCCTAATCTGGATCACACCTGCCACTCCTCTATCTGCAGACCTTATTAAGATTCTCTCCATTTGCCTAAGTATCAAGTTCAAAATCTTTTTCATCTTGGAATTCAAAGTTCTCAAAATTTTTCATTCCACTTTATGGAGCCAGCCTTCCCACCCACAATTCTATAAGAAGTTTCTCCTGATACTTACTGCCAGTCAAACTTTATTACATATCTGTTGCCCATAGTGTGCTCATTCCCATACTTGTACCTAGAACTTCCCAGACTATTTTCCTGGTGTGGAGCTGCCCCCAGCCTCTGCTGTCTAAGTCTTACCTACTCTTCAAGGTCTCTCAGACTCTCTGCTTCTTCCAAGAAGCTTGCCAGATCTCGCCGGTATGGATTTCTCCTCCTAATGGCCACATCCTTATTTTTTGGACCGTGTACTTTGACTCTCTATTTTGTTGAAATTTATATTATTACTTAATTTGTTAGTATTTATTGAGCATAGTTTTATATTTTGTGTTATTCTCTCATTGTTTCACATGAGTACTTGTCTTCCCAATGAGATTCCAAGATCCATGAGGGCAAGAGTTGTTATATTTCTCTCTTATGTTCCTTATAGAACTTGAGCATGCTGCTGGGCATATAGATAAACTGGATGAATTTAGTTTTCTTTTTTCTTTTAAATAAAAAGAGTCCAACAGATCCAGTTACTGGGTCGAGATATGAAGGGACCTGCTCATGATAAACTTTGGAATCAACTGGAAGCTGAAATCCACTTGCATCGTCACAAAACAGTTATTAGAGCCTGCAGAGGACGTAATGACCTGAAACGATCCATGCAAGCACCGCCAGGACATGTATGTTTTTGCATCCTATTATAACCAACTTTGTCTTCTGGTATAATCTGTTGTGTTCAATAGTTCAATTTTAATTTTGATTTTCATCTCTTCAGGAAAATCTGGTCATTAGATCTATAATAGAAGACTTTATATTTATTCATCTGATTTGCAAAATCATTTAAAAAATATGATACCTCATAAAGATTTTTACCAGTCCTTAGAATACCTGCCACTTACAGTGGTAATTTAGAAAGTGGTGATCATTAATATTGTAGATCGTATTTCTAATTCTTCCTTATTAGGCCTGACCTAATCAAGAAAGTTGGTTCAATGAGTGTACTTGATTACAAAGTTTACCATCTATAAGTCAGTCCATCAATATAGTAAATAAAATTAATTAAATAAAAAGTATGGTATAATATATTTACAAATAATCTTTATTAATTTCTGTGTACATAATTAGTATCTAGGTGACTCAATGGATAGAGTGCTGGGGCTGAAATCAGACAGACATGAATTCAAATCTAGCCATAGACATTTACTAGCTGTATGATCCTGGGCAAGTCATTTAACTCAGTTTGTTTCAGTTTCTTCATTTGTAAAATGATCTGAAGAAGAAAATGGCAGACCACTCTAGTATCTTTGCCAAGAAAATCCCAAATAAGGACATACAGAATCAGACAGGACTGAAATGACTGAACAACAATATACATTATGTAGACAGATGCAGTTTTATTAAAAATTTTAAGAATGATTTGGTTACCAAATTTAAAACACAAATTCTGCGATAATACTACCACTTACCTGATCTTGAGCTAATGAGGATAGAGTCTGAGATATACGTAGAGTAATTTACTTTTACCACTACTACTGTATTCCTTGGTTTTACTTCCCATACAGACAAATCCGAACCAAATCTCATTACAGGCAGCTGTGCTTAAGGAAAATAATCTTATTCTTATGAAATTATTTCTTTTCCATTTTGATTCATGTGGGTGTTTTAAATTTGTAAGATGATAATTCCAAGGTAGTGAAATAATTTCTGTGTCTCCATAAAATTCATTTTTACCTAGAGTTAATGAATGCATATTATATTGGCAATAATACCTATTGCTGTTACTATTTCTTCCACTGTTAGTGAGCTCTCTTCCCTAACTTCTTCATACTTTGGCATTATAAGTGAAAGTGTGTGGCACTTTGTAAGAAAAATTGAGAGATAATGGTGGGGCATGTATGTATAAGTAATAAATGGTCTATACAGGATAAAACCATATATACAGTAGTCTTTTATTAGCTTCTTTGCAAAATAAAAGTAGCAAACCTGTACTGAGAAGTAGGTTTTTTCGATTCATTTTGCAGGATGGCATGCAGGATAATCACCTTTCTGTATTTAGTCAATTTTTTTTTTAACTATTAAAGTTGAGGGAGGATAGTAAAGCTCAGGTAAGAAAGAGAATGGGAGTACGTCTCTGTTCTTGAGGTACAGGAGTGTGAGTATCCAGAGTGGAAAGCCTTGCATTTCTCCTTTAGTTAGTTGCTTAGCATTAGGATGAAAATAATTTATAGTCATTTAGCTGACAGTTTAAGTCTGAAAGGGATAGTTCAAGAAGTATATGAATCTTCACTGTACTTTAAGTGCAGGCATCCCATTTCATTTCTAAGGCTTTTTATTTACCCCTTAGTTCTTAACAACTATTACTTGACAACTTCTTATCTTCCCCCAAAATAAGGATTGCTACATGAAGGCTGTGTGGTGGTTTTTGCTTAATTGAATTTAAAAATTTTGTTTTAACTAGGATCAGGATTCCTTAAAGAAAAGTCAAGGTGTTGGTCCAATCAGAAAGGTTCTTCTCCTCAAAGAAGATCATGAAGGACTTGGCATTTCAATTACAGTAAGAAGTAGTGCTTTTTCTTTTTGTGTTTATTACGGTAATTCTGCTTCAGAGAATAAAGTGCTGAATCAATTAACTTTTTGAAGGTAACTTAAATACATACCCTTTAAATGCTAAAAGTGATTCTTAAAAATTTTAAGATGAAAATCTTAAAATCTTAAATATATTATAAAATATAATATATTAAAATATATACTTCTCTCTCATAGTAAAAGAATGTATCCTACATATAATTTAATTTTTTTTGATGGCTCAGGATCATTATAAATTTCATTAAGAATATAAATAAATATCAAATACTTCATGGCTATACTAAATGGGCCTATTAGTTTGGTGGAATTTTTATTTTGTTTAGGTTTTGGATTTTAAGGTTCACTTATTATCATCTGTCATTGCTTTCTGCCTGTCTGTTGGTTCTTAATCCTTTAATTTACACATGTCCTAGTTGAGAGGCCTGTGAGTTGTACCATCTGATAATGATGATAATGGACTCTGTGATAGCTTTATTGTTTAGAAGGCCTGAGACCTTAGTTCTGGATAGACAATTAAGATTGTTTTTACTAATCTTTGAATTTCATATTCCTTTGATAAAGAAACTATGCACATTCATATACTTATGGGTTCTATCTAATAGTGACTTTGTAAATGTAAACATACTAATTTGGCTGTTTAACTATTAACTTGTAAAAGATCTTTTAAACAAAAAACAGAAATTCTTTCAGTCTTTTTTTCCTAAGTGACTTTTAGATAATTGGTATAAAAGATATTGTAGTTTGTTTATTGACAAAAGAATCTGATTTTTGTTCTCCAAGATCATATATGTTCTTCATGAATGTAGCCTTTAGATATATAACATGAGAAATAATCATCTTACTAGAAAATGGCTTTTGAAAATTCCTTAGTTTTTATGAAAATGCTTTTATGATTTTGTTTGAATGTAAAATTAACTTGATCATTTTGACTATGACTATACCGTTTTAATTAAATTATTTCTTCCATATTGATAGGGTGGAAAGGAACATGGTGTTCCAATTCTCATCTCTGAAATCCATCCTGGACAGCCTGCTGATCGTTGTGGAGGGCTTCATGTTGGAGATGCCATTCTGGCAGTCAATGGAGTTAATCTGAGAGATGCTAAGCATAAAGAAGCTGTAACTATTCTTTCCCAGCAGGTAAGTTCCCTGATACCTGTATAATTATGACTATCAACTTATTCTTTTTATATCTGAATACTAATAAATCTCTGTATATAAACTTTTTTCTTTGCTGTAAATTCTCCCAGTTACCAGGATATTTATGTGATTTTCACTGTTGAAGTTCTGGGACTTTTCTAAATGACCATTTAGTCAGACTCACTTCAGAGGAAGCTTTATGAAACAATACAATGAAATTATGTTGATCAAACTTGTCTCCAAAGAAGTGATATGAGAATGTACCTCCCTCCCTTCTTTGAAGAGGTGAGGGGAGGATAGGAGTGTGGAATGCAATATATAATGATGTACTTGGTTTGATATATTGATTAGTTTTTTTGAACTTTTTTTTCCTCTTTTATTTTTTGTTATAAGTGATGGCTCTCTTAGAGGAGAAGTAGATATATTGGGAAACATAGGCAATATAAAAACAAAGTATCAACAAAATATTTTAAAGGAAAATTTTTTTTCTGAATTATCTAACAAGACATCTAGATTAGATTAGCATCTGATTCTGACATATATGAAGTATATTTTGAGCATGAATAAAGCCATTTATAAATGTACAATATTATAGAAAACACGAACTAGACTACAATTTACTTATTTCTAAAGATTGTCAACATTCATTAGAGAGGCCTGTTTTCAAATGCTCATTGCCAGGTGATGACTTAGGTGGTAGAAGGGGGGAGAGCAACCCTTTTCTTTTGAAGAAGGCATAGCCTAAACAACCTCCAAGATGAAACATATTCTGGAAGTAATGAAAGCTCCCTAAGATCAGGCATTTGTTTCACTTTTATATTTATATCCTCAGTGCCTACCAGTGCCAGATTCATAGTAGTTACTTAAGTTTTTCTTGATTGACTAAGGGTAAGGATATGTACTAGGTAGTGTAAAATGTCAGGACTAATGCCTGAAATGCTTGCTAGGTTCTGGATTTTTGGTTTGCCAAAATTTCATTTGTCCATTTTTGTTGTCTGTATGTGATTAGTTTGTATTTGTTTAGGGTTTTTTATTGAAGAACCCAGTATAGCAGGTGAATCTCTTGTAGTCATATAGCTGTAGCCTGTACTTCTAACTAGAGTCAGCCAAACTTGTAAATGAATGCACTTACAAAGGAGTTTAGAAAGAAGATTGTGGATGAGTCAGCATAAATCCGTTGGAGTTATTGGTGAATCACTAAAAATACATAACCTAGTAATGGTGGGTTTGGTATTTTCCTTTCTATCCTGTAAAACTTGTTCTATAGTACCACAGTTCCTAATTGTGATCCAGGCTGTGTCTTAACTAACTTGGCAGTTCTTTTTTAATAACTTACAAAATAGAAACTTATTTTACATTTAAAACATTTGATTTGTGCTCATTTAGGGTCATAGATTAGAACTGGAAGGGACCTCAAAGAATGTTCTTGGAACAAGTAGAAATTTTACTTATTAGTTTTACTGCCAAGATATGGCATCATGAAAACATTAACTGGCAAAAATCATCCTAGAATGAGCTAGCCTGTCTTCACTGAAACAGTGTTTACCGTAACCCAGTTTGGCTGGAAAGAATACGAAGAAAGTGGATGACAGCAGGAAACTGCTTGTGTAGTGACCTGTAGAATAACTGCTAAGAATATGAGCAGGGGGAGGTGTTTCTGTGACACTGAAGCGCACTTTTAAGAACTTGGATGGCTGTGGACTGGGAATCATTACAGTACTGATGAACTTATTATAGGAGTTCTTGACCTTAGTGAAAGATAGGGATAAGTTCTGAGGAGTAGAACTGAGAGAAAATTTATGGTAGATGTATGATTTCAGTCTGCTAAATGAAGCAGGGAATATGAGATTAAATAATATATGTATTACTTGACACAGTGGATAGAATGCCAGGCTTGGAGTCAGGAAGATCTGAATTCAAATTTGGTCTCTCGGACTAGTTTTATGACCCTGGGCAAGTCGCTTAGTCCTGTTTGCCTCAGTTTCTTCAGCTATAAAATGAACTGGAGAAGGAAATGGCAAACCACTTCAGTAACTTTGCCTGGAAAACCCCAAATGGGGCTATGAAGAGTGGACACAACTAAAAATGACTGAATAGCAAAAGCAGGAGTGAAGTAAAAATGCACAGTTAGGAAAGGTGTCTTTTCTGAGGAATAGCAAGTATGCCAGTGTCACTGGATTATAGAATAAATGAAGGGAGGTAAGATTGTAAGACTGGAAAGGTTGGAGAGGATTAAATTATGAAGATTTAAAGGCCAAAAGAGGATCTTCTATTTAATTCTAGAGGTAATAGGGAACCACTGAAGTTTATTGAATGGGGAGTACAGTGGGGTGACCCGGTAAGATCTGTGCTTTAGGAAGATCAGTTTAAAGGTGTGTGATGGATAGACTGCAGAGAGTAAGACGAGAAGGTTTTTGTAATAATCAGTCAGTCAGTCAGTAACATTTAAGAGTCTGCTTTGTACCAGGCACTGTGCTGAGCGCAGTAAAGACTATGGACCAGAACAATGAGAACTGAGAGAAAATGAGTACTGGGCCTGGAGTCAGACTCTTCCCTCAGACACTTACTACTTCTCTCTGTTTACTCATCTGTAAAATGGGTATGATAATAGCACCTGCCTCCCAGGGCTGTAAGGATAAAATGTGCTGTTTGTAAAGTGTTTGGCAAACCTTGAAGCACTGTAAAAATGCTGCAGTGTTGGAGAGCTTTCCAAGACTTTTGACTTGAAATGATGCATTTCACCTGCTTCTTGCCAGGATGCTGGCAAGATTTTAAAATGCAGGATAAGACATACATTTTTGGACATGGCCAATGTGAGGATTAGTTTTGCTGGACTCTGAGATTTTGTTGTGAAAGGATTTTGTTTTTCTTAATGTTTAATTGAGGATACAGCAATGGGAAGGAGAGATTATAAAGTGCATGTCAGAATAAATTAGTAAACTTCATTAAAAAGTGGCAGTGCTGAGACCCAAATCCAGGCTTCCTACATCTGTTACTTGCAGTCTTGGACTCACTGGGGACCAACCTTTTCCAAAATATAACTGATGAGTGTCAGCTATTGTGTGAATGATTTTACAGGCCTTTGTGCATCTATTTACAATTACTGTTCTGCAGATTAACATGACTAGGGGCTCTGGTTTCAGTTGCCACAAAGGATATCTTTGATGATACATTACATTGTAATTTGGAAATTCAGGTACCATTGATATGCACTTGTGCATCTCCACTGAGGAACCTCCATTAGGTTCTGCTTACTTGGCTACCACATATTCCCTTCTTCACATCTCCCTGCCTACTTCATGTACAGAGTAGCTCCTGCTAATCACCTTAAGAATAATAATGGCAAAACAAATGGTTTTCTTTTTCTTGAATTAAATTCCTATTTTATGTGGCACACATATAGCTTCAAAATAATTGACCAATAGAGGATCAAAGTAAATACATTAACTCCACAGAAATATCTGTGTTCTATTTCATTTTTTAATGTTTCGTTGCACTAAATTAACTTCAGACCTTAAAATATTCCCATTTTACATATAGTAAAATAGATACAAGATTTGCCTAGTACAGGGGCTCCTGTGACCCTTTTTTATATTGTGAATGCCTTGGGAAGCTTGATGAAATCTGTGGACCTCTTCTCATGATGTTTTTAAATGCATGAAATAAAATGACTAAGATTATAAAAGAAACCAATTACATTGAAATAGTATGTTTTCTAAAACAAGTTCACTTACCTCAAGTTAAGAACCCCTAAAGAGCAACATGGTGAGGGGGTATGCCAGATTAAACAATTATTAACTCTAATTACTAGAACAAGTTAAGATTCACGTGCTGATAGAAAAAGAACAGAACACATTGTGCATTTTTTTTAAGAGGTCCTCCAGTAAGACAGATTCTATAGTCATTTGAATGTAGGCAATTGTACCTACTTTATTGGAAGCTACTTACAGCTACATGACTGAAGGAAGGACTTGGAATTTTCTAAAATAAAATACCACCATTAATTTCTTTAAAGATTAATCACAAAAATAAATTATAATTATGATTAGAATAACCCTCAGATATTACCTTGTTCATACGTAATATTGGAAGTTCTACATTTAGTACAATTCTCTTTAAAACTTAGAAAGCTAGTAAATAGATAAAAGCTTGTACTGATATGTAAAAGCTTATTGCACTTACTGAAAGGAAAATTCACTGTATTCAGCGTCTTCAGATTCAGTGTTACAAGATTAAAATGAATATAAAATCATTTATCATTGCTTTTATGGCAAATTTCTGCCTGAGGTAAAAATAAAAGTCACATTATCAAGTGTGTTCATGTAAGTTCTAAGTGATCATAGGTGAATTTTATTAGTAGATACATTAGTGTAATTCCACTCAACAGTAGAATGAAAAGTAATTTTAAAGAAAAGTTTTGGAACTTAACCTCTTCTTAAATGAAGTGATCTGTTAAAATTTGGAAATGCTTAACTAAGAGAAACTTAAATTTCCTTTTTTCTTCCTCTCCTTCCCAATTCAGAGAGGAGAGATTGAGTTTGAAGTAGTTTATGTTGCTCCTGAGGTAGATTCTGATGATGAAAATGTGGAGTATGAGGATGAGAGTGGACACCGTTATCGTTTGTACCTTGATGAATTAGAGGGAAATGGAAATCCTGCTGCACATCGGAAAAATACAAGTGGGGACATAAAACTGTTACAAGGTAAAAATGATTTGTTTAAATTCCTAAAAATAGATATTTGACTTTGTTTTTTTAGAAGTCTTATTAATTGTTGTTTGATGATGTGATAAGTCAAAAGAGTAGTGTTTCCTTGCTCATATTTTATTTTAAATTGATGGCATTGTTAAATAACTGAATATTATTTTAGTCTTTTCAGATTGAGTCATTTGTATAAACTGTAATATTCCATAAAATATTTTTAAATGAAGTAAAATGTTTGCTAAATCTTGCACCATGATATGTGCACAGATTATCATATCACACACATTCCTTCTTTTAAAGGGTTACAAACAATAGGGATATGTTGTGTTTATCTGTGTATAGATTATCCATATTGTAATTTATCCAACCTCAAATTTTAATACTAGCTTAATTTCTTCCTACTTCCTACCAAAATTCCTGATTACCATTTAGTGAAAGCTATGCAATTAAAAAGTACTTTTGTCTTTATTTATTTTACAAAGTAATTTTAACCGCAGTTCATAAATCATTTAGCTAAAATGTCAGCAGAATGCATTTCAAAATTTAGTAGAGATTAATTTTGCATTATCTGTTATTTTGAGCCACTTGATTCGATTAATGTAAATAACCAGAAGTTGGTGATACTTTGTGCTTCTATTCACAATTTACACATGAGAAACTTAATAAGAAATCTGTTATGCCATATATGATATCCTGTTCAAAATGGGAGCAGCCTCTTGTTAAAGAGTCGCATCACTATCAAATAAATAATTTGGGGCATGTTATCGCACCTTATAACTAATAAGTATTTATTATAGTAGGTTTTCCCTTGTAGAGTGAAATAAAGCTATTTAAAAATGCTTCTTTTACCATTTTGTTAATGTGCATTTGCTGTATTCCACCTCTTTTCTCAGGCTTTAATAAGAAACCAGTAATTGATGGACATGAAAATGGAGACCTTGGAACCTCAAGTGAAACACCTCTCGATGACAGTACATCCAAGTTAGCCGAGTCAGCAGAATCTTTGTCATAAAAGGTTTATTAAATTGACTTTTCTGCGGGCAATATTGTTACTCAGACTATTATGGATTTTATATACTAGGGGAGGTTGTGAGAAGGACTATCTAAAAGCAAAGGGAGGCTGTTGTTTATTGCCGAAATAAAAGGCAGTTACCTCAGGGCTTCATTGTGAGCAATTCTAAATGTTTAAAACTCTCCGTTTTCTGTGATAAACCATAATTAGCAATTGCATGTAAAGCAATTTTTACTTTCTTAAAATTGTAAGCACCAAAGCATGTGTTTCCCAAAGGGATATTACTAAAAGCTTTTAAGGTACAAAATGAAGCATAATCGTTTCATTTGGTTCCTTTTTTCATTTAACAGAAGGACAGTGTTAACAGGAATCTAATAAGAAATAGCCTTTAATTACAAAAGAGTAAATTAAATTGTTTTAAGTGTATCCCCAAATGCTATATTGTGATGTTTAATTGCAAAATTTTGTTCTGTTAATAGCAGGAAAGTGGGCTTAACTTCAAAACAAAACAAAAATATTCCACATTTAAATATTTCCAAATTGAAGGAATGATTTAGTTTTCTATTTATTACAGATTTTGATTCCTTAATCATTTCTTAGTGATCCTTTAGGTGTAATGAGTATGCTTTTCAGCTTTGTTTAATGCAGTTAAAAAGTAGTTTAAGCAATCCTTTGTCAATCAGTGCTGCACTGGAAATAATTTCTAAAGTGTTCTTGCACATTATACTTTTTTGTTTTTTAAAAATTCAAATAAGTGTAAAATACTGTTCACAATTATGTTGCTGCATGTGCATGGCATTGTTCATCCCCGAGCTTCCTTCCTGGTGTCCTTGTGAGATTAGTTTTACACGTTTTGAGTTGTTCATACAGTTTGTCATGCCATGATAGTCCTGGTACTTCAGAGTTCCAAATTGTTGTTGTTAACATGAAATACATTGCCTTTGAAGAATGGTTTTAAAAGCAGCTGATAATTAATACAAGTCTCAAGGCTCAGGGCCATATGAAGCATTAGGAAACTTGATCCAGTCATTGTTTTGGTTACTTTCCCACGTCTGGAGCTGCTTTCCTTATTCTTATGCAAACTCTACAGATGTGCTAGCTTCTTTTATCCCAGAGCAGAACCTGTTTTGATTGCTCTTATTTGCTACTGTGCAAGCCACTATACCTTAGTGGGCAATGTCAAAGCATTGTACTTAAAGAGATGAGTTTTGCCAACATCATTGATTTTAAGACCCTATGTACATGGAGAAAAAACCTGAACGGCCTTTAGAATATCAGTTTGTTCAATGCCTAATGTTGAAATGTTACAAGATGCAGGACAAGGTTCCTAGCTTCTCCTAGGTGCATTATATATTTGTTTATAGAGAAATCTTTAAAATGTATATACTTTATTCAGTGGTTTTTGCTATTTATAAATCTTGTTTATAACTAATGCTCACTGATAGGTTGTTATTTTTTTTTTGGGAGGGGAGCTCAGTTTCATTCAGCTTGGCTAAGTACTTCCATGTTAAATTTTTAATAGTAGTGCACTTCATATTGTCTATTGTTACTGGATATTAAAATACCTTATAGCATAACATTGTCTTTAAGCAAAAGCTAGTATTTAATGGTAGAACTGTAGGCAAGCAAGGTGTACACATCATTGTTTGCTCTAACATCATTTTTGGTGGGAGGGTAGGGGGAAGTATTTACTTTTTCATGCATGATATGAGATCTGCAGTTAGATTTCAGTGTGTATTCATTTTTGTAATGCTTTGCTGTGAGGTTTTTCATGGTGGCAAATCTAAAACTACTCTAGGGCATGGAGTTTTTTTTTTTTTTAATTTTCTGAAAAGACAGTGAGTGATATGGTGATTATCACATTTTGCAGAGAATATCTTTTTTAACTGTGACTAAAACTTTAAGTATGTTAAGATGGAACTTGTTGGTCAGAGAGAACTTTTAGATTTATGAAGAGTTGTTATGATCCTGAACCTGAGATCTGTGAAGTTGATGCAATTGGGAGGATGTTGTGAAGGACTGGGAGTTCCTTCCCCAGAATTTAATCTCCAACCTGAAATGAACAAGGTCATTGAAAAACACTATTCTTTATTTTTTGTTGATATCCCATAGCCTGCTGCTGTAGTCTTTTAAGGGCTGTTGAATAGAGAATTAGAGAAAGAGGTAAATGCCTCTGTGACTGTCTCCACTTCATCTCTTCTTCACCTCAGTTTTGAAGCCCCAGATTAGAGCACGGTTGCTAGGATGTTACTGTGAATAAATCTGTTTCCAAACAATGGGTAGCCATACAGGTGCTTTGGTAGCTGTTGCAGTTCAAATTTCACCTAGGAGGTGTAGCACTTTGGGAACGAACTAGAAATTACAGAAATGTTTTCCCAGTTTCTTTCTTTTTAGCTCAAGACTGTACCTCTCAGATCCTGGTCCAAAGAGAATTTAGATTTAAGAAGAGTTTCCAGTGTAAAGCAGTATTGATGTTTTCATTTCTATAAGATAGAAACCATCAATATATAGCAGTTAGGCCAAAGGAGCAATTACTTATAAGACAAAAGCAGACTGTCAAGAAAAAAAAAAGAATGGTCTGTGTGTGTTTGTGTGTGTGTGTGTGTTTGTGTGTGTGTGTGTGTGTGTGTGTGTGTGTGTGTTGGGAGGTGGTAATGGTGGTGAAGAGGTCTGTGTCATGATACATCTTACATCAGGACCATTTTCTAAAGATTTCTCATCTGTAATGACTGTTTAGAATTTAAGAGAATATTGACTTTTACAACATGGGACCATATTAAGGTAGATTTAAGAAAAATGAAAATTCCTTGATGGTGGAGGTAACTGAACAGTTGTCAAAAGATGGTTGAATTTCCTTGATGGTGGTACTTTTACCACATTGGGGATTTTTGTGTCTATCTTCAGAAACTCAAAGGTATTTTCTATACATAAGTATGTTGAACATTATTTCACAGCATTATTTATTATATAATCCAATATCCTTCTATTCAGGGTTGGGCTCATCAATAAAAGGTGTAACATTTGCAACAACTGTATTATAACTACTTAAGTTGGGTTGAATATTTTTTTATTAGCCTGTAAATAAAGATGGCATCTTTACATTGAAATGATGTTTTATCTTATTTAACAAAAATAAATTTTTTGTGCTCCTTTGTTTCATATTAAATATGTTATTTTTTTTTCTGATTACTTCTTTATTTGTGCTAATTTGTGCTAGAACATCTGTCATGAACTCCCTATCAGGTTTGAATTATTTAATACCTACATTTTATAGTCAGGGAATTTTATCGTGGCTAATTATGTTAGGAATAAAGCATATTTTAGTTACGAGCATGTCAGAGCAAATTCAACTGTGGAATCAGTTTTCTATTCTAAGAGGGGAAGTTCTTGGAGAAATAGGCTTGTTTTGTTATTCTTGGTGTTATGAATATCTGGTAGCTATTAACAACGATCGAGTGAAGAATATCCTAGGCTATTAAAGTGAATACATTTGACTTTTTCCACCTAGTGATTCAGCAGCTGTTTCCCAGTGCAGTTACCTAACTTGCTTTTCATATTCTTGAACCATGTTTTTATGATGCTTCTCTCCTTATTCCTTAACCATATTTTATAACATTTTTTTTTTGCTGTTCTCCCCAATGCTCACCTATGCCCCGATGTCACTAAATATTAAAGTATACTTTGATTTAATTTGGAGTCTTATCAAGTTCTTATCTCCTTATCATCTGCAATAGATGATGGTGAATAAACTAATGATTTTCATGATCTTTTGCAGTACTTAGAGGACTGTGATCTGAGATAACTAAATATCCCATGAAATGATACTTTTTTGTTCCTTCTGGAAATACAGGGCAAGACAACAATCATTTATTAAAGTCTTACTGTGTGTTAGGCACTAAGCTAAGCGCTGGGGATACAAATACAAAGAGCTAACCCCAGCCCTTGAGGAGCTTACAGTCTCATAGGGAAAGACAATATACAAAAAGGAGTTGGAAAGTGGGTAGTAGGTGAAGTGGTGAATGACCTCAGCAGGGGAGCTGAGTCTGGAAAGTCAAAAGCATAGGAACCAAGGAGATTATGGTTGGCCAGCCTGAGCCTCTTGCCAAAGTGGAAGGCCCCAGGAAGGACTCGTCAATGATAGAAGGAATCTAGGGTGCAAGTTCTAGGATGAGAGGCATGGTACTACTGTGTGAAGAGTCAGAAACACAGAGGTAGGGGAAATAACCCTTCCAGTTCTGTGATTTGCCTCTTTAAGAACTCAAGCCCTCTTCCATTTAGCTATACTTTTTGTCTAATGGTTTCAGATCGAGTAAAAAAAAAATGTTAAAATTTAAATAATGCACTATTTTATGTACTTGAATCATTGGACCTCACATGTGAAGTACCAATAGCTAATTTAATGTTTAATGTCATTCCTTCTTCCACTACTAACACATTGTAGAAAGGAGGCCACATAGAACTAAGGCCTGTTTTGTATTTATTTTTGTTTCTTGGGTTGTGAAATAATTATCAGTGGTTACTGGTGATGAGCTTTTCCATGCTTAGGTGAATGCAGAGGTTCCTTTTTTTGCAGCTCTTATGAAACTTATGACTTCATATATCCAACCTTTTATCTTCCCAGTGGAGTTCCCAGAGACCTGGCATGATTATCTAGACTAGATAGTGATTTTGGTATCAAAATATGAGGAAAGAAAAGAGTTACTAGAACTGGAATAGGAAGGAAAGGATGCCAGAGCAGATATTCTTTCCCAGGTAGGAATAGGAAGACATAGGTTTAGCAGTTATTGCCTGGTATGAGGACAGTGGAATTGGAATGGAAAGGGTGACAATTTGTATCAAGCAGATAAAAGATGTGTCCAGGAACTAGAAGGATGAAGTAAAGTTGTATATACAAAATAAGGAATATGTGCAATATATCTATAAAGATGACTGTGAAAGAAAGAAAAACAATGATCTAATAACCTGGACTTTGGTTCTTTCATCTTCAAAATATTAACATAGAATTTGCAGTTTGGCCAAATACCAGGAGGGGGCAGCAAATCTCTTTAAAAATGTATTGAGGGGTCTACTAGAATCAGAATACAAATTATAGAGCACTAATTATCAAAATTATTTAGTACTGATTTTTTAAAATATAAAAGTAGGTCAATAGATTAGATTAGCAATACCTAGAAACTAATAAGTGTAGCAGCCTAGTTTTGGTAAAAAATCAAGAACATAAACCTACTGGAGGAAGGAAATTTGATTCAATCAGAACTGGGAAAACTAGAAAGCAGTTTGGCAGAAATTAGGTATAGATCAACATTTTATATCATATGCCACAACAGTGACCAGATTGATAAATGCTCTGTGTAAAAGTGCATATCATTCACAACTAATGGTTAGAGTTAGATTTATAGTCAGATGAGGGATAGAAAATGTAATACAAGGAACTAGTTTCGATTATATAAGATGCAGATGTTTTTACACAATCAGAATTCAGTTAGGATAAGAGGAAAAGTCTTAGCAAAAAAATTTTTGCATAAAAAATTTCTGATAAAAGTTTGCAATCAAACCTTTGTGGAATTAATACAGTCATGAAAATGAGTAACAAATTGATAGTCAAAGGATATAAAAAAGTTAAATGAAGAAATATGCAAATTAACTATATGAAAATCTGATATTTAAAATGCAAATTGGAAACACTAAAGTATCACTTCACACTCATCAAATTGGCAGATGGTAAAGGATGGAAGTAGACAATGTTGAGGTAAGTATGGAAAGATAAAGTGTACTAATTAAGTTGGTGAAACTTTCAACTGGTCAAACAAATCTGGAAAACAATTTGGAATTGTGTGAAAAGTCACTGAAGTGATGGTCTCCTTTGGTCCTACAATTCTACTAGTTTTATACCCTTCTCCCATTCCGAGGAAGTTGATGACAGAAAGCTACCTTAATATTCAAATATTTGCAGGAACTGAAGAAGATCTAGATTTAAGACTTGCCTCTAGAAACAAATGTATCTGTAGATTGGGAAATATTTTTAAAACTGGTAGACAGTGGTAATGAAATAATGTTGCACTAAAGGGAATGACAAATAAGCTTTAGATCGACATAGAACACTTAAGAATTGATTCTGAGTGAAGAATGAAAAGAACGATGCTTGTGACTACAATAATGTATACGATAGACAAATTCAAATCAAAGGCAATGGCCAGTGAAGTGATTCTAGGTAACTGCCATTAATAAAACATTCTTTCTATTAAAAATTGTTAGGTAAAAGAATAGAGTGTTACATTTGCTGTCGGTAGCAGTCTTTGTTACATAGTTTTGCTTTTTTAAAAGGAAAGGTGACCACAATATGGGGTATTCTTGGAAAATGATTGTTTTGTCAAGACAAATGTATCAATAAGAAAAATACCATGTTAATGTTACTTGAAGGTTTTAAGGAAGAAACAAATGTAGAATCTGTTTTGGTGACAGTCTTTATCCATTGGGGGCATTTTTGTCCATTAAAATATTAATTACTAGAAAAATGGCAAACCTCAAATTTGAGTTTGGCCAGGATGCATAGTAGCAGAAGCATTTATATGCTTTTTATGACTTAGGAAATAAATAAAAATAGTTTAAATTTGTAAGCTGTAAAGTGCCTTACATGTATTAATTTATTTCTATAATGTGAGATAGGATAATTCAGGCTTTATTGTCCTCATTTTTCAGATAAGAAAACAGGCAAAGAGTTTATGATACAAGTGACAGTGCTGACATTTGAAATTCAGACCTTCTGACTTCAAATCCAGTGTTCTTTACAATATACTTTGCTGTTTGACAGCAGAATTTTCTAGACTCTTGGAACTTTTGGTGTTAAATCATTTAGACTGACATGGTTTGAGAAAAAACTTCTCTTTTCATTTGTGTACTGTTTCTAGGTTATTTACAGGAACATTTAGAGGAAGATTTACAGGAACATTTTGGGATGAAGAAAGGCCCATGAAACATCAGATCTTGCAATAACACTGAGGTGACAATTGTCACATGGTGAAGAAGATGCTGGCTAGGGGGAGTTCCAATTCCCTAGAATGTATATTTGCTAATTTCTGGAGCATCCCCTTGAATCTGCCCAAGTTCTGATAAAAGTTAGTTGTAGGTTTCCCCAAAGCATTTCCCATCTCCTCCCCATGGGGTTCTTCCATTTTGGCAGCTTTCCCAGGTTAGCTGTAGGCCCAGGGAAATACTTACATAAAGCAGAGCAAGGCTTCTGACTTCCAAAACAGCTGTTCTAAACCTTTCCTCAAGCCTCCCATAGCACCACCCTTCTAGCAAATTGAGACCATTTACTCCTGGATTCCTTTTCTCTCCCTCTTGCAATCCCTCCTTATTTCATTGACTGTTTGACTTCATCTCCTATTTAACCCTTTATTCTACTCTGATGAAGAGATGGACCTTCTCGCCAAGCCCATCTCTCATCCTCGATCCCATCCCCTTCTGTCTTCTTTAGCAAATTGCTTTCACCATTATCCTAACCTCCTCAGTCCTCAAATCTTTCCCCATTTACTAGTTCCTCCCCATCTACCAACACAAGTCTCTATCCTTAAGCAAAAATACATAAATTAAAACCCTTCCTAGATCTTACTATCCTCACTGGCTGTCATCCTGTATCTTTCCTCCATTTCTCAGCCAAACTCCTTGAAAAAGCTATCTATACTGTCTCCTTTCTTCTAAACCTTTTCAGTCTGGTTTCCAACCTCATCCCTTCACTGAAACTGTTCTTTCCAAAGTTACCAATGATCTCCAGATTGCCAGTTCTAATAGTCGCTTGTCAATCCTCATCTTGATTTTTCTGTAGCATTTCACACTGATGACCACCCTCTTCCTAGGTATTTTCTTTATCCTGTATGATTGCACCTCAGTCTCCTTTGTTGGATCAACATGTCATGCCCTTTAATTATAGTTAAATCGCAAAGCTGTATCCTGGGCCTCTTTTTTCTTTACACTCACTTGGTAATCATCTGGACTATTTGTGCCTGACTTGTGGTAGAGCCTTTCGAGCTCATGTTAGTCTGGTCAGCCATAGTTGGAGCTACTGTATCTTGTGCTTGACATCATGATGTCATTTGGTCCTCTCTGAGCACAAAAGACAAAACATGGTGGATTCATCAGCTGTCATAGATTCAGTCGATTACTGCTATGCTAATGTGTGACAGATCTATATATCCAGCCTTTGACTCTCTCCTGACTGGAGACTCCAGTCTTCTTTCACCAACTAGCTGCCATTTAGACATTTTGAACTGCATATCACATAGGCATATCAAAACCAGCAAGTCCAAAATGACTCATCTTTTCCCTCAAAGCCTCCTTATGAACTTCTCAATTTCTGGCCAGTCACCTAGGTTAATAATTTCAATTTCATACTCAACTTCTCACTCTAAGCCTAATCTTGCTATTTTCTCTCATAAGTCTCTTTTTAATCACAAATCCATCACTAGTTCAGCCCTCTGTCACCTTTTCTCTAGATTATTACGGAAACAGACTATTTAATCTTCCTGCCCCTTCTCACCTCTTTCCGGTTCATCCTACATAACTGCTGCCAAAGTGATTTTCCTAAAGTACATATCTGATCATGTCACTTCCTCAGTAAATTCTGGTGGTGCTGTATTACTTCTAAGATGAAACATAAATGCCTCTGATATTTTTTTAATGCTCCCTATGACCTAGCCCCTTCCTCCTTTTCCAATTTTTATAAACATTTCTCCTTTCCATTCACTCTGTGATCTAGCCATATTGGTTTATTTGCTCTCTGTGCATTTGTTCTGGTTTTTTCCATTCCAGGAATATATTTTCTTCTCACCTCTGCCTTTTGAAATCCCTTGTTTCCTTTAAAACTCAGCTCGAGTACCATTGTCTGTTTGATCTTTCCGGATACCTCCTCAGCAGCTCGTGCCCTTCCTCCCCAAAATACTCTGTATTTGTTTTGTACATGAATACAGTGTGAACATATGCTGCATTTATCTACATATCTATGTACACATATATCTAGATATCCATGCCATGTTCTCCATTCACATGTAAGCACCTTCAGGGAAAGAGCTTCATTTTTGTCTTCATGTGTGTGCTTAGTGCTTGGCATGTAGGCTCTTGATAAATGCTTGTTGATTAATTTTGAGTCATAGGCTTTCCTCACATCTGAGATTTTCTACAAAAACATTTTTGGGTTGTTCAGTACCTGTGGTAGTATGTAGGGACCTGTTAGTGCTACTGTTTTTAACTCTTGCAGCTAAAATAATATTCCATCCCTTTTCATTATATCCCAGATATAATGAATGTCATTTGGTCCTCTCTGAGCACAAAAGACAAAACATGGTAGATTCATCAGCTGTCATAGAGTCAGTCGATTACTGCTATGCTAATGTGTGACAGATCTATATATCCAGCCTTTGACTCTCTCCTGACTGGAGACTCCAGTCTTCTTTCACCAACTAGCTGCCATTTAGCTTAAGCCAGTTTTTTTCTTCTTTGAGAATTTACCTGAAAATACATTAAAAAAAAAAGTTTGCTTATATTTGGATTTACTCATGAGGGAAGCCAATTCCTTTCCTTTGCAATGGTCATTTTATAAAAGTATCTTTACTTAAAAAAATATAGTAAGAACGAATTGATTTTAATTGGTTATTAGTGATAGTGAGGAGATATTGGGGAGATACTAATTGGCACTGGCAAATGATATAGGGTCATTAATGAGTAGTATTGGGGGTCAGAGCAATAGCAAACCCCAGTGGCTTGAGGGGTGCCACTAGAACTGTGAGACACACACACTAGAAAGGGGCTGACACTTTAAGAAGGAATTAGGCTGGGTGAGTATGACATGGTGTAAAGAACACTGGGTTTAATTAGAGGACTTCCACTGGAATCCGGGCTCTACCGTTTACTCTTTGTGTGTGAGACCATCAACAATTATATCAACAAACATTTATTAAGCTCCTTTGTTGCCAGGAATTTGCTGAATACCATGGATAGAGACAAAGAATGAAATTATCCCTATTTACAAAGAATTTACCTTGCAATGAGGGGAAACCCTATGTACATTGATAAATGTATACAGAATGAATAAAATATTAGTAATAGTAGTTAAATACAACATCCTTTGGGAAAGGCAGCACTAGTACTTGGGGGATTAAGAGAGCCTTTTCCCAAAAGGTCAGTCTAGATGGATCACAGAGTGTGGGAGGGGCAGCAGTGATGAAAGAAACTGGAAATATGTGTTGGGGTCAGCTTGTGAAGTGCTTTAAAAGCCAAACAGAAAAGTTTATATTTTATACTGGAGGCAACAAAGAAAAATTAAAAGATGAATAGATAATGAATGGCTAAACTATGAGATATCTAAAGAGAGACTTGGGGCAGCTAGGTGGCGCAGTGGATAGAGTACTGGGTTTGGAATCAGGAGGACTCACCTTCATGAGTTCAAATATGGCCTCAGACACTTACTAGCTGCGTGACCCTGAGTCACTTAACCCTATTTGCCTCAGTTTCCCTATCTGTAAAATGAGCCGGAAAAGGAAATAGTAAACCATCCCAGTATCTTTTCCAGAAAAACCCCAAATGGGGTCATGAAGTCAGACATGACTGAAATGACTCAATAACAAAAAAGGGGGCAGGACATCAGCATAAGATAATAAATAAGCGTGCTTGGCTTAGTCTTTTTAATAAGCTTGGTTCAGATCTAGCCCCTGATGAATGCTGGTTGTGACTCTAGGCAAATCATTTAATCTCTATGTGGCCCTAGGCAACTATCTTAAGACATGAGCCACCCCTCACTAGTGTGGAGAAAATCGCTGGATATCACTGTAAGAGCTTAATAGAAGCTTACTGGTCAGTTCTACCCCCACCAAAACCTAAAAAAACCAAACAATAAATTACTCTTTATTAGGCTCAAAGACAAAAGGATTTCACATCATCCTTCCTGGAGTCAGAGAGGCCATGAAATATAATCTAATTCAGTCTCTTCTCTTCTAAATCCATATGCCAGCTTTTCTCAAATTTTTTAGCCTCAGCATTCTTAAAAAGTTTTGAGGACCCTAAACTGCTTGTTTATGTGGATTATATCTGTTGATTTAAATAGAATTAGAAATTAAAACTGATAAAATTTTTATTTATTCACTTAAAAACAACAGTAAACCCATTAACACACTAACCTAAAACATTTTTATGAAAAATAACTTTCTCAGAACAAAAAAGCTAATGAGAAGAGTGGCATTGTTTCACCCCAAATCTAATAATGTCTAGCTTAACAGAACACAGCTGAATTGTCATATCTGCTTTATTCAACGTTGTAATATGTTGTTTTGCAGTATTTAAAGAAAATCCTGCCCCAGTTTGTGACTTTTGATATTACAGGCCCCCTGAATGGATCTGACAGACCTTCCTGCCCACCACTAGCAGTCTGTGTACATTTTGGAAATTGTTGCCTTATATTATAATGCTTTATGGGTCATCTCTTTACTAAATAGTTTATCTGATTTTACTGAGCAGGGAGATGATATGGTCAGATCTGTCCTTCAGGAAAATGCAGTATTGAGGATCGACTGGAGTGGAGAGAAATTAGAAGCAAGGAGACTAATTAAGAGGCTCCCCTTTTCCCCCCCTCCCCCGCAATAATCCAGGTGTGAAATGATGAGGTCCTAAAATAAGGTGGTTTATGTGAACAGAAAGAAGAAATACATTCAGAGACAAAATAACTTTGGTTTGGAAGTTTAATTATTAAAATTAGTATACAGTACTACCACGTAAACAACAAAAATGTCAACAACTTAGTCCCACAGTGTTGGGAAAATAAGCTGCCATGACATTTCAGCACCCCTCAGTGTTTTCTATAGATTTCACAGAAATTATGAAAAACTGTACACAACTACAGTTACATCTAGAATTTGGGGCCTGGGTTTTTTTGGTCCAGATTTTCAGCTAATATACCCAGGAAGGTCCCAGATGGAGAAAGATCTACTTCCTCTCTTGGTTACAGTGTTCACAAATAATTACATTGCACAGTTTTATTTCATAAAGCCTGCTCAGATAAAAACCACTTCAAATAATTTAAAAGCTCAAGTCTGCTCTAATCTTAGAATTAGTAATATGTGCCAGAGAGAAAAATGTGTTTTTTTTTCAAAAATGCCTCTTTTCCAACCATCTTGGTATGAATGACTATTGGACTATGTCTTTGTCACTTTTGCAGGAGAATATTTGAAATAAAAAGAAATTCAAACCACTTTATCTCAGTCTCATTAGTATCTATTGTCAGAGCCAGATGTGGTAATTTGACTTCAAAGTCTATGCTAAGTTGAGATAGGAAATCATACCCAGTAACACAAACTGGAATTGCTATATTACCTTCCTCTTCTATTGGTATAAAGAACAGGATTTTTTATGTTTCATTTTTATTAATTCACATTTTGGCTTCACAGACATTTTGAAAAGGGAAAGAAAGCTTTGTGGTATTACCCAAAGTTCAAGTGAGGAGTATGTGAGAAGGAATGAAATGATCAGTAGCAGAGAGGAGAAAACTGTTCTCTTAGTGGACCATACTGGACAGTATGAAGTCTTCTGAAATTCACAAAAACTGAAACTGCTCTGAGAAATAACTGCTTCACATCCCTATTGAAAATTGAACCCAGGCAGCTGATGATCACGAGAGAACAGACTGTGACAATAGAACAAAAGAACAAGAACAACACATAATTGCTAAAAAAAAAAAAATAATAAATAGAACAAAACCGCCACCCTTGTTGGTGTGTTTTTAATGCTTCAAGTAATCTGAGGTCTTCTGGGAGAAGAAAAAATAAAAAAATGCTTTAACTTTTCACTATCAAAAGAAAGGAAATGAGCCACAATAACACAAAGATTAAATTTAAACAGGCCTGCTGCTAAGACTCTATCAGATAAAATATATCTTAAAAGTCAATGGAACTATTGTATAAGGTTTTTGTTTAAATAGCTGCACATTCCCACTTAACCTCTGTGCAGATCTAAAAACTGATCAAGAAAATTTAAGTTATTTTAATTCATGTTAAATAAAACTCTGTACAGATTGCACTTATTACACCAAGTAGCATAAGATCACAGTTACAGAAAGGAAAATACTACCTACTCATCTGACGATGTCTGCCAGCCCACAAGAAAAACCACAGACCTCTAAGGCCAAGACCAACATCGACTGCAATATTGTGTAAACAGTAAAAGAGGTTGTCTTTGTACCTCCCCAGAAAGATCCTGTTAGGATACAGCACACAGCCCATGTATGTATATATATTTAAAATACACATATATGCACACACATGTACATACATATACAGTATGTATATATATGTAGCATCTGTATGTGTATATATGTAGACATACAGTGGGTATATGTGTACATATGTACTAATAAGATGTATCTATATCTACCTATACTGATACAGAGATATCTATGACTATATGTATTTGTAGATATGTATAGTGATTTAGCTATATCAATAGATAGAATTAAGTATATCTATATACATATAAGTAGCTAGAGATAAAATCTGTAGTGATATAGGTAGATATGGATACACACACTCACACACACAATCCTTTAGGAAGATCCTAATTTTTTTCAGTGACTGTACATCAGCATAATGCTCAGTACCACAGCAAGCTTCTTTCACATTGGGCTTATAAAAGGGCAGTCATTGCAGTCTGGTTTATAGGTTTGAGACAGTCTCTAGGGGCTGAATAACCATCATTCATTAAGGGACTCATCTGAGGTTTTTGATAGTCGGTATCACAGTCTTCAGTGGTTAAGAAGCTTTTGCCTTTGGGTTTATCATAGTCACCCTGCCCTGGCTTAAGACCTTGAGGCAGCTGGTAGTCTCCACATTTGGCATCCATTCTACCTGAACTGGAGAAGCTGCCAGAGGAAAGGGAAGGTTTATGAGCTGGAGCAATGACAGGCACATTGTAGCCCCCTTCAGGAAAGGCTTTCTCTCTCATCAAGTGCCGTTCTATAATAGGAGTGGCATACTCAGGCTCCTGATTTGTCAAAGGCAGTGCGTACTCATGGCGGTTGGTTGGATGAGGGCAGGCATAGTGGTTTTCTGGTTCAGAGTTCTTCCCTGTCTCATTAGCTTCCGTGTCCATTGGTCTGAAGGTGGAACCTTTCCTCATCACTGTCCCAGTTCCAATCATGAGAGGTTGATGATAATCTAAAAACCAAATAGATGATAAAACTGGTTAATGGTACTGCCATATTATTTTAGTCATTATACATGCTATATGTCTGTAGAAGGCACCAACTATAGTTCCTAGAGAGGAGGGATTGAAGTTCATGAACACTATTCTTTCTGTCCCAATACCACCTTGCCCATCCCTCGCAGCACCCCAATTCTCCCAATCTTTCCCTGCCATCCCAAACAATAATGAAAACCTACAAATTCAGGTACAATACAGTAAAGCATGTGTGTCAATTGGTATCCAATTCTTTCATTAGTTTGCTGTTTTTAGAGTATTTGACATGACATAGCAAATCAATAAAAATTAAATAATTATTAAGTAGCAAAAGTACCTATGAGAGATTTTTTTCCCAAGCTGACACATATCAATCAATCTCATTCCTGCCAAGCACTGTGCAAGATATTGACCATAAGATGATAAGACAGTAATGGTTCCTATTTTTATAGACATATACACATGGAAAGATATGAGAGACTAAGACAAAATGTGATAGATTAATCAATACATGAACCACTGATATTCCTTTACCCTTTTCCTCTCCTCGTATATCCCTCACTTGGCTGTTCCACAGGTGCACGTCTTCACTGAACACATTCATGGACCTTGGCCTGGCTACTTGGCTTTAGAGATATGGCCATTTTCAACTACTCCAAGGCTCCCAATAATTCACCATGATGAACACTCCCAGCCTTGTCTCTTTTACCCTTTCCCTAATGTCACCAATTAAGACTCTCACTTTTCCCAACTGCTAACTCCTTAAGAAGTTGTTCTTGACTGGTAAATGAAGAACAAGAGTCCTCAATGAGCCCAATACTACTGTAGCCCAATACTATTGTAGCCAACTCCTCTTACCGCCTCTAACCACCCCCCCCCCCCAAGAAAATTCCACACACCTCTTCTTTGGGGAAGGAAATTAGTCAAGGAAGGACATAAGGTGATGGGGAAAGAGATAATATCCACATATGATAAAGAATAGCAAACACCACCCAGGTAATTAAAAATTTATATTATTACATAAAAATATCTATACTTTGAAGATCTTAAAAAATGTTATTGTGACTACATGACTGTCACTTATCTTTATTAGGCATAGAATTCCTAAACGATAACCTTTACTCCATTTCTCCCACATGATTCCTCATTAGCAATATAGTGCAGTCTCTAAGGCCTTTGGGTGATATGTAATTCTAACTTCACATTTTCATTTTATTAATTTTTGGAGACTATATCATTCTGCTGTTACAATGCAACCACACAGAAATACATTCACATTAAAAATATGAATATTTTTAAATAAAAACCTTTGTGTAACGCTTTTAATGACTTCATTGTTCTCCCCAAAACAATTTTCCAAGTGTAATTCGGCCCACTCTCTTTCTACTGTTTAATTCTAGAACCATTTTATTATACATCCTCAGTATTTGCCCAACAAATGAAAGGCAGCATCTTACACTGGAAAAAACACTGCATTTGGATCAGACACCCTGGCTTTGAACTGGGGGTCTGCTACCTATCTGACTCTGGGCAAGTAACTTCACTCTTCCATTAGAATATAGACTCATTGAAAGCAAAGACTGTTTTGTGTTTTTCCTTTATATCCCCAGTCTCATGTAAGAAGTCTTGCACACAGTAGGAGAGTTAGACTGAACTATTAGTATAAAAAAAAATCAACTTTTGCGGCAGCAAGCATCCAGGGATCTCTGAAATTCTGCATAATTCTGCAAATGTGATTTCATTCTAAATGAATCAGGGCACAGATTACTTCTCATATGTTTCACTTGTCCAGGACACACACACACACACACATACCCTATGCATATGTATATATGTATGTGTGTATAAGTGTATGCTTGTATACATACTAGGTTGTATATTGAGTGATATGCCCCCAGCATATCTGACCTCAAATTCATTTTAACCTGTGAAATCTCAGTGCAGCATAACCATTAACTGATTTTGCCATTCCTCTAGGTTGATGGAGCACCACTGGTGAAAAAAACCACAAAATTAAGCTGATTTGATGTCCTACAGATTCATGGTATATATACTAAGCTAGGCCCCTTCTGATGCTTGATCATCTTTATACTCTACCCTTATCAGTTCTTTATCCTTTTCCCTTACAGCAATTTTACCAAACATTTCCCTCTCTCTTCTCACTACCAAATCTACTCCCTAACACTTATGCAAAGGGTCTAACTTCTTACTTCACTGAGAAAGTTGAGGCTGACCAAAGTTTTCTTTGTTTCAAACCCCTTCTACCATTCTTTATATTTTCTCACCATCACTCCATGACTTTCTTTCTTCCCTTTGGTCAGAAAAAAAGAGAAACCCTTATTACTCCCAAAGACTAACCTAGAACCAAAGAGTCTTAGTGTCGCACAAATATCACACAATAAGAAAACCAGGAATTAAAGTTTCTGGATTTTGTGATTATCACAGCTGCCTTGTTCTCCACTCTACAAATCTCATCAGGGGAGAAGAAAGGGCTTGCTTGCACAGGACTAAGAGATTTATTTATTTTTCTGTTTTATAGGTCACCCTGGCCCAAAATATTTATTACTTACTGGTGATGACTTTAGTTTTTCTGTTTTTTAAGATCATCCTAAGATAACAGATGTGGCCTGATATTAGGAGGAAGGGAATAAACAATTATTAAGCACCAGCAGCATACTGAGCATTGGGTTAAGTGCTTTACAAATATTTTCTCCTTTGATCCTCATAAGAACTCTGAGAAGTAGATGCTATTACCATCTCCATTTTACTGTTAAGGAAACTGAGGCAGACAGAAGTCAAGTGACTTGCCCAGGGATACACAGCTACTAAGTTTCTGAGGCTATCTTCCTGACTCCAGGCCTAGCAGTCTATTCACTGTACCCTCTAGCCACCTAGGATTATACTTGACATCTTCCCTGAGCTTGATGCAACCTGCTCCAATTTGCACTGTATTGATAGTCACTGGCAATCGAGGTTCACCTCTAAACTATGGTGAAGCCCTGTTGTAGGGCTTCAGTGGATGAATATATCAAATATTATTTTAATGAGTGCCAAGCCAGTAATTTTTAATATACACATTTCTAAACTAATAATATTAGATCTAGAAAAAGGGCATACATAATCTTTCCAAACAAGAAAAAATAATGTTCCTTCCTCCTTGGCCTCACTACTCCATAACTTGCAGAAAATCTCTAAAATGGGATGGTCTAGCTGACTACTTCAAGAGTTACTACATCAAAGCAGATGCCCATTGATTGGAGAATGGCTAAGAAAGAAGCTGTGGTAAGTAAATATATAATTCAATGTTACTGTGCGATGATATCATGAATACAGGCGAATATGGGAAGACTTATCAGAACTGAAGATACAGAGTGAAATAAGCAAATTAAGTGAGATAATAGATGTAAAGTGCTTTGCAAACCTTAAAGTACTATAAAAATGCTAGTGGCTATTATTAGTAAACGAAATAAGTAAAATAGTATACACAATGTTGACAATATATGAATAAAACAATTGAAAAACAACCAAAATTAAATGCTGTGAAATAAATCATTATGACCTAGTTTGGCCCCCAAGAAGACATGAAAATGTGCCTCCCCCAGACGATTTGCAGAAGTGGGGAACTATGGGTAAAGAATACTTCTAATAACACTTTTTAAAAATTTTTATGAATTTTGCTTACTTACTACTTTCCCCTTTCTTTTTATCCTTTGTAATAAGGGATGGCTCACTAGGAGGAGAAGGAAGAAGTGTATTGGGAAATGTAGGCGGTGTGAAAACAACAGACAGCAATAAAAGTTTATTTTTTCAAAAGGTGATTATGTATACCATGTCAAGATTACAGTTTGAAAAGAAAAAGAATGTACTCAAATGGTATTAACTATAGTGACTAATACCATGATACTTTATGGAGAACATGACTATCTTCCTTTGATGATTTAGAATTACTGTGAAATCTGATAGTGGCTCCAGGTCAACATCATGCCTTTTAGTTATTAGAACTGTTAGCAATTGGGTAGAATCAGTGCTGAACACATGGCACGCATCACAGATTCACAGTTCTTTAAATATCCTTCTGATGGGGGCTTGTTTGCAGCTTCTCCAAAGTAGAGTGCTGGAAAAAAAACCTGGTAATGATATTTCTAAGTTTTTGGATTTGATATAAAGGATAATTGACTAAAATCATATTTTCCTACAGGCCTGATTACATAAAACTCCTCAAGTCAAAGGAGCTGATTTTCATCAGAGGTTTGGACATTTACCTGCCATGTCACTTGTGACCAGGTCTAATTTCTGGGTCATCTTTTCATTTTCATAACTGATGGTGAACTCTGATGATTGACGTCTGACAAAGGGCTGTTTGAGCAGCTTCCAACATCCTGGAATAAAGATGCAGCCATTAAAGAAAAAAAAAGAGAAAAAAATTCAGAAACAATCCACATGGTATGCACACACTTACTAGAGGAGTTTTGAAAGGACAAAAGATCCATTATAAATGCATGTCCTGGGCTTTGTTGAGGCTACCAAGGTTTGGAAAAGCTATGACATTAGTTGGGTTATAGGGAAATGCAATATACACATACACACACACACACTCATGCATGTGCATGTGTACAGAAGTATACATACAAACAATATATCTTTTATATAATGTTGTTTTCTTGGATATAGAATAACCTTACTTTAGAAAAGTCAGCTTGACCATAGGGATTTTCAGGGTACTAGGGAACAGTAGCATGCTGCACTTGTTGACAAATGCTAATATTTACAAAGGCTGTTCCCATATCTAGCAGGTATCACCTCCTCCTAGAAATTCTAATTTCCTTCATAGCTCATGTTCAAGCACCACTTTCTACATGATGCCTTTCCTGATCCCATGAGCTCTTAGGCTTGCCCCATAAAAATTATCTTGTATTTATTTATCTTCTCATATACTGATTCCCTCAGTTTCATATAAGCTCCTTGAAGGCAGAAGCAATTTCATTTTTGTATCTTAAGCACCAAGTGCAGCATCTGGCACGTAGTTGGCATTCAATGTTTGTTGATTTGTGATTAATGTGGAAACAGGTTCTTACTTCACCGACTCCCACATTAATATTGTTTCAGGGCAATTCCCTGAACTAAATCCTATCCAATATTCCAACTAAGAAACTCATTAGCCTATACTAAGATGCTAAAAATTGAGCACGAACTCTTCCATGATATTTCTAGGGTTGCTATCCTTAGTTTTCAAGCACCTTGGCAGAGGTAGAGAAAAGTTGAGGGACCTCATCTTGGTGGCTACTGAGATAACTGAATTAATTTCAGTTCATAGGTGGCCAATTTAAAATCTTTCCTCAATATCAGTGACATACATGCAGTTTCCAAATTATTGAAGGGGATGATGATGAACTTAAAATGGACCATGAAAACTTTGGTTTCTTTGGATTGTAGACATAGAGCACATTTCTGCAATCCTGTTGCTACTACCTTAAAGACATAACAAGGCCTTGCATTAGTACTTGATGATCAGCTAAGAGAAAGTGGACAATTTTTTTTTCAATTGGGAAATACCACAACTTCACAGAAAAATCAGTAAAAACTGTTAATATTTTTGATCAACCTGTTTTCTGTGCCTCAGCTGATCCATAAGGATTTCCTTTTGTCTTCCTTCTAGAAGGGTTAAAAAAAGAAAAAAAAAGATACAGAATTTACCATTTCTCAAAGTATGTTTCTGTCCCTACATCTCCAATACATTTGCTTCTAACTAGAAGAAAGTTATTGTACTTTGTTTTGGAAACTGGCATCTGTAAATGTATTTTTGATCACCATTTATTTAACTGCATTACTTAGAAAAACTTGGCCCTAGAAGTACTTGAGGGAAAAAGGCACCAATTTAAAATGCACTCTAAAAAGATTAAAACATAAAAAGACATCTCAAATTTAACTCTGCAGAGTAAAGGCTTTCATTGTAGTCTACTATATATCAGCCTCAAATAATAGGCTCTCTAAAAGCATTTAACTAAAATACACTGAAGCCAACACAATTGTTTTAAGCAAATACCAAGTCTGGAGCTCTAAACCCCAGACATACTTATATCCCGTATCAACTTTTAATCAGAAAGTTACTCATCATTTTGTTTGCATTAGCATGCAGAGAACATTCCCCCCATACCAGAAGCCAAAGCTTTTAAAATCATGACAAAAAAATTATAATAAGGTATATATTAATTAACAAGAAATATTTTCATTCTTAGTCTTGATCCTACTCACTGTAACCCAGTAATTGGAATCACAGAATTTTTGAGTTCGAAGGGGCCTTGTTTAACACCTTATGTTGTTGAATTGTTTCAAAAACTGGGGCTCAGAGAGTTTCTAAGATCACATAAGTAGCTAAACCCAAATCTCCAGACACTTAGTTCAATGTTCTTATTCTAACACACCACTTCCAGGAGATGCCTTTTGTCCCAGAGATTTTTTAAAAAAGCACCTGAAGGTTCAAGATTCCCATATTAAAAGAATAATGTCATTTCCAGAATATGCTTCTTCAACAAGGTGCCAGATCCATATTTAAGGCTTCTATCTTACAAAAAAATTACTTGTCTCCCCAGCTTACACTCACAAATAATGATATTTTGAAGGCTGTTTTTCCATGCGCTAGGGGAGGAAGCCAATGAAACACCCTTCTGGGTTCTACTCCTATTTTTATAATCAGTCATTAAAATTAAATAGGTACATACTTTTTCACAGCAGCAAAGATACCCATTCCAACTACAAGCAAGGCCACAAAGAGCACCAAAGGAATGAGTATAGTTCTCACTTTTATACCTAAAAAAAAAAAACAACATTCTGACTCAGATCAACTCAAACAGATTCCATTTATTTGAAACTGAACATAATATAACTCTTGAGCCAATAAAAATACAGAGAAAATTACTATATAAGATATTGTAGAAATTGAGGCTCACCCACTAATACCTGTAGGATTTATGCATTAAGGAGAAGAATTTTATTGGTGTGGAATAGAAATACCAAAAACAGGATAAACTTGAGAAAATACTTAAAGTAAATTTAATTAAAAATGAGTCTAGTTCCTATGCTTCTCAGGGATTATAATCTGCTCTGAGAAGGCTGTTTGGTCCAAACTATGCACTCTTCTCTATAAGTAGATCAGAATATAAGGAGAGGTTTGAAATGGATCCATACTCAGGATGTCTTATAGCGAGCTGATGATCAAAGTTCACAGTGGAATCTGCAAAATAGTTCAGCAACACTGGAAGTTCTAGGCATTCCCTACTAAGGGACCCCAGGGCCTGAACTATTCTTTAGAATTTGGAGTATGTAGGTTAAAAAGGAAGGAAAAGATAGGAATGTAGATTCCCCCATCCACTCCCAACAGAACGTGAGTTTCTAGAGAGATGGGACCATTTCCTTTTTGTCTTTTATATCTCAGCCTCCAGAATAGAATCTGGTACACAAGAAGCATTTAGTGAATGTTTGTTAAGTAAGTAAACCCTGCAGGTACATAATAACAAATAGCATTTGCCTTGGGCTTCATGGAATCTTTTAAATCACAGTGAAAATAGAACAAAGTGCTGCAAGACATCAAGAAGAAAGCAAACAGAATGGGATGACTATGTTTTTGATACAGCTCTTTCTGCTTAGTGAAACAGTGGGTGATTTTAAGTAGCTGTTGGTACAAGCGCCAAACCTATGAAAACAAAAGAAAGGGAGATTGCTCTTTGCTCCTTACCCTCCTTGATCTTTCATCCCAGAAGGTAGCCCTGAAAGCCACAAATGGGAAAAAAAAAACCTCTAGGAAAGTTACCTCCATAAATGTGCCTTTGTTAAATGAATAAAGGAAGGAAAAGAGGGATGGGTAGGGAGAGTGAAAGAATTTGCAATGAAGACTGTTTATTTGAGGCCCTTGTATATTTAAAAAAAGAAGGGGGAAGACAATTCGAAAAACAAATCAGTATCTTAACTCACCAAACACTTGTATTCAGAGCCTATATTACTAATAATTGCTAATCCTAATTTATCTCTCTAATCAATGGGGAAAACTCAGTTGTCCACTTTCAAAATGTACCTACATGCCCGGGGAGGTTCTACGAGGAAATTGGAACAGTGGAATTCACTATTGGCTACAAGAAGGACTTATATTGAAATAAAGCTTTAACATTTACAAAATACTTCTTTTATCTATTATCAGATACGTAATTCATCTACTATAATTTTCTCACAATAATTAAACTACACATACAATAATAACCCCAATGACACTGCCACCTTATAAAGGGGACTTTGGCATGTCAATAACTAAGGTAGACATTATGCTGAATTTCCCTTGGCTCATACTATGCTAGCTGTATGTTGACTATTGTATTTAGAATCCAAATCTCATCTGAATTCATTTATCTATATCTATCTATAGATATATACACACATATATATGCATGTAGATATACATATATAAACATGCACACATATATATACACATGTAAAATTTATTTAAACAATCTATATACTATATATATGCTACTATGTAGTACATATCAATATTATATAATTACAGGTTACTATATAGTTTATGATTATTATATTATATGATATATATTATAATTTGTTTAAACAATCTCTATGGTCTGAGTGGAAGTAGTAAAGCCTGCAAGTATGGCTTTATATTCAAAGACCATCTATTCAATTTTACCAGGCAAAGGGAATAGAGAAGGGACTCCCTAGCCTTTTTTAAACAGGCTCAATGCCATAGGGGAATCACCAATAATTAACATGCTTTTATTAAATATCATAATTATTGGTCTAGGACCATTTCCTTGGGTCTCTAACAGGTCCCTACTAGCTGTTAACCTAATGAGAGATGGTGGATTTAGAATGTTTTAGTATGGACCATACTTGTTTTTGGATAACAACAGTGTGGAATGGGGACTTTGTTTTGCTTGATTATACATGCCTGTAATAGAAGTTTTGTTCTTTCTCTTTTCTCAATGGAGCTGAGGGAGTTAGGAAGGAAAGAGGATATTTTTTTTGGAAAAAAAGAAACACTTTAATTTTAAAGGTATGTAAAAAACAAATACAAGATAACTAATTAAAAAAAATAAATTGTTGGCGTGAAAGCTTAGCATAGGTCAGTCAGAACACAATCTTCAGCTTTTCTCTGCAAGTTACCTGTGGAAAACTGGTAGAAAATTATAGAAAAGAGTCTGCTCAGAAGACACTCAATTCCGAGGTGAGTGGCAACCTTTCTTGGTTTAGCAAATGGGAGCACTACCTTTTGGACAGACAGTGTGGCATAATGGAAAGACCACTGGTCTTGGATTTGAAAGCTCCGGGTTTATACGCCAACCCCGGTGCTTTTTGATCTCTAAGGACTCTGGATTCACCTTGAGGAGCCCCAGATTCTCTTTTTTTAAAATGAATGTGACAGTAATTTGAGTACCTATTTCTTAGGGTCGTCCTGGTGGAATCGCTTTGAAAACCTTAAAGTGCTATATAAATGTAAATTACTAATATCGCAGTCACCATCACTATCCTCAGTTACCTCATGTGTAAAACAGGACAAAAATAACTCAGTAACAGTGAGTGCCTACTTTTGAGACTCAAATGAGATAACCAATATAGAGCGCTGTGCACTGTAATGTGCTTTATAAATGCTAGCCATTGTCGTGATTAAAGCAGCTGAAATGCAAAACAAGACAGTAACTGACTTGTACCTCTTTCTTCTTCAGATGAGGGAATGGGCTTTGTGAGAGTTTTATCTTCTTTCCCGACTGAGACACCTGTACTTGGACTTGGCTTGTGCCAAATAAATGAATTATTACCTGCCAAAGGAGAATGGGGAATGGGGAAGGGAGGTTAAGAAAATAAATGTACATTCAAATACAAGAAACAGTGGTGTTCAAAGGAAACAGCAGGAGTTTACATATTCATGAATATCTATGAGTCCTACCTTGTGTAATCTGACAACCAATCAGTTCCACTTTCAGAGCAATTCTCTGGTGCCAGGTCTTTGGAATAATTCTCACATATCTGGCCATGATGGGTGGGATGAAATTGTTCCGTACTGGGTCTCTAAAGTTAGAGTTACCTTGAAATACCTGCAAGAACAAGTTTCTTTTTTTTTTAACCTAGAGAGTATGTGTGTTAGGATGTACATGTATGTGTCTGTATGTATATATGTGAATATATACACATATACATTTATTTATGATTAGTGCACCAATCTAGCTGTCAAAATTGTCCACATAAAACTTAGATAACATGTATTCATTAGAAACTCCTGTGAGTGTAGACAAAGCCAAACATTTTCTGAGTTCAACCTATTTCACATAGGAAGCAAATGAGTTTCTGCCTGGAACTTGTTTAGGGATAATGAAGATAAAGCTGCCCAGTTTAGTTTGACCATCTGGAATTAATGTTGGTTTGATGTCTATAAAAACAGAGATGGTAGTTTATATCTTATCATGAAATCTCTAATTACTAATCACTTTTTTCTGTTTAATGTGCCCACCAACCTCTGCCTATAAATTCTCAATGCCAGTCCTCTACCATGTTCATTTCCTATTGATCGAGCTCTCCATAGAAGATAGTTTCTATTTTCCAGGTTCATAAGTTCATAAGTTACTTCCCTTCTTTCGAAAAAGCATAAGCCATCCCATCATTTGTGCCACCACCCCTCCACATACAAAGGCAGGTTTTTTTTTGCCTGAAAGTCACTGGGCTTCATGACAGTTTATTGTAATTGTGGTGGTTGTTTTTAAATTCAGATTTATGTATAAGACTGAAAATGATGTCTAGCTCTTCTTGTAGTCTGGGTGCCAGTCTAAGCATTAACCCAACTGCCTCTCACACCATTTTAAGGTGGTGAACCTAATCTGAATTATATCAATTTTAAGAAAAATTTCATTAAACAGGACTACAGTATTAATTCACTGAAATACTTCAATGTTCAGAGTGAGTCAACATGAAGATAAAGGTTCAAACCCTATCTTTGATCAGTCTGTTAGTTCAGTGTGATTGGCTACTTTTCACTAGATGCTTTAAAAAAAATGTTAAAGCTAAAGATAATACCAAAAAAAAAAAAATCAAGCCTTTCAAGTAAAGATTCCCTCTTGCTATTTTGTAGTTATTTGTATCCAAGTTACTTCTCTTCTATATAATAGATTATAAGTTCCTTGAAGGCAAGGGCTACATCTTAGTCATTATGTCCTCTAAAAGAAGTACTCCATAAATGTTTACTAAATAAGTGAAGGCAGAAAACCAAGGTAGCATGATTGAGAAAGCAGGAAAACCATGTGTCAAGTCCTGCCTTTGACACATAGTAGTTCTGTGATCCTATGCAAGTCACTTAGCTTGTTAGTGCCCCAGGCAACTCACTAAGACTAAAAAATTGCAGACAAATTGTCGATCTCAATTGAGAGAGGTTGTTTCCGAAATGGGAGTTCCCTACATGACTGAAATCTATGCTGGAATTTTAAAAAATGGAATGTTATACACTAGGTAGGGATGAGAAATTCATCTTAAAATTCAGACATTTCAGACTATGAAGTAGTTCTTAACTTAAGGTCTATGAACTTTAACAAAAAACTGATAATTATATTTTAGCATAATTAATTTCCTTTTGTAATTATATTTATTTTATTTTATGCATTAAAAACATTATTCTAAGGAAGGAGTACACAGTCTTCACTAGACCACCAAGAGTCTATGACACAAAAAAAGATTATGTGATTTTTGCAGCTACTTTTCTCATTCATACATGATCAACAAAGGCATCTTAATTTCTCTTTTGGTATTGAAAAGCATATTCTAAAGCTAATAGCTTATGCTTTTGAAAACTAGCTTCCCCAAAACTTCTATATCCTTTGACTCAGAGATTACACTATTAGGTATATGCCCACAGTGGTTAATAACAGGAGGAAAGAGCCCATATATACCAAGCTATAGATAGCAGCAATTTTTACAGTAGCAAAGAATTAGAAACAAAGTAGATCCTTATCAACTGAGGAATCTAGAGACAAATTGTGGTAAATGAATGTGATGGAACATTATTTCACTTAAGAAATTAAATTATTATATATATGTATATTATATATTATGTTACATATAATATATATTATATATAAACTATTAAATGAAGAATACAGAGAAGTACAAGAAAACTTCCATGAACTCAAACAAAGTGAAATGAGCAGAACCAGGAAAATGATATACACAATGACCACAACAATGTATACAGAAAAAAACTGGAATGAATATTATGAAATTATAATGACCAAAATTATTAAACTGTAAATACTTATTGATCCAAAAGAGTTAAGGACCCATATAAAAACATTTATAGCAACTCTTGTTGTGGTAGCAAAGATCTGGAAACTGAGAGGATGCCCATTAGTAGCGAAATGGCTGAAAAAGCTATGGCATATGAATTTGATGGAATATTCTTGTACTATAAGAAATGATGAAAGGGAAGACTTGTATGAACTTATACTGCAGAGTGAAGTGAGTGTAACGAAGAGGATGATTTATACAATAACAGCAACATTGTAAAGACAAACAACTTTGAAAAATTTAAGAAGTCTGATTAAAACAATTACCAACCACAATTCCAGAAGAAAAATGAAAATATGCTATCTGACAGAGAGGTGATGGACTCAGAGAACAGATCGAGACATGATTTTTTGTTTTGTTTTCTGATGTGCTGATGTGGGATGTTTTGCTTTGTTTGTTGATGTTTGTTTGAGTATACCTGTCTCTAACAAGGGTCTTGTTTTTCTTGCTTATTGGGGAAGAAGGCAGGAGGGAGACAATATAGATTTGAAAATATAATAAACTTTAATTGATAAGCTTGGTCTCAGAGAAGAGATATGAAAAGAAGACACCTCTCCCTGGTTCTTTGCAAAGACAGCGAATGGACTATGGGTATGTAAGACTACCTGTAATGTTGAACTTTTTTTTTTAATGTGTTGGTTTAGTGTTGCTAAAGAGTTTTTTTTTTCTACTTTTTCCTTTGAGGTTATAAGTAATGGTTCCCTGAGAGGAAAAGAGGGACCTACATTGGAAAATGCTAGTAATATAAAAATGTACTGAAAATGAAGAATAGTTTCTCCAAGTCAGATTCTTCACCTCAATCATTCTTCTTACCTTTTCTTCATTGTTTACAATTCCTTTGTAGGTCTTCCACTTGGGGTTGAAATTTTTGAAATTCATGACAAAAGACTTAACATAAAAGTTGAAATTTGTTTGGGTGGATCCTGCAGTCGTAATCCCTTGTAACAAGACAGTTTCTTTGGTTAGTTTTCTTTTTAAACATTTCTCACCTCCCCCCTTCCCCATATTTAGGTGTATATACCACATTCAAAATCTAAAAACTTCCAGTTACATTTTTTTCTATAATAGAACACAGACTTCTAAAATATGTTAACATGTTTCTTTCTATTTTAACTTCATTTTGCTGGTCAGGAAAGAAATAGTTTCACAGCTATTATTTTTTTTTTAAGAACTGTAATTAATACTCTCCTCTAATTCTTGGAAAAAACTTCATTTCATGTATTTTTATATAAAGTTTCACACAACAAAGAAAAGAAATCCTAACAATTTAAAATGTATATTTTAAACTGAAGAGTCGCTGAATTATCATCTCACTCTTATCTCCAAATAAATGCTGATTATGGAAGACAAATGAAGCCAACTCAATATGTGTCCCTCATTCTCTCAAACACTGAAGCTTTGAAGAGTCATTTCATTTTTAAAAATCTGTCAGGCAGTAGCAATTTGTTAAATACCTATTATGTGCCAAACACCATGCTAAATGGTAGGGATAGAAAGAAAAGCAAAAGACAGTCCTTGCTCTTGAGGAACTTGCAATGCCAATGGGGGAAACAATATGCAAACAAGTATATACAAAGAAGTCACATACAGAATAAACTAAAGCTATTCGATAGAGGTAAGGCACTAGCATTAAGCAAAATTAGGATCTACGAACTCATTAAAGAAGAAAACTATGTAAACAACAAGTATTATCTCAATGTAGCCTGTTATGAAATGAATTCCTCAACACAGTGCTTCTCTATACCTACAAAATTAAAATTTAAGTGCTTTGATACCTGTTATTTTCTTTGTCTCACCCAAATCTATCTCCAGCCACTCCTCAGACTTGTGGTTGAGGCTGGTATCTCCTGAAGCCCATGATGGTCCTTGGTCCTGGAGCCGTGCCTGGGCAGGAGACCAATGAATCTCTTCTCCGTTTTCATTGATCCAGTGCCAAGAGGAAGAAGCTGTGATTTGCCTGGCAGGTTCCAAACTCAGGGATTTATTGCACCCTGCAACAAAAAAATAACACAATTCAGGTACAAGTCTAATCATGGATGGTGAAAGAAAACAAAGTAAGAATAAAATCCCCTATTGTCCTAGAATTACTCAGCTGATTTTCTGGTTATTGATATGATAGAGATGAATCAAGTGACTTAGGTGAGCATGGAAGAATTAGGAATTATTTGTTTGCACATTCCAAACTTGTATTGAACATATGGATATTGGAGTGATTGGAGCACTTTTTCAGCTTCCAAATGCCCACCAGGAAGCCTGGTAATTTGTTCACTATCATCATACCCAGCTTAGGTTACGCCTTTCTTTTGGATCTTCTTAACCTGACCCTGATCCCTGGTGCTACTCCTGGCTTAGGTTAAGCAATCAGGGCTCAAATCTGACAGTCAGGATTCAGCAAATTTTAAAACAATCCTACAAGTCGGTAAATGTTAGACTGCCATGGCTGATGTCCTCAGGACTGGTAAATCATTCCAGTAAGTCCTCCCTTTGAAGGAATTGCAGGGATTGGAACATAAGTGGTTAGCAACTGAGCGAACTGAGGTGAACCACACTGACTCCATCTTGTAACTCAATTCTGGAGTTAGCTCAGTTTCCTTTCTATTCAATTATGAATTTAGTCCAACTCCTGCCTTGGGAGAAATTTTTATTTAATTGTGAAAACTGGCAGAAAATCTTATTGTATTGTTTGAACCCAGCCCTGCACATCTGGGAAACTGGACCACTTCTATCTGCTGTTTAGAGACTCTCAACTAACAATAGAGGTTATGCTGAGCAGAAACCCATCAGATCCAAAGATTGCTGCAAGGAGTCTCACACTTGTACATCTCCAGCAGCCCATAGGTTGTATCTGAAAACTGGCCCCATACTGATCAGGAAGTCACTGTTTCCATGTTCCTTTGACTGTTCACAACAGTTGGGGGAATGGAACATCTTTTCCCCCCTGTATTTCAGGGAATTCTATCTGTTCATTCTCCTCTTCCCAACTGAGAAACTCCCTAATCTTTCCTCCAATTACAAATCATATTACCTAATGTATCGTAATTGTTTTCTTTTAATTAATTGGTCTTATTTGATTATTGTTTGTAATGTATAAAGTCAGTCTCCCCCTGTATTTGGGGACCAGTATCAAAGCTGAAAAAGGTTACTGGTCTCAATTTATTGGACAATTAGATTGCATTGCTTAATAAATCAATATGCTTAGAAGTTCAAACCTTTGTTTCCTTAGTCATTTCATCTTTCACCCACCACCCATTGATACATTATATGTTTTTAATCTAGAACTCTGTATTTCTTTATTCTGTTCTATCATTTCACTAATGAAAATCTCATTGCCAAATGAAAATGTCTCCCTTCCCTGCCCAGACTGAGAAGCTGATTGATTATGTGTGTCTGTGTGTCTGTGTATCTATCTATCTATCTATCTATCTATCTATTTATCTATCTTCTATCTATCTATCTATCTACAGAACAATAATGGAGAAACTTTTCATTGGAATATAAAATCAGAACCTGATATGATGCTATGGGGAAGAAGAGCATAACAAACATTTGACCAAGGTTTTATATTTTATATTTTATTTTTATATTTACATAACTAACCAATAACTGATCAAGACAAATGGCATAAAGGATGCCATCAAAGAGATGTACAACTGGAAAATAAGGTGTACCAGTCATATATGTAGATAGATAGATAGATAGAGAGACAGAGACAGAGAGAGACAGAGTGAGACAGAGAGAGACAGAGACAGAGATAGAGACAGAGAGAGACAGAGAGACAGAGACAGAGAGAGAGACAGAGATAGAGAAAGACAGAGACAGAAAGAAAACCCAGAAGACATCTTGTGTGTTCCAACAATATCAACACATGGTCAGCAGTACTAAAGGAAGAACTCTTCATTGAGTGGGTCTCCACTTTTGGTGACCAATTGAAGGCAATGGTCAAAGATAGCTAAGGATAAGAAGCTGTTAACAGGTTGAGAACTACAGTGTTATAGAGAATATTCACACTGATGAAATCAGAGATCTATTAAAGTACTGAAGTATGAGTTCATTAAATTTACTCAAAATAACTAATAATAACAGCTAATATTTATATAATGTTTTAAGGTTTGCATTAGCCCCATTTTACAGATGAGGAAACAGACTGAGTCTGATTAAGTAATTTGCCCAAGGTCACACAGTGATAAAGTGTCTGAAGCAAGATTGTAACCTCCACATCCAGCACTTTACCCAGAGGGCCATCTAGCTGCTTGTAAAAATTAAATGGCAATGTGGAGACTATCTTTACCTTTTTCCCCAGCTGAAGTTTAGTAGGATAAGAATTCCACTAACCTCAGAATAGGTGTCATTTCTCTTCACTGGGTGGCAGTGGGGAGAAGAAGGAGGAGGAACAAAAACAGCTTTGGTGTGTTGAGTTTAAAGTAGACAAATTACTGTATCATAGTGCTTTTCATGAGTTATTAATAAGCTTTCTTCTTTTATAATTATTTCTCCAATTTTCTTGTCCAACCATCATAAAATGAGTATGTATGTTACTTAGCTCTGTTCAGCATCTAATATTTTATAGAATACTTGATTTCAAAAGGTGGAGAAGGCATGGCATAGTAACTAATGGGGAACTATAAACATTCATAATCTCCAAGAGGTTATTTCAATATTTCTTACCATTGGATGAAAACACAAATCGCTTATGTGACAGAGAACCACTAGGGGGAAAAAGAAAGAGTACTTATTGTTAGATGAGTTTTTCCAAGGGCAAAATAAGCAAGTATACTTTATATATTGCAGACATACTGCATACAGATGCCAAAGGATATGAAATGATATGTGCACAAGACATTCCATCCTCCAAACTGATAATTTTCACTAGTTATCTCCTATGCCTTGAATTCTCTTCATCTGTGTCTCCTGTTCTTACAAGCTTCATTCAAGTCCCAGCTAAAATTGTGCCTTCTGCAACAAGTTTTTCCTGATCTCCCTTAATAGTAGTGCCTTTCCTCTGCCAATTATCTCCAATTTATTCTCTAAGTATCGTTTGTATATAGTTATTTGCATATTGTCTCCTGAATTAGATTGGGAATTCCTTGACAGCAGGGACTATATTTTTTGCCTTTCTATTTATCTTTCATGCTTAGATAGTATCTGGCACATAAAAGGAGCTTAATAAATGCTTGTTGATTGACTGATAGGCTTCAGAAAGCAATGCTATTATTGAAAAAGAGTACTTTTGGCGGGGCTGGGAAGGGGCAGAGGGCACCGGTAGGCCGTGATGGTAGTTCAGGGGACCTCCCCAACTTCCCTGCCAGTAGGGGCTGGGCCCAGAAACTTTCAGGCAAAGTCAGAGACGTAAATGGGTCTGTGACAGACAGGACAGAAGTCAGCACAACAGTCTGTGGGTAGCCTCCTCATGACTGTGTCACTGTAGGTGGTGCTTTACTGGTGCTGTTTATTGAGCTGTTCCTATAGTTCTTCCTGGCTATATCTGTACCCTTAGGGTCATCTTCATCTCTTATTGCAAAGTAATGTTTCATTACCTGCAGACTCCAGCTTAAAATCTTTTAGACTAGACTTGCTTTCACACGAACCTTGTTGGACTTATCATCTAATGATAAGGCTCTAGAAGAGCAATGAAAGGCTCTGCCAGAGCATATGACTTAGACATTCATTTTAGGTGAAGCCGGGGCCATCCTGGGAGTGGGGATTGGAGCGCAGAGGATGTATTGATCCGAGATGCCCAATCAGGCATTATGGCACCTTAACGGCCACTGTGGGCTCCAAGATCACCCAAATTGCACGGGTACAGGACAGCTATTTATCTTGTCCACTAGAAAAAGGGTACTCATAATACTACATATATAAGTGTGCACTGACTGAGACATGACGTGAAATAGTACCTCTATTATACCTCCCTGGAAGTTAAGACATAAAACAAGAAAAGAAGAAAAACTTTGTGAGACTGATGAACTGCCATCTTTCCTTCCCTTTTCTTCTCACATCTCCCAGTCGCTGGTTACCAGAGTCTCTCCTCCTGCTACCTGGATGCAAAATAACTGGGAACCCAGAAAACATCCCTATCGGAGCTGCTCAGAGAAGCCAGGGCCTTGAGCTCTGCTTGCCACCAGCAGCAGATTGGGAAGCAGCGCCTCCCTCCTCCAAGTCCACAGCCACACATAATGCTGTGAGTCGGGAAGTCAGCATGCATTCATTAAGGATGTACTGTGTGCCAGGCACTGGGCTAAGTGCAAGGGATAGACAGAAAAGCAAAAGACAGGATCCTTTTCCTCGAGGAGCTCCCAGTCTACTGTGAGAAACAACATGCAAATAGCAGGCATATATAAAATTAAGGATATAAAGGAGAAGGTGAATGAAAAGGGTAATACCTGAGCAGGGGAGGAGGCTGAGCCTTGAAGGACATGAAGGTGAGAGACCCAGCATTACAAGTATGGCAGCTCAAAGGCATGGAGACAGGATCATAAAATATGTGGAGTGGGGGAAATGGTGTAAAGAACATGGAAAAAGTAGGAAACAGCAAGGCTATGGAGAACCTTGAATGTCAAATATAGGAGTTTATATTTCATCCTGGAGTTCCTAGGAAGCTACTGAAGTGTATTTAGGGAGAACGTGGGGTAGGACACAGAGTGGGGTGTCACCTTGGTAACTGAGTGGAGGATTGAGCAGAATGGGAAGACACTTGGAGCAGAAAGACCAGTTAGGTGGCTATTGCAGTAATCCAGGTGAGAGGTGATATGGGCCTTACTAGGGTTGTGATATGTTAGAAGAGGGAAGGGTACATATAGGAGAGATTTTATAAAGATAAAGTGAACAGGTCTTGAGAATAGATTGACTATGAAGGGGTAGGTAGTACATGAGAGTGAAGAGTTGAGGATGGACCCCTAACGTTGTGAACTTCAGTGATTGGAAGGATGATGATATCCTTAACAGTAATAAGGAAGGTAGCAGGAGGAACTGAGCTTTGAAAAGGAACTCTGATGAGTTCTGTTTAGGGGACATCCAGTTCAAGATATCCAAGAAGCAGCTGAAGATGGACTAGAGAGGGAGCAGTAAGCTCACATGCTTATTTTTTTATTCAGATCATTTCCCTTCTCTCTGTCTCTCCATTTTTGAACAGATTAACTAAGGTTTGTTGGTTCTAATATTTTTTTGGGGAAATAAAAAAGTCCATTTGGTTGTTAGAATTATCATTTTGGGTTTTTCATTTTTATCTATTCTCCAGGTTTCAAGCTTGCTACTTTTGTCCTTTTGAGACAGTTCAGTTTTTTATTCTTTTTTTCAAAAATGACACGCTCAATTTATTAAATCTATCTTTTCTGATTTGCCAATAAAAAAAAAAGAAAAAAGACTACTTCTCCTTTAATGTGACTTCCATTTCCCATTTGTTACCAACATTAAAATCTCATTAACAGAACAAAAAATGCTCACTGGTCTTTACCAGCTATAATGTATTTTCATTGCTGTACAATCTTCCTTTTGCAGACTTAAAGGATGCTCTTAGCTCTTAGCCACACAATTTTGCTCTAGAGAGCCAACCATTGTATCACAGTCATTGTCTCTCAATGCTGAGCCTTAGGATCAACCCTAATCTCTACTTTCCATTCTGTTGCTGGCTCCTGGACTTCCTCTTTCTTCATGAGGGTTCCCAGCTATGCTCACTTCATTCCTGGCTCAACTCCCTCTCTGGACTTATATGCCTTCTATGCCACTCTGCTTTTACAAAGGCTACATCAAACTTTCTCTTATTGGCAGCAGTTATCACCTTGTGGTCTAAGTACTGAAAAACAGACAAAACACTTCGATGACTGTATTTCAAAATAATTAGCTTCTTTTGAATGCTATGTATTTTATTTTATGTATTTAAAAACATTATTCTGACAAAGGGTCTATTAGCTTCATCAGACGACCAAAGGAGTCAAAGACAAAAAGCTTAAGAAACTCTGCCTTAAGGTCTGGTATTCTGCCCCATTCCCGCATTCTTTGGCACATGAATTTTCATCCTACTCTAGTGAGAAAATTAAGGTGATCAAATAGGAAGCAACCTGCATTCTGTTTCCTGCCTGCATGCCTTTGTATAGGCCGTTCCCATGCCTGAAATATACTTTCTCCTCACGTCATTTCTAAGAATCTTTAGCTTCTTTCAAAGCTCAGTTTAGGGGTTAACCATCTAAAGGAAGCCTATCCTGACCTCCTCAATTATTATGATACTCTCCCTTAGAAAAATACTGTGTGTGTATAATTATATCATATATTTACTTATCTGTGCACATATTTTCCCTAATAGAACACCAGCTCCTTGAGGGTAAGGATTGTCTCTTTTTTAATCTGTATCTTCCAGTGCCTAGATTTATGCCTGGCTTAAGAAAGGTGCTTACTAAATGCTTGAGATTGATTTTATAGAAGAGAAAACTCTTACGTTATTGCTTACCAAATGCCATCAATTCATCTCTTACACAATGTGTTGCATCAGTCTATTTTTCTTCATTTTAACTTGTTCAGATCCTTTCAATCTCATACCTGGACAACTTTATACCCTATGGGATCTTTCTATCTGACTCATAGCTGAAACCTTCCTTGTGTTGCCTTCCCCATTACAATATGAGCTTCTTGGGAACAGGGACCATCTTACTTTTCTGACTTTAACCCCTGTGTTTAATTAGCATATTGCTGTGTGCAAAGTGCTTAATAAATACTCTATCATCATTCATTCACACTTCTAAGACCCCAATTCATTTCCCTACCTTGTCTTTCTTGTTCCAATTCATGTTGTACAGCACTGCCAAACTAATTGTCTTAAAACACTCCTTTCACCATGTCAATTCCTTGCTCAAAAAACTTTAGAGGCTTCCCATGGCCTATAAAACCGAAAGATTGATGACTCAGTTTGGAATTAAACGCTTTCCAAAATTTGGCCTCAGTCAAAATTTCCAGCCTTATTTCCTGCTAATTTTTTATGCCAATCTGTCACTTGTCAAGCTGTTCTACTTACAGATGTCAAACACACACTGTCTTTTCGTGGCTCAAGACTTACCTACCTTACCTACAGCACTCCGTCTCCCATTTCTGCCTTTGCCTGGAATGACCTCCCCTTCTTGCCTCTGGCTTTTAGAATCCCTTTCATCCTTCAAGTTATTTCAAGTACCACGTTCTACATGAAACTTCTCCTGAATTCCCCAGCTACTACTGCCCTCCTTTCTCAAACCACCTCACATTCATTCTACATATACTTAAATATGTTACTATTAGAACGTAAGCCCCTAGAGAATAAGAACTTTTTCATTTTTTTCTTTTCGTCAAGGCACTTGGCACAGTGCCTATGATTTAGTGGGTACTTAATCAATGCTTACCGATTGATCCATTACTTACACTGCTGTCTACCTTTCTTTGCCAAACTCAAGCTTTCCAAATTCTATCCTTCCATCAGGCCAAGTTCAAATATTACTTCCTCCATGAAAATTTCCTGATGCTTCCAGGCAAAAGAGATTTCTCTGTCCTCTGAATTCCTAGTACAATTATTGTCTATATCATTTAAAGACCATGCTTTTTGACTTAGCTTAATGTGCTATTTATTATGTTTTGTACTGTAGTTTGTGGTTTCTATTGTAGTTCTCTGAATATACATACTGTCTTCCCAAATGTATTGTAAGGTCCTGAAGGTGTCATTTTTTTTCTTTTTGGTGTCCCTTTCCTCATCTTTCCATTGCCTGTCCAGCATACCACTCAACAAATCAACAAGCATCTATTAAACACTTTCTATGTGCCAGGTCCTTTGGTAAGTAGTAGAAGCTCAATTTTTGTATCAGTGAATATTAGTGAAGGGAAATGCGATTACACATAGATTGAGTAAATGCTGCATGCACAATATTGTATTTTAAGTAGGAATTTTTTTTTCAAGATTAGATGACATTGCCTCTTCTTCCAAGGAAATTATCTAAGTTTGGGACATGTAACTTGGAAAAGAGTAACTATAGGAAAAACATGTTAACTGGCTTTAAATATTATGAGGATCGAGTCATGGAAGAATGGTTAGATTTATTCTGTTTAGCCTCAGAAGAAACAACTAAGACCAGGAAGGTAAAAGCTACTGGATGGCAGATTTTTACGCAAGAGAAACAACAAACACACACTTTGAATAGTCCAAGTTCAAAAGACAAGCTCATCACATGAGGCAGTAAGTTTCCTGTCAATGGATGACCACTTGTTAGTCATTCTGTAGAAAGGTTTCTTGACTCAGGTGGCCTAAGAATCTCCAAGTTCCCTTCCACCTAGGATTCTAGTATCTAATGATAACAATTAAAAATTTGAGTATGTTTCCCCCCCAACCATTCATGGCAATAGAGGATAAGGATGGAGAAAAACTCAAATCTCTAGATATCTAAAGAAATTTCATTTTGGTTAGTAATTTGAGCATATCTCAATAAATCTTTTAAAGCAGTTATCCTTATAAACATGAATTTCATCTTTTAATTCCACAGTGCAATCTCTGGAACAGGTTCAAGAAATTGTGAAAGAGCCAAATGGAAGAGGATATGAAGCAAGCCTTAAAAAATCCATACATTTCATAATTATCTCTTGAATGATTGTATATTGCCTAATAAGAAGCACTTTCTTTACTATGGTCAATACTAACTCAATCCCCCTAAAGTAAAATCTGCACTATCAGAATCAATTAATCAAATAGTCAGTATTTATTAAGCTCCTACTATGTGCTAGGTACTGTGCTTGACATTAGGGATACAAGTATAGCAAATGAAGTAATCTCTACTCTCAATGAGTTTACATTCCAATGGAGTTCAGAGAAAACATGTGCATATAAAAATACATAGAACATAAATACAAGGTAAATAATTACTTATGTACATGTACTTATAAGCATATATATATATATATATATATACATACATATGTACACACACACAAAATAGCTAAATACAAATTACTATTGGAGAGAGAACACTATAACTTGGCAGGGAATTGGGAAAAGTGTTATGTAGAAAATGTTGTCTACACCTTAAAGAAAGTGAGACACTATGTGAGGCAGAGCTGAAGTGAAAGTGCATTCCAGCCACGGGAGATGGCCAATGCAAAGGAACAAACACTGAGCATGGAGTGTCATGAGAAAAGAATAGGAAAAGTCCAGTTTGCCTGGATTGCGAAGTGTAAGGAGTCATGCCCAATGAGACTGGAAAGATAAGGTGAGGCCAGATTGTGTAACACTTTAAAATCTAAACAAAAGTGCTTCTATTTTATTCTAGTGGGAACAGAAAGCCATTAGAGTTGGTTGAGTAGATATCACATGGTCAGATCTGCTCTTGAGGAAAATTACTTTGACAGAAGTGTATATAATAGACTAGAGTGGTGAGACTTGAGGCAGGAAGACCAACTAGGAGAGTACTGCAATAATTCAGGTGAGAGGTGATAAGGGCCTTAACTAAGGTGGAAGCTATGTTAGTGAAAAGAAGCGGATCAAATGAGAAGAAGGTTACAAACATAGAAACAGAAAGTTCAGACAATTGATTGGATATACAGGCAGAGGAAGAGTAAGGAGATGATGATAAATCCAAGATTACAAACCAGAAACACTAGAGCGATGGTGGTTCCTTCAAAAGAAACAAGGAAGTTTAGAAGAAGGGAGGGTTTAGAGGGAAATAGACTCAGTACAGTTTTAAACACACTAAGTTTGCATTTCATTTGCTAATGCTGTCAGCTCTCTTCTGTCTAGCTGTGTATAGGTTACAAGAAAGGGTATGGGACTTATTATCAAACCAACTAGATTCTCCTTCTAACTCTGCCACCAACTATAATCTTATGCAAGGAGCTTAAATTTGTCTATTACTTGTTTCCCCACCCGAAAAATTGAGAAAGCCTTTTATCCTACACTCATTATAGATACATTCTTGGAGTTTTAGGAAATAATGACTAATAGTATTACTACATGCAGCATTTCTGGAATTTGGGGTGAGAGGCATTAAACTGGAGTGAAAAAACCAAAAAAGCCCCAAAGCCTCAGACACAGACACTAGATACAGTTCTGCTCTATAATCAGCTATTTGACCCTGGGCCAGTCTCATTCCCTTTCTGGGTCTCTGCATCTCTATCTGGAAAATGGAGATAAGAATTCTTGTACTACCCATCCCTCAGAGGGTGGTTATAAAGAGCAAATGAAATAGCCTATGGAAATTTTTATAAACTATTCAACGTTATATGAGAGCGGCATGGTGGCATAGTGGATAGCCAATCTTGGTGTGAGGAAGATAGATATAGAGCAGCTGGAAGAGATCTTGGAGATCATCAAGTCCAATAACTTCATTTTGAAGATGAGGAAACTGAGGACAAGAGTGAGTAAGTACCTTACCTAAAGTAACCCATATAGGTATGTGGCAGAAGCAGTAAAACCAAGTCCCATTATTCCTCAGTCAATACTCATTTCATTGTACTATGCTGTCTCTCACATATGAGCAGGATGTTAATTAACCCTTCATCCACTCAACCCACCTCCACATCTCTTAGACCTTAAAGTGCATAAGGGTTGTTGATCTGTGACAAGCATGGGGAGCTCCTACACTGACTTCTCCCACCAATCACCACCACATGCCACCCTTACAAAGAGAAAAACCCAATGCAAATGTGTCTATTATTACTACACAAAAATCCAAATGGCAAAGGTTACTTCTGTAATAAAGAATAAAATTATTAGGGTATTTCTGCAAAAGGCTGACAGGGACATGCATTTGGGAGCAGTTACATTTCGAGGGTAAAAAAACTTTTATATGGATTGCGATCACGAGGGAAACCATAAGTAAGATAATGATGGCAGTTTTTGGAAATATATTAGAATAGGATAAGCTAAAACTCACAGATCTGCGAACTGGAGAAAATACATGAGATTTCTTGAAGAGAAGCTTCTTGACATTTATCAGTCGGTGTAGATTATCTTTTAACAATAATAACTAGCATTTACATAGTGCTATAAGATCTATAAAGTTCTAATATAAATTATATTATTTCATATGATCCTCACAACAACCCTGGTATTTAAGTGCTATTATTATAATTTGCATTTTACAAAAGAGGACGCTCAGGATGATGAAGTTTAAGTGACTTACCCAAGATCACACAACTAATAAGTACCTAAGGTAGAATTAGAATTCTGGTTTTCCTGATGCCAAGTCCTGGGCTCTATGCCCTGTGCCACCAAGCTATATCTGTTTATAAAGTTTATCAAACTAGTTATATTTATGTGAGTCATACCAAAGATTGAGTATAATTATTCAGATATGTCAAAATAAATTGTAGTCTAAGAATAAGCCAATGGTGTAAAAGTCTATTGGTGGGCATTTTCTTCTGTCACATGACTGGCCTTTTGGAAGTGATAGCATATTCAGTAAAGAGCAATTTGGATAGAGTGCCAGTTTCTTTAATTCCCTTTTGGCTTTGGTTATATTGATAGCATGTTTGGTTTTCTTTTTTAAAACATTCAAGGGGGGCAGAGCCAGAATGGCAGAGTAAAAGCAGGGACTCACTTGAGCTGTCCCCCAAGTCACTCCAAATACCTGCAAAATGACCCTAGACAAATTCTAGAGCAGCAGAACCCACAAAAAGACAGAATGAAACAAATTTCCAGCCCAAGACAACCTGAATGGTTGATGGGAAAGGTCTATAGCAATGAGCTGGGAGAGGAGCATAGTTTAGCACAAAACATGCCAGCATAGATTGGGCCCCTACAAACCCAGAGCAGGCCTCAGAGAAATGAATTACTAGCAGCTGAGGAGGTTTTGAGACTTCTCAACCCAGAAATGCCAAAGACAACTTGGAAGATCACTGGGTAAGGTCGGTCAAGTCTGGGTGAGAGAGGAGTGCAGAGCAGCCCCAGGTCCCAGTGCAGCCTTGGGGCAGTAGCTGCTTCCAGAGCTCTCAGCCTACAGAAGGCAAGGCAAATGAACAATTGATCAGAAGGAGATTACAGAGATCACTTTACTGGCATTGAGGCAGGATTCTCTTGCTTTGCCTGTGCTTGGGTCTGGGTCACTGTCCTGGGTAGCAGTCCTGGGGCAAGAAGGAATGTTGGCGTGGCAGAGCTGGTGACCCTGGTGGAGAGGGAACTTCCTCACAGTTCCAGGGCAGAAAAGAGTGCTTGTGGTTACTTACATAGCAGAATACAGGCCAGGAGAGGAGTAAATACCTCTCTTTTGATCAATACATCTTGGAAGAAGTGGAAACTTACAGTTGCACAAAACCCCTGAGGCTTGGGACAGTATGTACTCCATATTGGAAGCACAGCCCTACCTTAATAAAAAGTTAAAAAGTCAAGTAAATTGGTTGGAAAAATAAGCAAATAGTGGGAAAAAAAATCTCAGAATAAAGAATTATACTTTGGTGACAAGGAAGATCAAAACACACAACAAAAAGAAGACAACAAAGTCAAAGATCCTACATCCAAAGCCTCCAAGGAAAATATAAATTGGTCTCAGGCCATGGAAGAGTTCAAAAAGGATTTTTAAAATCAAGAAAGAGAAGTAGAGGAAAAATTGGAAAGATAAATGAGAGTGATGCAAGAAAATCATGAAAAATGAGTCAACAGTTTCCTAGAGGAAACCCCCTCAAAATGCTGACGAAAATAATATCTTAAAAATAGACCAAATGATAAAAGAGGTCTAAAAAGCCAATGAGGAAAAGAATGCCTTAAAAATCAGAATTGGCCAAAGAAAAGGAGGTCCAAAAGCTCACTGAAGAAAATAATTCCTTCAAAATTAGAATGGAACAAATAGAAGCTTATGACTTCATGAGAAATCAAGAAATTATAAAACAAAACCAAAAGAGTGAAAAAATAGAAGATAATGTGAAATATCTCACTGGAAAAACAAATGACCTGGAAAGGAGATCCAGGAGAGATAATTTTAAAATTATTGAACTATCTACCTGAAAGTCATAATCAATAAAAGAGTCTAGACATCATCTTTCAAGAAATTCTCAAGTAAAACTACCCTGACATTCTACAACCAGATGGTAAAATAGAAATGGAAGGAATCCATTGATCACCTGCTGAAAGAGATTCCAAAAGGAAAACTCCCAGGAATAAAACTCCCAAATTTCAGAATTCCCAGGTTAAGAAGAAAATATTGCAAGAAGTCAGAAAGAAACAATTCAAGAATTGTGGAAACACAATCAGGATAACACAAGATTTAGCAGCTTCTACATTATGGGATAGGAGGGCTTGGAATATGATATTCTGGAGGTCAAAGGAGCTAGGATTAAAACCAAGAATCACCTACCCAGAAAAACTGAGTGTAATCAATGATGGGGAAAAATTTACTTTAATGCATTCTTGAGAAGCCAGAGCTAAATAGAATAATTGACTTTCAAATACAAGACTCAAGAGAAGCATGAAAAGGTAAATAGGAAAAGGACATCATACATAAAGGACTTCTTATAGTTGAACTGTTTACATTCCTACATGGAAAGATGATATTTTTAACTCATGACACCTTTCTCATTATTAGGGTAGTTGAAGGGATTATATAAATGGACAGAGGGCACAGGGTGAATTGAATATGAAGGGATGATATCTAAAAAATAAAATTAAGGGATGAGATGGGAATGTACTGGGAAAAGGAGAAAGGGAGAGGTACAATGGGGTAAATTATTTCATATAAAAGAGATAGGAAAAAGCTTTTGCAGTGGAAGGTAAGAGAGGGGAGATGAGAGGAATGAGTGAACCTTGCTCTCATCAGATTTGGCTTAAACAGGGAATAACATACACACTCAGTTGAGTATGGAAATCTATCTTACTCTACAGGAAAGTAGGGGAAAAGGGGATAGAAAGGAGGGCAGACTGGAGGAGGGAGTAATCAGAAGCAAACACTTTTGAGGAAGGACAGGGTCAAAGGAGAGAATAGAATAAATGGAGGTGGGATAGGATGGAGATAAATATAGTTAGTCTTTCACAACATGACTATTATGTAAGTGTTTTGAATGACTATACATGTACAACCTATATTTAATTGCTTGCCCTCTCAATGAGGGTGGGTGAGGAGGAAGGAAGGGAGAGAATCTGGAATGCAAAATTTTAAAAAATTAATATAAAAATTGTTTTTACTTGTAACTGGGAATTAAGATATACAGGCAATGGGGTGTAGAAATCTAGCTTACCCTCCAGGAAAAGAGAAGGGGAAGGGGATAAAAGAAGGGGAAAGGGATAAGAGAAGGGGAAGTGGACAAGAAAAGGGGTATGTGTGAGACAGAAGGAGGGCAGATTAGGGGAAGGAGTAATCGGAATGCATGCCATCATGGGGTGGGGAGAGGAAGAAAATTTGGGGGAGAAAACTGGATCTCAAAATCTTGTGAAAGTGAATGTTGAAAACTAAGATAAATAAATAAACTGAAATGTGAAAATAGTTTTTTAAAAACATTCAAGTGCATTATCTAAGCAAATTCCCAGAATAATAATTTGGAGTTGTTCTTAACAATTCTTTTCTTCCTGAATCCAGTATTTCTTTGTCCTCAAATCCCTGCTCTCTTCTGTTTTCTCTGATAGTTCTCACAAATGATGAGTCCCTGTCCCTTACCCTTATGAACTTCCTTCCTGGTCTGGACTCTGCCCTCATCCTCCTACTGCAGGGGCATGGATTGCAACAAAGTGTTCTTCAAAAGTATTTAAGATTTCAAGTACTCTTCAGTGGAAACATTCTTTCTGCAGAATCGGGCCAAGAGGTTCTTGGCCCACCCCATAAATCAGCAATGTCTGGGGCAAGAGATTTCATTGTAAAAAGAAATCAGAAAGTTAAACAAAGGCCAAGGCCAAGATTAATTGTGTAAGCTTATTCTCTAATTTTGGGTTTAAGGAAGACTGAGTGCTTACAATTCTATTGGGAATAGTGCAAGTTTGGGGAATATCACCCATTGCTTCTCAAATGGTAGGAAAAAAAGAGTTGGAGAATTCATTAAAGGTGATGATTTATGCCTGATGATTAATAAAAAATTCTGGAAGGTTATATTTGCTTAATATACCTTTAAATCTTTTTAAAACTTAAATAAATGTAAAGTAGGAAAGTTAACACTGTGGTCTAATATATTGTGCTGGTAACATACTTTTAAAAAACAAAGCACACACACACACACACACACACACACACACACACACTCCTGTATTTTAGACTTAGAGCCAGAAGATCTAGGCTCAAGTTCCAACATCACACCAATTAGCCACTAAATAATAATAACAAATAATTGCTTGTCTTTGCCACATTATGGTTGCAAAACATTTTATGTACATTATTAGTTTTGGTTCTCATGATAGCCCCATGAAGCAGATCATGAAGATGAGAAGAGGAAATACTGGCTTCAAAGAAGCTCATAAAGTTGCCCAGTGTCACTGAGTTAGGAAATAGAAAAGTCAGAAATCAATTTCAGTCCTTAGGCCTCCAAGCCCAACCCTTTTTCCATTAGGCTACTTTGCAAAAAAAGGAAAGGGAAGACTGTGAAAAACAAGAGTGGCTTGGGGAAGCTGAGTCTAGGAAGCTCACTTACCAGCAGGCATAGCTTACCTGCATTGTGACACTTCCCCCCACTCCTCAGCCAGGACCCCAGCTGTCTTCTCCCATATTGCCTGCATTTTTTTTTCACTTCTCTTTATCATAATGTCTGAAATTCTGTCAATTTGAATTAATGAGGCTGCACACTCTTTTTAAAGGGGAAGGTAGGTGATAGATGGAGCAATGGAACTAGAATCTCATCTTCCTGAATTCAAATCTGGTCTCAGATACCTCCTAGGAATGTGACCCTGGGCAAGTCACTTAGTTAGCCCTGTTTGCCTCAGTTTTCTGATCTGTAAAATGAGCTGGAGAAGGAAATGGCAAGCCATTCCAGTATCTCTGCCAAGAAAACCCCAAATGGAGTCGTGATAAGTCAGATACAACTGAACAAAAACAAACACTCTTTTCAAAGTGCAAATACTTTTGGGACAGTTATAGGACTGCCGTTCACAAGTAGGAAGCAGTTCAATCAATTTAAAAAGTGTGGCTAGCCTAAGAAGTCTCCAGGAATAACACAAATAGCCCAATGTAAGAAACAAAGGTTTTCCTTTCTATTTTCCTCTTACTGGGCTGATTCAGTATCTCCAGGATGTAGTCCCTCTTCCTGAATCTATTCCTGTCTCCTTAAATCAAGGGAGTGAATTGACCGAGGATGAACTTGCCTTCAGCTGAATGAAGGGTCTTTACTTTAGGGACTAAAACACACCAGTTATACATTTGCATTGTCTTTCCCCAGACCCAGCAAAGGAATAGATTTGTTTTGCTTGACTATATTTATTTGTTACAAGAGAAGACTTTTGTGAAGGGAAGAAGGGCATGAGGGAGGGGAATATGGGAGGGATGGTAATTATACAAAAATAAATTGTTCAATTGTGTCGGATTTTTTTGTGACCCCTGTTGGGGCTTTCTTGGCAAAGATATTGGAATAGTTTTTCATTTCCTTCTCCAGTTCATTTTACAGATGAGGAAACTGAGGCAAACAGTTAAGTGACTTATCCAGGGTCAAACAGCTAATAAGTCTCTGAAGCTGGGTTTGAATTCATGAAGATGAGTCTTCCTGATTCCAAGCCCAGGGCTCTATCCACTGCACTGAACAGCATCCATGAAACTTTAAAAAGAATACAAAGAAGAGAGCAGAATGAAATTCAGAAGGGGACAGAGGCAAGTCAAAAATCGGTAGAATGACCGAGTTAAATCTAATATCTGGTGTTTTTTTTTAAATCATGCTATATATAGTAGAAATTCATAGTAGTATTCTCTTTTTTCTGTTCTTTGTATGGTATAAGAAAATGTTCAAGTTTATCATGTTCAAAATAATGAAAAAGAAAACAATTTTCTTAAGGCAATATCTTTATATAGGGAGAACATTTCATGAACATATGAATATAAAAAGATAGCTCCCTGGTTAACTAGATTTGGTTTTTGTTTAAAGCAATGTTCTTTTGTTCAGATTGATATTAGCAGCATCTAACAAATTTATACCATAATTCACTCTAACTTCCTGAAGTACTATATTAATGTACACAAGTCTGTATATAGATCATGGCAACAGCAGCCTGATACTAAGGGACCATGTAAAACTAAATAGACCTAGGAAGGTCAAGGTCACACCTGACATTTAAAGGCTCACTGAACACATGCAACAGCATTTGATGAGAATAATTTTACTACAAATCATAAAATGACATGAAGTCTTAATGTACCAAATCACCATAAACTAGCTCATGACCACATCTACTTATCTATCTATGAAATGTTTCATCTCAGGAAAGATTTTAGGCTCTAAAGCACACAGCTTAAGATCTGAAAAAATGGGAGGATGTAAGGTTAACGTGCCTCCAAAAGAGTTAATGTGAAAAGTCCATAATCTTTTTGAGCCTTTGGAGTTAAAGAAAATCTTAAATGCCAAGTGAAAAAGATGTTAAGATCATAAAGGCTAGGGAACAGACAGGCAACGATAGCTTCTGTTCAAACTATGCTCAAACAAGACACTTGATGAAATAAATTGGGGACAGTCTTAAGAGGGAATACACTAGCATTAAGAGGGATTCTGAAAAGCTTCTTGCAGAAGGGGAGATTTTAGCTGGGATCTAGAGGAAGTCAGGAAAACCAGGAGACAGAGATGAGAACTCCAGGTACGGGAGAGAGCCAGTTCAAATTGTTACTTACTACCAACATGACTTTGAATATGTCATGCAGAATCTTTGGGTTTCAGTTTCTTCATTTAAAAAGTGAGGGTATCAGATTTAACATTCCTGTTGTTCAAAGAACAACTGTCAAAGACCAAGTTATTCTGAGTATTATAAACATTCACATCAACTACAAAAGACCTATAAAGCAAGATGCTATCCACCTCCAGAGAAAGAACTGATAAGTAGAAGTATGCATAGTATGGTTTTATATATATTTATATATATGTGTGTCAAATGGTGGTCTTCTCTACTGCAGGGGAGGGAGGGAGAGTGACAGTTCAGAACTTATGATGTAACAAAAAATTAATTTAATTAAAAAAAGAAATAAAAAGTGCACTTTGACAGACTTCCTGCTTTAACACCTTCTGCACATTCTGGGATAACTAGTAATATGCCAGATATGTAAAACCAGAAATAGAACAAGGCATCATTCTCTCTCATTGAAGTACCTGAGATTAGGAAAACTCCCTGTGTCTTGGGGCGGGGGTGGTCAGGGCACAGCGGGAAATCACCTATACCACCTTAATTTCAATGTCAACACTGCCAGAGTCCTTTTGCAAGCTACTTTTATCTTCTACAGGGAAATCATCCAAACTCATTACCAGCACACACATATTTCCCCACAAATGATAAACAGTAAGCATCGTCTTCTTTCTGCTCTCTCTGATGGGAGCTGGCTAATTATGCCTTCAGCATTAACTTATATTCAGGGGGAAGAAAGGCAGAGTGGTGACACTTACTCCTTGGAGAAGATGCCATTGGCCAGTATTCCTTCATATCGGCTGATCCCTTCTGACTGCAGTACACTGATCTGGCCCCCCAGTTCATCAGCAATCACTCCTGCATGGACTGCTGCTTTGCATAATAAGGAGGTCTGAAATACAGAAGAAATAGTACTATGATTCATAGTAAAATATTCAGGAGATTAAAAATAAAGTACAACCTGCTCACAAGTAGGATTTCCGTTTTTTGGTTTGGTTTAGTTTTTTTTTTTTGGTTTATCTTACATTTGGATTCTTACTGTAGGTCTATTAGTAGTAAGTGGGTAGAATCATTTCAAAGGTTAAGCTAGTTTTACTTTTCATAAATAAGAGTTTCTAACAATACATCAGAGAGAGGGCCTGTAGCCAGCCAAACAAAATAGAGAACCAGGTGAAGCTTACAGACACCCATAATCCCCCAGTATAGTAGAAAGAACAAGTAACCTGCAAGTTTATGAAACCTGGCTTTGCCACTAACATAAGGTACAGAGAGTCTCTTAACCTCTCTGAGCCCTAGTTTGCTTATCTCTATATGTAAGAGGCTGGATTAGGCTACCAGTGAAGTCTTTCTGACATTCCATAATGTCAAAGGTGATATATCAATGTAACACAATGTCTAACTATGATTCCAGTGGACTGTTGCAGAAGCATGTTATTCACACCTCTGGATAGAGAGCTGATGACCTCTGAGTCACAGAATGACATACATATTTTTTCAGCACACCCAATGGGAAAATTTGATTTTGTTTGACTATGCATATTTGTTACAAGAGTAGTATTTTTCCTTTTCTTTTTTCAACATGAAGGGATGTGTGGGAAAGGAAACTGGGTTTTTCTTAATTAAAAAAATAAAACTTCACAACAAAAACAACAGGAAAGAATGAAAGCAGAATATCCTATAGCTCAAAGCCTAGTTTATCTGGCTATCCCTTGAAACTAGCCTGACTTCCCAGAGACTCAATCTGGGACTGACCTATACTGAACCCTATATCAGGTTCAATCCTGAAGAGAGCCTTTTTTTCACAGATCTGGAAACATCCTTGACTCCAGGAGTTCTAGCTGAGAGCATCACTTATCTCAGCAGGTGCTGGACATTAACAGACTTTCAGTTAGCACCTGGTATGGAACATGTTGAACTCTGTCAATGCACATGGTTACTCCATGTTCTGGGCAAGTAAACTGTGCCTACTTTCCAGTGGCTGCTGAAACATCTAGCAGTTACTAAAGAGAGACCCACAATCTTCTATTTCATGAGAAACAGTATAAAGGACTATGTGGTAAGACTTTTGACTGGTAAGTTAATATATTGATTCATTAGCCCATTTCTTAGCCTATCCTTCCAGAAAGCTTCCATTGCCCTCCAAAAAAAAACAAGCTTCTGAAAATGGTGCTTTTCTGGTTCTGAGAGAGATAAAGAGGGAAAGAGGGAAAGAGAGAGAGAGAGACAGACAGACAGACAGACAGAGACAGAGAGACAGACAGAGAGACAGAGAGACAGAGACAGAGCATTTCAACAAAAAGTGACATCATTTAAATTTTTTTTTTTTTGGAAAGAATGGGTTTACCCACACACAACTTCTTCAGATTCTTTTGTAAGAGCAGTAGGTCGTTATGGTCTTTTCTAGGGTTGTTTTATTGTTTTGGAGTACTTTTACTTTTAATGAGCTAACAAGTACACAGACCATGCTCTTGAAGTCACTATCTTATACCAGCAATTAGTGGATTTCCTTGATTGTAATTTAATCACTTCAAATCTTGCATGTACTTGATGCTTCTCAGGAGAACCAGAGAATTTCTTAGTCAGTTTCAAGTGGAACCAATGACATTATCTACAATAAACAAGTCTGAAAATACCAGCTACCTACAGAATACTGCCAAATGTCACAGATTAGTCATAAGACTTACAAGCATGTAAAAAGGAAATAATTATCCATTATCCAATAACTGAAGTATCCCTTTAAAAACAAAGCAAAACAAAAAAAACCCAAGAAACCCTCTCAGGAAAAATAAGCTTCCAGTAAAATGTTACCACAAGATTGATATTACTATGACATCAACTAAGCTAATGTATATAAAATGTTTAGTAACAACAAAACACTAGAGAAATGTGACAAAGTAGATAGAGTATGTACTTGGAGTCTGAAAGATCTAAGTTTGAATCCTAACTAGTTATGTGACCTTGGAAAAGTCCTAGGGCCCTTTTTGGGCTCTCATTTTATAAGGTTCTGGTTCTCAATCTATAAACCTATGATAGAATTAGAATTTCAACATTGCAAAAGGTTCTTGATTTCATCACAGTATCTCTCCAGGCTATGTTAAGATTTTATGTTGAGTATTTAAAAGGACCAGATTCCAGAGACATAAAATTGTAAATTGGGATGAGAAATGTTTGCACACCCCTAAGGCTCTTTTTATGTACATTGTACTCCAAATGTTTCAGAAAAGGAATTCTCTGATGCATTTTTTTTTCTGGGAAGAATGCATAACAAGAGGGTTACTAAGGGACAAAAATGAGGTGAAAAGGGTGGGAAAGCAAGTGAAGAAAAAGGAAATGACGAATTATTTGGACAGAGTGGTAGCTGCTCTATAAAAAATTTTCATGACCATATTCTTGTGTGTGTGTGTGTGTGTGTGTGTGTGTGTATGTATGTATAAATACACATGCATAGACAAGTAGGAATACAGAACCTAGTCATAAAGTCTCAGATACTTACTAGCTGTGGGATGACCCTAGGCAAGTCATTTAAACCTGTTTGCCTCAGTTTCCTCATCTATAAAATAAGCTGGAAAAGGAAATGGCAAAAGATACTCCAGTATCTTTGCCAAGGAAATCCCATATGGAGTCACAAAGAGTTGGACACAACTAAAATAAGTGAACAACAAATAAATGCAAACATATATGTGTGTGAAATATATACACATACATATACATATAAAATCTGGAACATAAATCAAGTAATATGTTGAACCATCTATAACCTGTCATTTAAAAGGGAAAATTAATTATCATCTTGCTATTTTATTTCAGAAAGGTTTCTCTTTGCCATTTCATTCCCAGTACATGTGTTTATAAGTTTTGTGAACAGTGAAGATATTGAGAAACCTAAAGGGTCTTGTTTATACTTGTGATTTCATCTCATTTGAATAGATAAGAGAATTTGCATGTTGGTAGAAAGACAGATCATCTCCAAATATAGGCAATACTCTTATAATTAGAGACTTTTTTCTTTTAAAGAAAAAGATATATAGGTAAGAACTGAAAAAAATGACTAATTTTAGGTTTTACTTTTTTTTTAATAAACCAGGGTTAGGGGGAAAAAAGATATAGAATTAGTCAGACATCATAGGTTTACATCTGGTGCGACTCTCCCTTGTGTTGAATTTAAGCAAATGGTATCAACCATTTCTTTTTTTCCTAAGTACCTTCTCACATTGCCTTAATTACTTACATCTCTGTATCCATCTACCACATTCCCAGAGATATCGCCTACTATGTCTCTGCAGCCAGCTGGACAGAATTTGCTGTAGTGAAAGGAAACAGTGCTGGTTAAGGTGAGGGGTTGCAAATGCATCTTACTTTAAGCAAACTTGATTTAGGACAACTTGAATTTATACAAAAGAAAAATTAGGATATGACTCTTTGAAAAAGTGTTCTCTGCTTTATATAAGTATTCATCATTATCCTTTATAAACAGTGAGCTCATGTAATATATTTAAAATACGATTCAATTTTATTAACCATTTGTTTACACATAACTTTTCAAAACACAGGGACATTGCAATGTAGTTAAAATAATAGTTAACAGGGGACCAGGACATTTGGATTCTAGCTCCACTTTTGACAAGAACTCTTTGATTTTAGGCCTGATGACCCGAGGCAAATCACTTAACCCTGTTTGCCTCAGTTTCCTCATCTATAAAATAAGCTGGAAAAGGAAATGGCAAACCATTTCAGTATCTTTTCTAAGGAAATCCCAAATGGAGTCACCAAGAGTTAGACACAACTAAAATAAGTGAACAACAAATAAATGCAAACATATATTTATGTGTTTTATATATATTATATATATACATATATACCATATGTATACTACATATACTATACTATACGTGTGCGCACACACACACACACACACACATATATATTCAACTTGCTGGGTTTCCATTTGCCTTCAATCTATCAAATGCAGAGATTTGACTAGATGAGCTTCAAATGATATTATTTTAAAATTCTATTATTCTGTGATATGAAATGAGGAACTGTTGTGTGCCTTATGAAATAGAAACTCTTGAAAAACAAACTATTGAAAGGAAATTCTGAGAGTTTAGGAGGCTATTTCATTTTTGCTAGTTTATAAAGTCACAACCGTTTGGTATACAGGGTGTTTCCAAAGTGTTAGTGTAGTTTTAAGGTTTAGCAGTTTAAAACTGCAATTTATGCAAATGCAATTTATTCCTGAACATCTTAAAACAGCACTGAGACTGAGGGACAGATAACGGTGAGGTATATATTAGAACAATAGGCACCAGTCCGAAGAGATAACCAAAATAGTAGTTCCTCTACTTGAGTTTCCTTCAGGCTTTCTCTATCCTATGTAGACAATGAGGCTGGCCAAATAAACAAACTTCATAATCCTTCAGCATTAACCCAATACTGTCACAGTACCAACTCAGGAAACAAAGATGCAAGAAACAAATTGAACCTATGTGACCCTGAGGCTTACGTTTATTAATCTTTCAAATCTTCTAGACCCAAATGTGGGTCTAGGTCTACCTGTGTTTGGGGAAAGTTCCTCTCTAGGAAAGAAGTATATATAAGAGGTTCGTGGATGAGGCAGATCATATCTGAGAATTAAGTTCATATCAACAGTTCTCTGCTGATCTTTTGACCCTACTTACCTGCCTGCCCTGACCTTCACAAGTTTCCAGTTTCATTAGGCACATTATACTTTTGCTACAGCTTGGATCATTTACCAGAATGGTACCATGGTCCAACCATACCATTCTTACATGGACCTGTTCTTCTCTGAAGAGTGAGTAAAATGAACGCTTACTGACCAGAGTATGCATTACCACTAGATTTCTAAAAAAAATTTTTAAAAAATCACTTCTAGATTGGGTCACAAGGGCTACAAGAGTATTTACAAGCTTTGTACTAGTCACAATGTGTGCATACCTACACAGGCTGGACTGTAGACTAGGGAATCCCAAAAAAGTTGAAAGAATAAAAAGCCTTGTAAATATCACCTCAAATCTTCTCCAAGTCAACTCCTAGACTAGGGTTATCATCAGTAATATGAAAAGATTCTTTATTTCAGTTAGTGGGTAACTTTTGTTACTGCGATGCTGTTTTGGAAAGACCATTACAACAGCACTTGGGATGTTTTCAAGAATAACCAAATTTCCACTGAGATATGACCGTGGCATATCTGAGGACATTTGAAAACACTTATGTTTACCTGTACTCGGTCTTCGAAAAACGGTTAGCATGATCCAAGCATGTTATTAAATCTGTCATAAGAAAAAGACAGATTCAATTAGCCGGCTGAACTGTGGTTAGGATTCACATACCTTTAACGTTTACAGTCTATAAAAAAGGACAATATTTCTTAAAATTTTGCATGCAAGCTACTAATCTGAATTTTCTTTATTTAAGACAAAACAAAGGAATGCTTCTCCAAAAAAGTATGCATCCACTTTTCCTTCCTCTCCCTGTGTTATGACTTTTCAGCTTTGATCCCCTGGGAACATACAGGATCTAGGTTCAATATAAAAAATGACATGCACTACATGTCTACATGGTCATGCTCTGCCCACACAATAGGGAAACAATTTAAGAAGCCACCTGTGACTCATGAGAAAGGTTACCATAAATATCCCATAAATATGGAACAATTAATATTCCAGATTTAGTGTGACAGTGTGTGATAGACATGAGCATTCTGTACAGTCCAACAACAGGATGTTAAATATAAGCAAGGAACGAGAAAGAACTAAAAGATAGGTGCTTTCTATGTTTCCTGTTTCTGTACCTCCGTTTCCTCATCTGTAAAAAAAGGGGATAAATCAGAAGTTCTCAATCTGGGGCCTATGAACTTGTTAAAAAAATTTTTGATACTGTAATTATATTTCATAATTAGTTTCCTCCATAAATCCTATGTATTTTATTTTATGCTAGAGGTCCACAGGTTTCACCAGACTGCCAAAGAGATCCATGATACAAAAAAAGATTAAGAACCTCTAGATCAGACGATCTTTAAGATCCCTTCCAGCTCTATACCAAACACTTTTGCTATGTATTTGTATGCATTGCTAGCACTCAGCAAATGAAGGGCCCGCAGCATTTGATAGAGCCTAGTCAGTGGCAACACTTTCTATACATGTAGACAGAACTTCGATCATTTTTCAGGATACTCTACACCAAGGATCTACCTACCCTGAAATCATTCAGTGGGGGCCCAGCTGCTCTTCTTTCTTTTCTAATGTAAGCACAATAACAAGGAGATGGCTTTCCTTTTTTTCTCATTTGCTAATAAATACCTTGGATTAAATTTCCAGTTACAGTGATGTGCGATCAGATCAGAAAGACAGTTATTAGAGTACAGTTTTGCACCAACCATTTCACCTGTCATACCTGGATGATCACTACTGGCATAGGACAATAAAAATCCACGCCCAGAAATGTGGGATGCACTCTCAAAGCAAACAGTCACTTCATTAGTGTCCAGGTAGAATTCTGTGGGAATAGTCATGCTTCCACAATATGGACCTGGAAAATAAAGCAAATTTTTTGAGATCTCATTTTCATGAGCATAAATAATGAGAGGGCAGTTAGGTGGTGCAGTAGATAGAATGCCTGGCCTGGAGTCAGGAAAACTCATCTTTCTGAGTTCAAATCTGACTTCAGACACTTATTAGCCATGTAACCCTGGGCATGCCACTTAACTCTGTTTGCCTCAGTTTCCTCATTTGTAAAATGAGCTGGAGAAGGAAATGGTAAACCATTCCAGTATCTTTGTTAAGAAAACCCCAAATGGGGCCATGAAGAGTTGGACATGACTTTAAAATAACTGAAAAATTACAACAAATAAATAATGAGTAGGAGGTGAATTTTTCTTAAAGGTCAAGTATAGACCAAATATAGATACTGAGAATATCCTTACTGAAAATTCAAATCTTCGTTAAAATGAAATCCTGTTTAATAATTTGACTGATGATTACTGACTACTTATTCATTCAAACAAGTATTCATTGAGCACCTGACTTGGGAAAGGCTTGGATGCTCCAATGAACTAAGAAAAGAAAAATGACTTCTGAAATATGTAAATGGGCTTGCTTATTAAATGTCAGAACTGGAAGGGTCTTTAGTCTGGTTCAATCCTTCATTTTACAAATGAGGAAACTCAGTCAAAAGGAGAGGTGGCTTGGTGTACTAGAACTAGGACTGCAGTCAGGAAGATGAGTTCAAATATAGTCTTAGTTATGTGACTGGACAAGTTATTTTGCCTTAAACTCCTCAACTGTAAAATAGGGATAGGAATACACTGGCTTCCCAGGGTTGTGGTGAGCACCAAATGAGAAAATATTTGCAAAGCTATCCACCTGGTATATAACAGGTACTTAATTTCCTTCTTTCCTCCCTCCCTCTGTTCCTTCCCAAGTCTCCTGACCCCAGATCTACTGGAGCCTTTCTAAAATACCATCTTGCCGCTCCTACTTTATATGAAAAGAATACTGAGATGACTATTATGGACCAATGAGGCAATAGGTTTGTTTTTGTAAAAAGATAATTAAAGAATGAGAGAAACTAGAAAGCAAAGGCAAGAAGCCATTATGGACAAAATTCAGCTCACCAGAAAAGGGTGATCTGACATTGCATTCTAGAGCATCTTCCAGGGATCTCCTGACTTTCCTTAAATAGTACCTATCAGCCAATCAGCATTTCTTAAGCACTGTTTATATTTTCGATGCCCTGCATCTGGAGTTACAAAGAAAAAATGGTCAATAGTCCCTACCCTCAAAGAACTTACTTTACATTAGAATTGTTAACGTGTGTGTGTGTGTGTGTGTGTGTGTGTGTGTGTGTGTGTGTGTGTGTGTGAGAGAGAGAGAGAGAGAGAGAGAGAGAGAGAGAGAAAGAGAGAGAGAGAGATGAGAAAGGGGAAACATGGGCATTGCATTATTTGAAGGCCATTACTGCCACCATCATTGAATAATTTCTCCTCCTTTGAGATTCATTCAGTCCAAATTGATGACCCAGTCAAGACTCTGAACACTGTTCTGTCCTTACTACAAGAACACTCCTGTTCAGTTCCTGGCTCACAGTCTTCCTCTCTACCCCAACCCCTGCCCTCATAAAAGGAGACCACAATATACATATTGCTGTTCCTACAAACACCCTAACTTTCCCATTCCTCAATCCACTTATTTCCCATGACCTACTTCTCCACTCCACCAATTGTAGGAGTGAAAATGAAGTCCAGTTAGTGAAAATGAAGTGCAGGCGACAGCTCCTTTTCTATGCATATATATATCCAACAGAGTACTTGGAAATATTCTTAAATTTAAATCTCCATATTTTTCTTCAGAAACCCTCAAATTGGCAGCAAGGAGAAAGAGGTGACCCTGGCTGCAAGCCCCAATAAAGGTTTGGTTTGATTGTTTATCTGTCTTTCTGTGTTACTTGATTCTGCTAATAAGTTACATGGCCATTAACTGCCATTTTATCTGAACGCTTATGTGTATAGTTCAAGGTTGAAAGGAGAAGCTATTCTGTGAGAGCAAAGTTCCTTGTTTTACTCTAGAATGAGGGCCAAGACAAGTCTACAATTTTGGTAATTGCTGAGATTATTACAAAGCATATCTGCTAGACTGTCTTTGAACCTGGAAAGAGAATGAATGAGAAAAACCAGTATCTGGGAGGGGTACTGGTGGGGGTTGGTTGGATTATCTCCAATGGCATATGAAAGGCACTGACTTACACTCATTTCCCATAAAAAGCTAAAGAAGTAGTTAAAGCTGGGCGAGTGAATGAAATTGCCCAAGGGACAGAGTGCAGGGAGAAGACAGAACATCCTAGCTTAAGAATGAACTTGTCTGAAAGGAAACAGAAAGCAATGAATTATATCACCAATATGTCTTTCAATCAATTTGTCAGCTAACATATTGAGAGTTGGAACTTTAAAAAATCCTATCACCAACAATGCTGTATGAATAGCACTGTCAGGAAGCTGACATCTTCAATTCCACTGAACAAACACGATGTACAAGGCTCTACATTATGTGGTGTGCAGGTATATAAAGATGGAATTGCTTTCATGGAGTTTATAACTTAGTAGGAGGGAATGAGGTAAAAACACAAATCACCAGGGTGCATGGTGCTGCTAGTAAGTGCCTTTAACAGGAGGCTTTCCAGAAAAAGGAAAAAAAAAGAAGCTACAAGACACTTTTTAACTTTATCTGTCATTATTAACATTTTCTCCATGATTTTCTTTTAAGTCTAGCCAGAGTGATCAAACACACTGGCAGTTCACAACAGTCCTGGGTGATGGTTGAGTCAGATTAAAATGTAATTTGGAAACATTTGACAAAATATATAAAAATATAATTTAACATAGATAAAGTTAATATATGTTTTTTCTAAGTCAATATGACTGTAAGAATCCTTATATATGGTGATGACCAAAAATAGAATAAACCACACTTATATTTGTCGACGTGTAAATGTCCACACTGAAAATTTAACAAGCAACTTTCCCAAGCCAACGTGAGCTATATCTAGCACACTCCTGCAAATTACCCCTGTATAAGTCAAAGCATAAGCACTACAAGAAAGATGCATCAAATATAGAAGTTTGGAGGAGGGAGAGGTTATATATGAATAAAGGGGAGAAGGATCAGGACAGGTTTCAGGAAGGAAGCAGCTGGATCTTGACGGATCAGTAGAATCAATGTCAAAATGTGGGGAGGAGGAACAAATATGTGTAAAGAACCAGAGAGGGGAAGGGTTTATTCAGGAATAGCCAAAAGACAAATCAGACAAGAGTTGAGGACTTACATAACCAATAACAGGCTGGAAAGGAAGGTCCAGATCTGATTTCAGAGAGTCTTAGATGCTAGGCTAATGAGTTTGGATATTATCCTACAGGCAGGCAATGAAGACTTACAAGATTTTTGAATGGAGAAGTCACATCATCAGAGCTTGAAAAATCAAATACATGCCACACTAAATAGACACAGTATAAGTGAATGGATTTTTAAAACTGGCTCTCCCCGTTGACAAAACATGCACAGAGAGTAAGATCACTTTGAGGGCATGGCCAACTAAACTATAAAGTCAAATTAAAGCAAAACAAATAACAACCAGATATGAACTAGGGCCAGAATGAATCATAATTACACTTCAACTTCACATACTCAAGCAGAATGTGCTTAGTGTCAAACTCACCTCCCCAACATCCTCTTTCTGTCCTTCATTGTTATTTTGATGAAACACAGATAAAACTAAAATGCTTTTTTGCTTTTAGGCTTCATCTTTAAGAATTAAATCTTTCCATATCTGTGCAATAAAAGAGATTTTTATTTTTCTGTAATTTGAAGGTGTTAAGAAAGCAGATGGGAAGGACAGGAGAAGAAAAGAGAAATATCACATTTAAAATACATAGTACATGTACTTTTATGATTGTTGCTTAAGACTTATTGTCAGCACTGTGCCAAAAACATACCCTTTGAACCAGAAACACCCCTACTAGGTCTGTATCCAATAGATATAAAAAAGAAAAACTGGGGTGAGGGGAATGACTATTTTTACAAGAAATATTTGTAATAGCTTTTTTTGTGGTGGCAAAGAATTGGAAATTGAAGAATGTCCATTAATTGAGGAATGGCTGAACAAGTTGTAGTTTACAACTGTAATGGAATAGTATTGTGCTATTAAAAAATGACCAAGCAGGATGATTTCAGAAAAACCTAGACTTCCATTAACTGATGTACAGGAAGCAGAACCTGAAGAACATTGTACACAATAACAGTGATATTGTACGATGATCAACTACGAATGACTTAGCTATTCTCAACAATACAGTGATCCAAGACAATTCTAAAGGACTCATGGTGAAAAATGTTATCCACCCTCAGAGAAAGAACTGATGGAATCTAAATGCAGATCAACACACACTATTTTTCACTTTTTTTTTTGTGAGTTGGGGGTTTTTTTTGGTCTTCTTTCACAACATGACTAATATGGAAATGTGTTTTGCATCATTGCACATGTATAACCTATATAAAATTGCTTACTTTCTCAAGGGAGAGATAGAGAGAGTTTGAAACTCAAAATTTAAAAAAACAAATGTTAAAAATTGTTTTTACATACAGTTGGGAAAAGATATCACAAGCATGGCAGGAAGATATTAAATAGGAATAACACTGAATCTGGAGTCCAAGGACTTGAGGTCAAATACTACCTTTGATACTCACTACCTGTATAACTGTTGGCAAGTCATTAAACCTTCCTAGCCTCAGTTTCCTCTTCTTTTGAGAGGGCCAGCTCTAAATCTAAGATCCAATGATTCTAAGTATAGCAATAAGAAACCTAGGGCAAGTCACATGAGTGAGGCAGTCAAGAGTCTTAAAAAGAAGCCATAGCTCAGGTGATCAGGCCTGTCTTTTCTTCTCATTGAATTCTAGAGAAACAGAAGACTATACTATATGTGTGTGTGTGTGTGTGTGTGTGTGTGTGTGTGTGTATACGAACTATTACTGAATGGACTGGGGAGAGATAGCCAACATCCATGCTAGTGGATGAAGGGAGGCCTGCCTGCCTTTCCATTATCATATATGTGCTTGTGTATGTATATACATATATTTATGAATATATATACACACACAAACATGTTACACACATATACATCTATACATGTTTACATGTAATACACACAGTGGTACCTCTCTGTCATAAGGGCATAGATTTTGGAAGTGGAAGGTACTTTTTAAGTCATCTAGTCCATTTCTCTGCAGTTGAGGAAACTGAGGATCAGAGACGTTAAATGTCTTGCCAAAGGTCACACAGATAGTATGGTACTAGGATTTGAACTCAGGTCTTCTACTCTAAATCCAGTATGTCTTTTACTAAATTACACTATTTCACTGGTTAATAAAGGACTCTTTAAAACAAAACAAAGCAAAACAAAACAAAGCAACAGTAGAGACCAAAGAAAGTATCTAAATGTGAAAAACCAGCAGGCATTTTTCTTCTGGCATGTGACAGAGGTTGCTGGCTTCCTGCCCCTAAGCTCCACTGTCCAGCCTTCCCGTGTGTAGTTCGGTGCAAACAATGCTGGTTTTGAGTTTAATGACTTAGGTTGGAGTCTATACTCTGGGCATTTCACAGAAAAAGAACTGGGTTGGACTAGACGCCTCCTCAGGTCCCTTTCAGCTCTGAATCTTCAATCTTATGAGGCTACGGAGATCTTGTGGAGTATGTGTTTGTTGGAAGCTGCTTGAGCTGGTGTCAGGAAAATCCAAGTTCAAATTCAGCCTCAGACACTTCTAGCTGTGTGACCTGGCGCAAATCACTTAACCTTTCTGTGCCCCAGTTTCCTCATCTATAAAATCTATAAAACCCTACTTCCTAGGGTTGTTGTGAGGATCAAATGAGACAATATTTGTAATGTGCTTTCCAAACCTAATTCATAGATTGGACAATAGGTTCCTGGCCAGCCTAGCACAGAGTGAATGTAAATACTAAATAGTAACTGTTTCTCTTTTACCTAGGAACCCTGAGGGTCTTCTCCTCCCCTCCTCCCAGTTTGAATTTTTTTTTTTAATTTTAAATAAAGATACCTATTCATTGAATGGGTGTATCTCATCCAAAGTGAGAATCTGGTATGATTTTAGCCTAAAAGGGCCAAGGTCTCCCACTGTATCCTGGGTCATCTCTAGTTGTCCTGATATCTGGCCATTATTGGACCCAGATGACTCTGGAGGAAAAAGTGAGGCTGGTAACCTTGCACAGCCCTGCCTCACTTAAATCCAATTCACTTACAAGTCATGGCATCATTTCCCTGATGTCATGGTCCTCTTTGAGAATGAAGGACAAACACACAACAAGAGAAATAGAAGTGAAGGCCCAGTCCATTTCTCTGATGGGGCCTGATCTACATGATCTTTCATTTAAATGTGGCATCCATGAGTGTAATACTGCTTTAATAAAATGAACATTTTTCTTCTCTCATAACCTTTACCAGACTAAAACAGTTATGTCTAAAATATTATCTGAACAACCACCATCTATTTCAGCATTCTAGATCTTTTACAATATTTACTTGAAAACACAGTTGAGAAACCACCTTTAGCAATGTCTTAATTTGGTTTTTCAGTGAGAATGCTTCTGAACAATTGGCTGAACCGTGTGAAATAAAGTAAACAAAATATTATGACACCTTATAGTTTGCCTGAGCAGAAAACAGAGCCAATCAGTTAGCTCACAATTAGTGCCTGTGTGTGTGTATATGTGTGTGTGTGTGTATGTGTGTGTGTGTGTGTGAAATGCTTGTGTCATCTCAAATATAGAAGGTTCCACAAAGGACACAACCTTTTTTATTTTTTTTGACAGAGCTTCAAAGAAGGAAAACTTGGAAACACATTTCACCCTCATCCTGCAGGAATCCAACTCTCAATATTATTATAAAGTGTCATAGAACATTAGAATGTAGAAGAAAGGTCTTCATCCACCCTTCTTTCTCAATCTCTCTCTCTGACAGACACACATGGATGATGAACATTTATTTGAAAAAGTTAATCACAGTGGTTGTGATAATAGACTGTGGGTAGGGGTGGGTCTCTGTTATGTTTCCCCGGGTAAAATAGCTAAATCAATGGCTGTCAGCAGACCTGACATTCTCAAAGAGCCTCCAACTTGTAATAAATATTAAATGATTATGACCGCAGAGTTAGAAGGGAAGTAGATGCGGAAGAAAATGAACAGGCCATAAGAAGTAAAAACAAATTAATAAGAAGCCACAGAAAGACCTTACCTAGAAGCTTGATACGTTGAAGTTTATTATTATAATTTGGTTTTGATTATTTCATACTCTGCACCTCCATCTTTGAGCATTCTCAACTATGCTCAAACTCCTTATTACTATAAGAATTTATTTTTTCAGAAGAAATGCTTTCCAAATAGCTTGCTGACTAGGTAAAAGGCATATACATACATATATATATATATATATATACATATATATGTGTGTGTTTATTTACATATATTTATACCATCAGTATTTTTTACTTTCTTCAAAACTCAGCTCAAGTCCCGCCTTCTGCCACAGACCTTTACTGGTCTGCCATCTGTTAATGCCTTCCGTATTGATATTATCTTCCATTGATATATCTTGTATGAACCTAGTTATTGACATTTTTCCCTTCCAGAAAAAGCCTGCTAATGTAGTGGATAAGTCCTGGGCCTGGAGTCAGGAACACTTGAGCTCCAATCCAACTCAGACACTTATTTGCTGCATGAACTTAGGCAAATCACTTAATCTCTGTCTGCCTCAGTTTCTTTAAATATAAAATTAAATATAAAATAATATTTACTTACCTCCCAGGGTTGTCATCAGGATCAAATGAAAAAACATTTGTAAAGCCCTTAGCACTGTAGCTGGTCCATACAAAGTGCTTTATAAATACCTATCCTTCTCCCTCTCCTCTCCTCTTCTCTTCCTTCTACTAGAATGTGAGTTCTTAGAGGGCACAGGCTGTTTTTGTCCCTGTGTTTGGAAGATACTAAGTGCTTGATGATGCTTGTTGACTTGATCTAATTCTGCATATGAAGAGGTTCAAGGGAAATCAAAACTATAATTAACATGGTCACTTGTTTTAAAAGGGATTCCTATTCAGATAGAAGTTAGAACCAGTTGACCTCTGACCTGCCTTCTAGTTCTGAGAATCTCTAAGTCTATGAACCACATTTTGACAGATGGAACTCCAGACCTCCTAAGACTGAACCCAAATACGTCAGAGAGAAACGTCCCTGTGGAGCTAATGCCTTACAGGAGGCTTCGAGATTAGACCAATAAGACTCTGGGCATGTCTGTACATTTCACAAGGCTAGACTTGTTGAATTTCTCCATTTATAACTTCAAGCCAGCATGACAGCTAACCCAAATCTTATTTCCCAGGAGTGCATTCTTTTCTGATTAGCCAACAAGCTGCTTCACTCCTGTGGCTAGTCAACAGTTAGACAAGAACACCCAATGCTCTGATTGAAGGCAAGTGGATCACTGGAATCACTGGAAGAGGCAGCAGGGAATTCCACTTGAAATGCAGTTCTAAGGGCCATTGTGATATCAAGTCCAGTTTCTAGCACCAATGGGCTAGCTATGCAGGGTTAGCCCACAGGGCTAGCAGAATGATGTAGCAAGTGCCTGGAAGTGAGAGAGAAACCAGGATTCCAAACCTACCACTCATGTTTACTAGTCACATGATCATGGACAAATCACAATTTATTTGTGCTTCAGTTTCTAATCTATCAAAATGAAACAATACCACTGGTAGTACCTACCTCACAGGGTTGTCCTGAGGATATAGATATATAAAGTATATAAGTATGTTATATACATAGTTCTCTTTGCAAAGTATGCATGTATATGTATATAATGCTTTGCAAAAAGAGGACTATATGCATACTCTTTAAATGATGGCCAAATTCTCCATTAAAGACAGCAGAGGGAATTCCTGACCCTACTCAAGGAAAAGCAGGAGCTACCACAATCTACAGGAAGTGAGCAGGCGCATCTCCTGGCTGTACTGGGGAAGACAAATGCACTCTGTACCAGTGCACTTCAGAAGTCTTCGGTTATACTGACATTCAAAAAGAAGGAGCCTCAGGTCAGATAGCAACATGAGCAGTATACCAGCCCCAGCAGCTGCTGGGAGAAGGGGAGGTGGGGACTGGGGGTGGTGTAGGGAGAGAGGAAATACCTTATCTTGTAAAAGTAGACAAAAGTTATGTGGAGGACAATGTCTAGGAATTCCTGAGCCACTGAGCATCTTCCTAACACAATGCTGCGTTCATACAATTCAGGGAATAAGACTCAACGCTTAATTTTATTCTCTTCAAGGAAGTTTTCCATGTCTTTTGGGGGCTCATGGTCACACTTGGTTGGACAAAAATTGTTCCATGTCTTCATTAAACAGTGATTAACACCATGTTTAGCACAGTGCCTAGCACGTAGAAGGCATTTAATGGATGCTTGTTGATTGACTGGTTGTTGACTCAAACCCTGAATCTAGGGGTAGTATTTAGCCTCAATCCATGAAGGGCAGTAAATTAGGCAGCCTCAAGGTCAGTGCTGGAATCCTGCTTACCTCCACAAAGGAACGTTGTCTATTTGCCTTCAGAGGAGTTTTGCCTCTGCCTCGTAAGGGATGCCTTTCATATCTTAGAATCGTGGAGTCAGAGTGAACAGGACCTACAAGATCGATTCCTCCAAACTCCTTACTTTACAGATAAAGAAACAGAGGTCCCCTAACAAGTAATTTTCCCAGTGTTATGTAAGTAATGAAGTTGCAGAGCCAGGATCCAAACACAGGTTGGCTAACTTCAGACCCACTGTTATTTGGAAGATGTCTTCCATTAGAAAATTCCCACAATCCACAGAAAAAAAGAACAGGGGCAAATTGGTATTGGGAATCAGAGGACCTGGGTACATACACTGCTTCTGTCACATATTACCTCTGAAACCTTAGACAAATCATTTAACCTCTCTGGATGTCAGGTTTGTCATCTGTAAAATCCTAGGGTTGGACTGAATGGTGTCTGAGTTCCCTCCTAGCTCTGGATCTATGACCCTTATCATACAGAGGGAGTTTGTGCAGCTGAACGAAAAGGAAAATGCCCAGCTGATAGAAGTTCACTTGCCTCCAACTTCCTGCTATAGAACACAATTCTGCTCTACATCAGATCTTCCCCAATCTCATTTCTCACCCCACCCACAATTTTCGTAACATAAGTTGTCCCAACTTCATCAGACTAGGTGCTAGGGAGTCATAACTGAATCACACGGTGCTTGGGAAGGAAATTCCCTTTGGCAAGGTCACTGGGTGTAGAAGGTAGCTCTAAAAAGTAATAGGATGATGGCACTCCACTGCAGAGAGAGCTACTAGAGGCAGAAGGTGACCTTTGTTCTCTTGAAAACTAGAGATGCATCCATTTCTTTCCAAGAAGTACAGATTTTCAAGGTGTCAGAACTTTATATGGCACTGAAGTCAGTCAACTATCTAGTGTTTAAGGTGACTGTAGTATTCTTGTAAGAAAAAAGAAAAGGTAAATGGTTCACAGTCTAGAACTCTTTCGGAAGAGACTAGATGTTTTACAAAAATTATTAGACTTTCAGAAGTCTTTCCAGAACTAGACATTTAACTTTATTTAGATGCTCAAGGCCCTCAAGAACACTGTGAACAGGGTCAAAACTTCTACTTGGACTCCTACTCTTGTATTCAATTGTCCACAGAGAAAGGAAGTAGAACTGTTTAGCAAAAATCTATGTGTACAAAAATCAAACAACATAAAAAAATATGTATGTATAGATACATCTATCAATCCATAGCTAACATATAGACATATATCTATAGATTTATAGATAGATATATCTCTATCTGTCTATATAGCAACTAGGTAGCACAGTGGATAGAGTGCCAGACCTCGAGTCAGGGAGACTCCTCTTCCTGAATTCAAATCTGGCCTCAGATACTTATTAGCTGTGTGACCTCTTTGCCTTAGTTTCTTCCTCTGTAAAATGAGCTGGAGAAGGAAATGGCATGTATATGTGTCCATATATTATGTATGTATGTCTATTTGCCTTCAGAGGAGTTTTGGCAAGCAGTTCTCAGAAAGAGCTGAAACTGCAAAAGTCAGTCCACTTGGATCAGCTTTCCTGCCCAGAGGTTCTTAAACACAATCAGGAGGTAGAGCTGGTAGTCATTGTACTATGTCCAGAATTATGAAGTCTATTTGCTTTTTTTCCAACTTCTATCTTAAAAAAAAAGGAGAAACCTTAACCAAAAAAAGCACCTTTTATGAATTGTGAGAAAAACTTGCCACATCAAGAATCTAGGAGTAGTGTTTAGGCCTCTTGATTCCTAGACCTCAGTACATGAAGGGCAGTAAATCAGGCAGCCTTAAGGTCAGTGCTGGAATCCTGCTGACCTCCACAAAGGTACAACTTTTCTTTTTGGTCAAAGATTCTTAATTTTTGAAAATGGACCCCCTTTGGCAGTCTGGGGGAGCTTATATGCCCCATTTGTTTTTAAATTAATAAATTAAATGTAATGTTAAATATAAATAAAAATAAATAATAAATTAATAAATTAAAATATCTGGGATCACAAAGGAAAGCAATTATGCTTAAATGCAGTTATTAAGATATTTTGAAAATGGACAATAAATTTTCTTCTTGGAAACTGCATTGATGTTAATAACAGCCAGGTGTAGAGTCTGCAAACATTTAACTTAGCCTTCTTTGAAAAACAAATATCAAACTGTGCATATCCTTTTTATCAGTGATACTGCTACTACGTCTATACTCTAAAGAAATAAAAGAGGAAAAGCACCGAAAAATATTTATAGCAATTCTTTTTTGTAAAGGCAAAGAGCTGAAAACTGAGGGAGTGCCCATCACCTGGGGAATGACTGGAAAAGTTATGACACATGATTGTGATGAAGTATTACTATGCTGAATGAAAAGATGAAGTGGACAGTTTCAGAGAAACTTAGAAAGACTTATGAATTGATGCAGAGTGAGAAGAACCAAGAAAACAATTTTTCTACAATAATGATAATAGTATATAGACACTCAATTATGAAAGTCTTAGGAACTCTGGTCAATACCATGAACAACCTTGGCTAATTAAGACTCATAGTGAAATAGGCTGGCCACCTCCAAATAGAAAGGTGATAAACTCAAGAGCACAGAATGAGATATATTAGTACATTTTTTTGGACATGGCTAATGTAGGAATTTGTTTTGCTTAACTACGCATGTTTGTAAGAGAGAATTTTTTTCTTTGCTTTATCAATATGCATGTGTATGAGAAAAAAAAGGTGAGAGAGAGAGAGACAAAGTAAATCTGCTCAAAAAAATAGCTAAAAAAGGGTAAAAGCAACTTAGGTTGTTCCCCCCTCCCACCTCTCACCCAATACCTCCCCTATCACAGAAGGAGAAACACAACCAACACATACCATGCAAGATGTCACTATTCTACAACTGCTAGACCTGTATAAAATCTAAAGCTTAGGACAGTGCCCCCTCCACTCTGGAAACAAAGCCCCACTTCAGCATTGAGTTAAAAGTCAAGAAATAGGCTAGAAAATAAACAAGCAGCAGAAAAAGATCCTTACTCTAGAAAGTTACTATGGTGATAGGGAAGATCAAAACACAAACTCACAAGACAGGAAAGTCAAAACGCCTACATTCAAGGCTCAAAGAAAAATATGAATTGGACTCAGGCCATGGAAGAACTGAAAAAGAATTTTAAAAAGCAAGTGAGAGAAGTAGAGGAAAAATTGGGAAGAGATATGAGAGTGACACAAAAAAATAATGATAAAAGAATCAACAGCTTGGTAAAGGAGGAAAAAATACTGAAGAAAATAACAACTTAAAAATAGAATAGACCAAATGGTAAAAGAGGCACAAACATTCACTGAAGAGAACTCCTTAAAAAATAGAATTAGCCAAATGGAAAAAGAGGCACAAAAAATCCATGGAAGGAAATAATTACTTAAAAATTATAATTGGGTAAGTATAAGCTAATGACATTATGAGACATCAAGCAACAATCAAACAAAATCAAAAGCATGAAAACATAGAAGAAAATGCGAAACATCTCATTGGAAAAACAACAGATCTAGACAACAGATTCAAGAGAGATAATTTTGAAAATATTGGATTACTGAAAGCCATTACCAAAAAAAAAAGAACCTAGACATCATCTTTCAAGAAATTATCAAGGAAAACTGCCCTGATATTCTAGAAACAGAGAGAAAACTGGAAATTGAAAGAATTCACCACTAACCTCCTGAAAGAGATCCCCAAATGAAAACTCCCATGAATATTAGAGCCTAATTCCAGAGCTCCCACATCAAGAATATGCTGCAAGCAGCCAAAAACAAATAATTCAAATATCATTGAGCCACAGTCAGGATAATGTACGATCTAGCAGTTTCTACATTAAAGGATAGGAGGACTTGGAATATGATACCCCAGAGAGCTAGGATTACAACCAAGAATCACCTACCAGCAAAACTGAGTTAATCTTTCAGGGGGAAAATGGATATTTAATGAAAGAGAGGACTTTTAAGAATTTCTGATGAGTACACCAGAGCTGAATAGAAAATCTGACTCTCAAATACAAGACTCAAAAGAAACACAAAAAGGTAAACAGGAAAGAAAAATCATAAGAGATTCAATAAGGTTAAACTGTTTACACTCTTATATGGGAAAATGATACTTATAAGTCCTAAAAACTTTCTCATTATTAGGGTAGTTAGATAAAGTATATGTAGGCAGAAAGCAGAGGAAGGAGTTGAATATGATGGTATGATTATCTAAAAAATGCACTGGGAGAAGGGCAAAGGGAGAGATACAATGGGGATAAATTATTTGATATAAAAGAGGCCCAAAGAGATTTTACATTGAAGGGAGAAATAGGGGAGGAGGAGAAGGGGAGCATGTAAACCTTACTCCCTTAGGAAATGGTGCAAAAAGAAAATAACATATACATTCAGCTGGGTGTAGAAATCTATCTTACCATACAAGAAAGTAGGGAAAAATGGAGGGCTGATATGATAAAAGGGAGGGCAACTTGGGGGATGTAAAAGTCAGAAGCAAAACACTTTTGAAAATGGATGGGGTAAAAAGAGAGAGAGAGAGTAGGGTATATGAGGGTGATAGAATAGGATGGAGGGAAATACATAACTGGTCATCATTACTGTGAAAAAATTTTACAGTGAGTTTCTTTGACATAGACTTCATTTCTCAGACATATAAGACTGAGTCAAATTTATAGAAATAAGAGCCATTCCTCAATTGATAAATGGTCAAAGGATATGAGCAGGCAGTTTCCAAATAAAGTAATCAAAACTCTCTAAAGTCATATGAAAAAAGCTCTAAATCACTAATGATTTGAGAAATACAGATTAAAACAACTCTGAGCTACTGCTACATACATAACAGACTAATTAATATGACAAAAAAGGAAAATGACAAATATTGAAGGGGATGTAGAAAAATTAAAATACTAATGACCTGTTGGTGAAATTGTATGATTCAACCATTATGGAAAACAATTTGAAACTATGCCCAAAGAGCTATAAAACCATAGATAGCCTTTCACCAAACAATACCACCACTAGGTCTGTATCCCAAAGAGTTCAAAAGCAAAAAGGAAAAGAACCTATGTGTACGAAGATATTTATAGCAGCTCTTTTAGTGGTAGCAAAGAATTGGAAATTGAGGGAATGTCCATCAACTGAGAATGGCTGAACAAGCTGTTGTATATGATTGTGATGGAACACTATTGTGCTTTAAGAAATGACAAGCAGGATGCTCTCAGAGAAACCTGGAAAGGCTTACATGAACTGAAGAAAATTAACTAGCATGTCACTTGAGAGAATGCATGAAGGGTAGAAACAGGAAATAAACCTGGAAAAGGTTAAGTGGAAGCCATATTGCAGGGATCTTAAAAAGTTAGGCTGAGAGTACATTTTATCCTAGAGGCAACAGCAAGTTACTAAAGATTTCTTAGTAGAGCAACATGTCAGATCTATGTTGTAGGAGCATCAATCTGGCATCTGTGGAGAATGGACTGGAGAGCGGAAAGACTAGGAGACTAGATAAGAGGTCAGTGCAATAACGTAGGCAAGAGGTGACAAGGGCTTGAACAAGAGGTCTAAGTGTGAGTAGAAAGGAGACAGATGTGAGAAGTATGTGGAGGTATTGTTCAAAGGATATGGCAACTGACAGAACATGAGTAAAGGAAAAAGTTAAAGGACTACAAGGTTCCAAAGCCAGTGACTAAAAGAATGGGGGTATCTTCAACAGGAATCCCAAACAGGTGGTTAGAGAAAGAATGGGTCTGGAAGAAAAGAAGATCTGTATTCAAATCCTGCCTCTAACTAGTTGTGTGACCTTAGGCAAGTTACTAAGACTCCCTGGGTTTCCTGAAAAATGAGGGGACAGGATTACATGACCTCCGTGGTCCCTTCAGGGGACAATGACAAGAGGTCAAGTAGGATAGGTGCTTAACTTGCATGCAAATTTTAGCCACCACGTATATACATTGTTTTTAAGAGAAAATTTACTCCTCTTTTAAGCCAATCTTTTCAACAAATAAACTTTTGGTACATAGCCCACTTTAAAGGCAGGGTTCACTCATACTATTTATCCATACTACTCCCTTTTCATCAGATTTTTCCCTCCTCCAATCTACAGAACACAATCATTAGGCTTAGGGTATCATTAAAAAAAACCTTTTCACTCACATCAAAATTTTTAGCAGTATTTCTAACTTTTCCCATTCCTACTGTTAAATTTGCAAAGTAAAAATCAAGCGTTCCCCCACTTCTGAGGCACAGACAGGGATTTAAAATGGAAAAATGCAGGTGGGGTGAAAAGGACAGGAAATTCATGGGAAATGTTACTAGTTGTCTTGATTTCAAAAGTGTGCTCCTATTTTAGTAGAATGTGAGTTAATTTGTAGTAACAAAATAAGGATCACGACACAAATTATTTTCTATCATTGTCCACTTTTCCTATGTATTCATTGATAATGAAATGTTTTAAACTTTAAAGCATACTTCTATCTTTAATTTATTAATGAACCCAAACTCTTCTCACCAAGATGTCTACCTGAAAGGAAGGGAGGCCATCCAGCTTCAATGCCTGAAGTCTACATCAGATCAAATAATGATAAAGAAATCTAATGAAAAGGTAGAGCGCCTCCTACCCTTGGACTATATACGGCATCAGCCAGCAGTCCATCGACAAAGGAACATAATCTTATTTTCTACCCTCCTCTCCACTTCCTACATCCTCTAGCAAAGTCAGCCACAGTTCTGGGTATTTTCAAAGGGTGGCCAGAGACCGGAGATGGGACAAAAGATGGAGCACGTGTAACCTGTAAGCCTCTATGTCTAGAAGCCGCAAGAGTGGTGAACTCTGCTGAGAAAGCCCCAAGGGACCTGGGAAGCAGTTAGCAAGTATCAACCAGCCCGATATAGTGCTTAGTGCAGAATATTTCAAGTCAAGGAGCTCTAACATCCCTAATACTTTGTCCTCAGGCACTAGAAAGGACTCTGAAAATATGGTACTCTGAACTTTAAAGATCTAGGAGTGGTGGTCTGGGCAAGAAGCCAGGGCAAGACCAATGCAGCCACCAACCTCACCCAAGAGTATAACAGCCTGACTCTGGCTCCAGGCCCAAATGCTAGAGTTAAAACTGAAGAGATAAGTAAATAGAAAAAAATACCACCCAGAATTCTAATTTCATAACAGCTGTAAGCAGGGACTCAAAGGAAAACATTGGATTGTCCACAAAGACTATATGAATCTCTGGTTGGTTTTGTCCTTCATTCTTAAAGAGGACCACAATGACATCACTGGCAAAGTCAAGTTTCAAAGAGTCTGACTGTGGTTGATCAAACCAATATAAGCTCAAAATGCACAAACAGTCCATGTGAACATTTGGGGTCAATATTCTAAATTTGTACATCCTTCATTTCCTTTGAACTGTTTCAATTCTGCTTTGCTTATAGATCACAGCACCTTTTCTGAGGTGGGCACGTCATGCTGAGCAGTCCTGTGCCAGTGTCTCCCATGTCACACAATCAATTCCAAAGTTCTTGAAAGTATCCTTGTATCTCTTCTTCTGACCACCATGTGAATGTTTGCCCTGTGTAGAGTTCTCCATAAAATAATGTATTTGGCAAAAGCATATTTTGAATTCGACAGAGTTGAGCACTTTGAAGCAGAGTTTGAATCCTTGGCAGTTTAGAGATTACATCATGACCTCTCTCTATCTCTGTCTCTGTCTCTCTCTCTCACACACATACACACACTTTAGAACCTTAGAGCTATAAGGAATCTCAGAGATCCTCTAGAATAGTCTCATCATTTTAGAAATCAATTAACAGTTCTAATGGTTAATGGGGCATATAGCTACTTTTCTTTATACAATTGATACATTCTTTAAAAGTATCATATAAGTAAAGACAATTTTCAAATGCATTAGGAGAGTTTCTCCATTTAAAGGGAATCTGGCGGTGACTGAAAATTTTGAACTCCTTTAGAAAAGGTAATACTTATCTGTAGTGTAAATTTAGATTTTCATCATTTGTTTCCTTAAAGCAAACTATACCAGTACTGGCCTAAGGAAGAAGTAATTTGGCTGATGTCAACTCTTTTAAACTTTAATTTTAAAAATGTTTTATAGATGTACTTTAAAAAATCACCAACACTTTTCAAAGATTCTTCCCCATCCACAAATAGAACTTACCCTTGTCACAAACAAGCATAACCAAGAAAAACAAACAGACATATTGGCCATGTCTGACAGAGTATGCCTCATTCTCTACCTACAATCACCATTTCTTTGCTGATAGGCAGAATGCATACTTCACCCTCATCTATCCTCTGAAGTTGTAACTGTACTGATCGGTTCTGATAGTTTTCAATGTTGTTTTCCTCTATGTTATTATGGTCATTGAGTAAACTGTTCTCTTGGTTCTGCTTGGTCTTTGTCATTTCATACAAGTGTCCCCAAGTTTTTCTAATCCATTATATTAATCAGTTCTTATTGCATAGTAATATTCTATTATATTACTATACTAACCATTGCCCAGTCAGCAGGAACCCATTTTCTTTCCAATTCTTTGCTATAATAAAAAGGCTTGTTAGAAATACTTTTTTATTCATAGGACCATTCCCTCTATCTTTGACTAAGGTCACCTTTTACACTGTAATTACAGTTGTCTCACAAGGATAAAAGGTGTATTTTAGATGCCACAAAGAAAAATCGGGGTACCTGGGCTAGTTCCAGTTATGTTGGCAACACACACAGTATAGAGATTATAATCAAAGACCATTTCTTAACCTCTTCACTTACTAAATGGGTTTATTAACAATGTAGCTCACAAGTGGTAGCAATTTTTTTGGTGGTAATGAGATGATTAGTGGCTTCACAAACACTTGGATTATCTTCTGAGGAAGGTTTTAATAAATATTTAATTAATGTTTCTGATGGAGAAGGTTTTGATTATCATAAACTACATAATTTAAATATAAACTACATAACTTAAATCCACTTTGAAGTCTGTCACCTTTGACCCAAAGCACATATCTGAATGGCTGGGGATGTCTTTTATTCTTATGACTCCTCTAATAAAGTCAGACAGGAATTTCTAAAGTCAAAGTGTAAAATATGTGTTTATGAAATCTTGATCTATATAGGATGCACATATCAAGAAGTAGGACAAGACATTTAAATGCACTAGATTAAGTTTGAAAATTGTGCCTCCCTATGTGTTACAATCCACTGGGGAGGTCTTGAGTTTTCAATTTAAACCATACAATTCAAGTTAGAGTTAATAAGTATTTATTAAGTACCTACTATGTACCAGGTACACTATACTAAGCACTGGGAGGCATAAGACATTCCTTTTCTTCATGAAGCTCACATTTAAATGGGGGAAGAAAACATATAGTATAAATGGAAGCTGAAAAGTGGGGCATGATGAAGTCCTATAGCCAAGATGGGAAATGATCTGAGGAGGTGTGAATTGCAGAGTTGAATTCATTCTGCAGAATGATGAGTTTCTGGGGAAGGTAAAATCCAGGAGATCAGCTAAGAGGGAAATGATGAAGTGAGTTCCCTAGATGCCCTTCTTAAGTGGTGGCGGAATAGGGAGAAATTCTCCAATATTAATCTTCTACTCTCTCCAATCAAAAAGAGGGAGGGGTCCCCAGGGACAAGGGGTGCTAAGGAGGAGTGAGATTTAGAGTTGATTTCATTTTGCAGAATGAGGAGTTTCTGGAGATCATGAAATCCAAGAGATCAGCCAGGTGGTAAATGAAGAAATTTGACTTTTCTGGAGCCAGAGGTTTACTAGTCAAAATTTTCTGGGGACAGAACTTCCTGGGATTCAAATATATGTATTTACAAAAGTAATATTTAAAAAACTCATATGCCCATCTGCCCATTCCATTATTTTGAGCTCTCCATGTTCCCCTTAAGAGATAGAGCATGAGGTAGGTTACAAAGCCACTTTTTTACTCCCTTAATTTGGAAAAGCTTCATAATAGAAATAGTTTGATGAATAATT
>CM053770.1:395289818-395376375 GCA_028658325.1 Potorous gilbertii | reverse complement strand
GGCTGCTGGGGGGGGGGGGTGGTGGCGCTTGCTTCTGCCAAAGGACTTAAGGCAGCCAGTGAAAAATGTAGGGTTGACATTTCACACTCACCTGTCATGTGACCTGTGACAACCAACCATCTTCAGTCTGTCTCTAGTCTAACCTATTTGCAGTCTGAAGTTTAGCCTGTTTTAATTTTGGTCCCATCTAAATTGTACAGGTCTGTGCTCCAAGAATTGCAAGCAGGATGCTTTCAGAAGATTTACCTGAACTTATGCAAAGTGAAAAGAGCAGAACCAGGAGAACATTGTACACAATTGTACACAGTAATATTGTACAATGATGAACTGAATGACTTAGCTATTCTCAGCAATACAATGATCCAAGACAATTCTGAAGGACTTAGAACAAAAAATGCTATCCATGACCAGAGAAAGAATGAATGGAGTCTGAATGCAATATGCATTATATCCTTTTTACTTCATGATTATATTATGCATTTTCTTTTGCATCATGACTAATGTGGAAATATTTTGCAAGATTGCACAAGTATAACCTATAATAAACTACTTCAGTTTCCAATGTGGGGGGGAAGGAAAGAATCTGGAACTCAAAATTTTTTAAAAAAAGAATGATAAAAATGTTTACATGTAATTGAGAAAAAAAATAAAGTATTTAGTCAGTTTGGATCAGAAAGTTATTTCAGGCAGCATCTGAGAAGTTATAATACAAAATACATTTAGACATATAATACAAATAATACATTTAGGTGTAACGAACACAATGCTATATTCACCACACATATAAGGTCGGTAAGGTTTCAGATCTAGGATGCCTCCCTTAAATGTAAACTTCTTGAAGGAAGGGACTGTCTTCTTTTTGCTTGTATTTACACCCCAGTGCTTATCAGAATGCCCATTCTATAACAGACACTTAATAAATGCTTATTGACAGGCTACCAGACTGACCTGATAGAAATGAAACTCTTGAGTTGATTCTGATCTAAACCCAGGGATCCCTGTAAATCAACAATCAACCAATCAAAAAGCATTTAAGCACTTACTTTGTATTCTATGCCCTGGGGAATATGAACAAACAAATGAAAAACACAATTCCTGTACTCAAGAAGCTGATGACGGAAAAGAGAATGAAATAATAAAGGAAGAAGTGGTATCAAAACAGAAGATAGATTAGGGAGTTCCAGATGACTTGAGGGAGAAGCAGAAAACTGAAGGTGAGTTAATGGAGTGCTAATGGAAAAGATTATGAAGAGCAGTGAAGGGTATTAAGGAGAGGGTGATGGATATGGAATGTCAAGCAAAAAAAGGATAATTTGGCTAACAGCACTTTGGCTAACTGCAAAGGAAGAAAAATGAGGACTTGAGAAAGGGATGAGAAAATGAGTGAGAAGAAGGGTCAATTATGTTAAAGGAGTTAGAAAGTAAAACCTGGAGAGAATATTCTAGAGGCAGAGACTGGTGATAATTGGTTGCTTACTGTAACGAGTTACGAGGTAAAATTGAATGTAGACAAGGTGAAATTTGCTCAGATGCGTATATGTATAGCTCATTAGAAAACTGACACTTTGGCAAGCATATGTCTCTATGCATATGGGCCATATGTCTTCAGTGTCTTCTTTTCAGCATTCTAAAATTATTACTATGTTCCTGAAAACATGTGCTATAGAGTAAAAAAGTTAAATCCTTGCTTGCTACCTCACCTACGCCAACAAAGATCATAGGGAACTACAGGCTGGTACTCTCCTGTAGCAAACCTGTGGAATTCTCCTCATTTCCCTGACATTTGTTGTCAAGTACCTGTAACTCATTCTTTGTTTGAATGAGCAAGAAGAGATGATAAGCAATGCCTTCCTGAAGGTGGATTACTGTTCAGTTCTGTTCATTTGCTACCTCACTCGCTTCACATATACATCATGATTTTTTAAAAATGCCTCAAATATAATTTTAAGCTTCTTTAAAATTGTTTTATGACATATACACATACATACATATGATCTTTAAGTGACGATTAGATGCCAAAACACCAAAATGATGAACCTTTAAGAGCTTATATTCTTCCAGGAAGTAACAGTACCACTCATCAACATCGTGAATCTCATTTTACTTGTTTTACATCTTCAATGTAAAAACATAAGAATGCACACAAAGAGAAATGATCTGGGAATCAGTAGTGACCAAGTCAGTCTTAGATCACCATAGGAAGGGATTTCAAGATGAAATGTACATCCTTGGTTTTACTTTTCAAAACCCTGGTGAATTTGGTCAGTTATATAAGAATTTTGGACAGCTAAATCAGGTTTCTTATTCTCCCACTGTTGACCTACCCATAACGTTCTTCATTCATACTAACCTTCATATATATATATATATATATATATATATATATATGTATACACACACACACACACACACACATATACACACACACACACATATATGTATATATATATTATTTGGATACAGAGCTCAAAGCAATATTAGATGAAATCATTTATAATGAATGGGCCTGACTCACCTGCTTAAAATTCTGCTGCCCCACATCTCTTTCATCTTGATCTCCTTTTTAAAAAAATCACCCACAGAATTGGTTCCATACTTTCAAATCCTTTTGAAGCTAATTTTAGATAAATAAAAAAAATTGGCTTATTCTACTTCAGCACTTCCTCAGAAAGGAATCCAATATATAACTGATAAATTCAAATGTGAGAAGCTTCTTCGTTGTCCTTTTGAATAAAATTATTTCATCACATTTGAAGCATATTGGTTTTTTACTGCCAGCTGCAAAAATGATCACACCTAAAATATTAGAATGTAATTATAGCCATACCTCAGGAAGGTAACAAGGCAACACACAATTAGAATATTTTTCTGTGTAGATAATGCACATAACCAATATGCTATTTAATTTGATGATAAATAAAGAGTAAGATCATTGTCTTGTTCAGTTATAACTTAGCTCTCCTCAAAAACAGTGAAATAATCTTCCAGATGTCCCATTCTTTTGAGAGCTGTCTCTTAAATAAGATCCAGGATTCTTTTAGTTGTGGCAAAAAGGCACTGACTATCAACCCACGGAAAACTGTCCATGTGCCCTTGCCTTTAGGCATTGGATATGTGTAAGAAACAAACATCCTCTCAAAATACCTGTTTTCTTGGCAGTATATTAATTGATATGATTTTAAAAACTATGGTTCAAAACTGTTTGATTCAGAAATACTACTACTAGGCTTCTACTTCAGAGAGATCAAAGAAAGAGGGAAAGGACTCCTTTGCATAAAAATATTTATAGCAACTCTTTTTGTGGTGGCAAAGAACCAGAATCTAATGGGGGTGATTATCAACTGTGGAAAGGCTGAACAAATTATGGGACATGAGTAAATTGGAATAATATCATGCTGTAAGAAATGATGAAGGGGATGGTTTCAGAGAAACCTGGGAAGATTTGTACGAATCAATACACAGTAAAGAGAGGAGAACCAGAACAACTTATATAATTCAATAATACTATAGACACAGACCACCTACCACCTAACGGAGATACAAATTGAGACAACACAGGATGTTTTAAAAGTCTTAGTGTAGCTTTAAGTTACTAAAACAGCAGGATCAGTGGCAAGATGTCCAGGGTGGATAACTGAACTGTGGCCTAGGAAGAGCCTGCTGTAGATTGTTAAGCAAAAAGGCATGGATAGGTTATGATGATCTGTGCCTAACCATCTACAGTAAGCTATTTCTAGGCCACACTTCACTGTCATCTGCCTTGGACATCTGTTTTGCTCTTCTACCATCACTACCCAACAGCATCATTGGTCCCAAAGACATGTCTGGCTGACTTCACTTGGCTTGGAACTCTTCCCTAGAGGGCAGCCAGTGAGTAAGTACAAACTCCCCTAAGTGACTGGCCCAGACCATACTTCACATCTATCCACCCCTACAACCTTGAGACTTCCTGACATCTGACTCGCTCCAGCCACATACCCTCCTACCCACGGTTCTCCCATTCCCTCACCCAGCAATCTATGCTGAATTTCATTTCCTGGGTATCAAATCAGAATCGATGCTACCATTGCTTATGGAAAGGGCATGATGTCCCTATGGCTCCATTCACCATTTCTATGACCCTTCCCCACCCCTCGGCTCCAAATTCCCTTCCCTAGCCACTACTTTCTGTTTCCTTCTATTAGAATGTAAGTCCCAAGAAGGCAAGTAGTCTGTCATCATATTCCTCCTCCCTCACTTGTGTGATCCTGCTAATTATCCTTCCATTTGTTCCTCACTCAGAATGCTTCACCTTCTCTCTCTGTAACTTTGCACTGGACATCCACCACACCTCTTAGACTTCTTCTCTTCCTTCCAGATACAGCTCAGACATCATCTTCTGCAGGAACCTGTTAGTGATCCCTCAACGACTAATACCCTCCTTTCCAAACTACTCACTTTATATTTATGCTGTATATATTTTTATATGTACTTACTGTCTATAGAATATAAACTTAGTGAGAATATGCTCTGTTTCATTCTTATTTGTATCCCATGCACTTAAAAACCTGAATAATATTAATATATTAATAAAAGTAATTGCAAAGAACTATACTGTAATCTCACAATAACCCTAAAAGGCAGGTATTACTATCTCAATCTTACATATGAGGAAACTGAGGCCAGGAAAGGCCACATGACTTAACCAAGGTCACCCAGATAAGTGTCTGAGACACAATTTGATCTCAGGTCTTCTGGATTCCAATTCTAATCCTCCATCCAACCATCTAATCCTCTATCCTCTACATAGCTGCCTGATCTTTTGTCTTTGTACCTTCTAGTGACTAGGAAATTAATAAATTACTTTTTTTTATTCATTCATTCTCATTCTGAGTGGCTCTTATCTATTTCCTCCTGTAAATCCTTCACTGGAAGTTTCTCCACTGTGTTGGATGCCTTACTTTAGATCTTTTGACAATACATGGATACATTTGGCATATGTATGTTTCTCTATTATCCAACCTGCACACTATATGACTGGCTCATCCATTTTCTGGTCATGCATCTGATAATGCTATTTATACTACCTTTCAAATACAACTTATTGGTAATAAGTTGGAAATACACTCACCTCAATACTTATCAAAATGCATGCTTGCTAATTCACATGTCTCTTCATTACCTTCTGGGACATTTATAATTTTAATTCTTTAGAGAATTCTAAAGACTCTTAACCATATGACACTAAGGAAGAATGCTGATGTTAAAAATATGGAACTTTATTTTAAGGAGAAACTTTGTTGTGGTTTGGTAGTTTCCAGTTCTTTGTGACCTCATTTGGGGTTTTATTGGCAAAGACACTAGAGTGGGTTTGCCATTTCCTTCTCCAGTTCCCTTTATAGATGAGGAAACTGAGACAAACAGGGTTAAATGCCCAGGGTCACACGACTAGGATCTGAGGACAGATTTGAATTTAGGGAGATGAATCTTCCTGACTCCAGGCCTGACTTCATCCTCTGCACCAAGGTGAGAAACTTAAAGTCACTGAAAGCACTGTGTAATTTCCAAAAATCAATTTAGCCCATTCTCTTCTTCCTATTTAATCCTGGGCTTTGATCACTGTCTAAGACATATGTACTAAAGGACCAGCTTCATGGATTATGCACACATGGATTATCCATCCATCCATCCACCCACAATATGGACAAGATATTCTTCACCTACTCAATTTCTCATGTGGATAGTTAGACAAGATTTTGGGTTCCATAAAGAAGGTTGTGCAGTATTCCAGGACTTGAAGCAATTAGCACAATGACATCCTCAAACAGGAGCATCTGAAGGATTTTGCACCTATAGGAAATTCTTCTTCAACCTGGCCAATTGAGCAGGACTTCCTCCATGACAGTGGCAAACAACTTTGGTAAGCATGCATCCCCATGTTATAAAGTTATGAAACATAACTTTTGATATTAATAAATCAGAGGGTAATTGAACAAGGTGTTTTCTATTGTTATATCTTTCAAGAGATTTTAGCATATGCATGGAAAACCACTTACTGAATAAGGGCTTTAATAGAAAGAGTACTGGTCTTGGAATCAAAGGACACTAGTTCAAATCCCACTTCTTTCCATTTACTATAAATGTGATCATCAGCAAATTATTTAGCCTTTCTGGGGTTCAATCTATTCAACTGAGAAATGAGGGATTAGACTAGCTGGCCTTTAAAGTCCTTCCCAGATCTATATCTATGATTTTTTGATCATCTTGCTCTACCAAATGGAATACTTTTTCATTGTCAACAGACAATAAATATAGTAGGATCTTGTGTCCTCTGTATACAGTCAGCTAGATGGTAAAATAGATAAAGTGTAAGCCCTAGAGTCAGAAAAACCCATTTTTCTGAGTTCAAATATGGCTGCACATACTCACTAGCTGTGTGATCCTGGGCAAGTCACTTAACTGTCTGCCTCAGTTTCCTCATCTGTAAAATGAACTGGAGGGAAAAGAAAGGCAAACCACTCTAGTACTGTTTTCCAAGAAAACCTCAAATAAGGCCATGTAAAGCCGGACAGGACTGAAACAAATGAATAAGCATAAGAACAGCAATTATAAAGGTGGGATCCACTTTAGAAAAGCATTAGCTAAAAACTGACTATTCCCTCTTGTCATGGAGTTTCATCAAAGATACCCTTGATATATGCAGAGATTATTCTCCAATATTTTAGATTTTGTAGAAAAGGGAATGAAGGCTTATACGTTATTTATATTTCCTTAGTATCTTTTTTTCTGATTTCTGCCAAGTATTTTGTGTCCTCTCCTCTTTCAGATATTAAAGAAGATCCATCTGGTAGTATTGTAAGAAATAACAAATAATAAAATGGCAATAATCCAGAGTATCTTTATTGTTCCCAATAACATGAGAGAGCAAATACAAGTTCTGACTGACTGCTGTGAAGTCTGTGTGGGTGGTCAAATTTGTTGATAGTGCATTCTGTTGTTAGGAATGTGAATTACAAAAGTGCCTTCAGTATGTGAGCCAAGAGTTCCAAAACAATGCTGACATGGGGTGAATTTTTTTTTAAATAAACTGCATAGTGATATAGTTAAATGCCTTTTTTCAGAGCATTCACTGATGAACCTTTGCAGAACTTAGTTCACAGAAGTATGACATATACATACGTACATACCTACATGCATACATACATACATAATGAAAAATCGATCAAACCCCACATGTAATAGCTCTTAATTTTTTAAAATGTTAGTGGGTTTAAATTATCAAAGTTATATCAAGTAAACATTTGGGAACTGGCTAACAAAAATCTAACTAAATACAGTAATACTTCTAATTAACAAAAAGAAAAAAGACATGTTATAAAACCACTCTTTGCTGTCACAAATGGCATTACCAAAGTAGAAATTCTGTGAAACACAGTGATAGATTCTAGAAGATGAATTCTTTCTCTCCTCCCTCCAGATGAAATATGTTACCTCTACAGACTCACTGGCTCCAAACTTCCCTCAGGACAAGTCTCTGCCCAGTGACACTCAGCTGTATACTGCCTATAGCCTAGAGGGGCTAATCCTGCTGCCAGGGGATAACAAGGGAGTTAATAGTACAATGGATACAGCACTGGGCCTGAAGTTGGAGAGACCCGAGTTCAAATCTAGTCTTACTAGTTATGTGACCTTGAGCAAATCACTTAACCTGTCTGCCTCAGTTTCCTCAACTGCAAAGTATGGATAATAAGAGCACCTATCTCTCAGGGCTGTAGCGAGGATAAAATGAAACACTGTGTATGAAGCACAGTGTTGACAGTAGGCTTCATATAAAAGTTCTGTTACTATTGTTTGTTAGGTAACAGAAGCATGTGAGCTCTAGGAATGAGGAGTCAAGCCTACATTCTGATCGACTCCAAGAGCTATCTATACCTGAGACAGTATCACTATTGTTTCCCCCACAAGATACACTGCATCTGAGATCTCAGTGCTAACAAATCTAGAACTTCACTCAACCCACTCCTCACCCCCAGGATGACTTTTGCAAAAGCTCTGACCTCAGACAATTTGTCAATCAAGATTCATTACGGTGTAACACACACCAACAAGAGATACTTTGCCAAAAACTATAAATATTGGTGAAATTAATCTTTGATATAGCCTTTGTGATAGCCCCCAAAATGGAAGAGTTCTGAAAAATGCTGGATATTTTCTTCTGGAAAGGATGGAAAACATAAGCTTAAATGACTCCTCAAGTAAAAACCTACTTGAGAGATGTCTAATCATTTTCTTCCTTCATTTGTGACAAAGCTTTGAAGCTTTGGAACCTGAGAAAGATTAATAGTTAATTTACTAGTTTGTATTACTATCAGTGAATTATAGTTCTATTACATATTTACGAGAAGCATCTTAGACCCAAAACTTCAGGAATTCAGAAATTTTATCAAGCTTACCATAAGATGAATGTTTATTTTGAAACCTTGCACATATGGCACATGGTTAATCTGCGCCTTCCTCTATCTACATATACTAGAGTATTTCTCACCATCTTTATCCACATAATTCAAAGTTCCCAGAGTCATTACTCACCTCAGAAACCTGCCTAACAGTGTGTGACCTGGCCATTCAGGTTACTCTCACTCCACCCACACTGCCTTGAGCAATATGATGGCAGCAAAGGAAGATTATACCTGCCACTTTGTCAGCAAATGAAAATTAATTAATTACTCATGGCTGGAAAAGAGAGGAAGGAGGCTTTCCCAAAGGAGACATGATCTGACCCTGAGGCACCCGACCTTACCATTTTCTACTTCCATTTAAGCTCTGACATGCAAACACTTCTCTAGAATAGGAGCTATTTTCCTAGCTAAGGTTGTTCTTAGAGCACTTCTTAGTAAGCTCATAAACATTTGACGATGAGAAGTACTAAACAGCAAATTGGGCCCAGAAGCCTCAAGCATTCCCAGATTTCTGAGTTTTCAACTTAACACAAATGGGAGATGCAGCCCAAAAGAAAACAGCATCATCCTTTATAAGTTTCCAACTTCTTGAAGCTCTTTAGAGGAGTAATTAAGCAGCCTGTCATTAACAGAGACAGAAAGTACCCTGGGATAAAAATCTTAAGGGTTTTTTCCATGGTGTCTGTCTGGGAAAGTTTCAGTAACTGAATATACTCATCACTGGTCTGGGCCTGCAGAGTGTGGGAGAACTCAACAGGACAGAAATCAACTTTCTTGGCCAAGAACAAAAGGAAGGCCTGTCAAGTTTTATTAGAAAACATGTAGTCCCTATGTATGAGAAATAAGAATTGTTAACAGCTTCTACATAACAGCCAATGATAGTTCTACAGAGCTAAGTGAAATATGTCATTTCATTCAGTACTGTAAATGTGATATAAAATATAATTTTACATTAATTATGTAAATATAAAGAGAATTCCCTTAAATCTTTACATTTAAATTTAGCAAACATTTATTAAGTGCTTAGAATACCTCACAACTCCTGGGAACCTGTCTACATGATGGAGGTAACAGTTTCAAATTCATTTCTAGTATTTCTCACCAATTTCTCAAGAAGCCTTTAGTAGCAGTTACAAGCCATACACAGGTGACACAAAGATAAGGAAAAAATAAGAGGATTCTTGAGGGTCCTCCCCTTAAGGACTTTTGTATACTTGAGGGGAGGTAGGGAGTGATGGGAGGTGGGAAATATATAGAAAAATAAATACAAAATACGTACAAAGATGATTCTGGAGGGAGGCATGATGAAGAGTGGCTTATTATCAGTAGAATGGGGGTTCCATGGTATATCATAGAAGGGGTAAGGTAGAGTGGTGTGGGATCACAAGAGGGAAGGGATTGACAAGGATTCCCTTGGGGAATGGGGGTCAGAGACAGGATCTTCACTCTAAGTGGACTGCAACTTAGAATCCCAGGGATTCTGAACGGAACCAGATGGTAGACTGTCACTTTCACGGTAAGAATCACAGAAGGGAAGAGAGGAGGTAGGTACATGCAGTTATTTGGGTAATGGTCAAGGTGGGAGTCCATGGAGTCCTGGGGCCTGACTGATCACACAGGGATGAAGCCGATTTCACTGGTTTATCATCCAAGAGTCATAGGTTACATAATATCTAGTTCTTTATGGCACCACCCTCCAAGCTCATCCACAAAGATCAAGGGAATAAGGCTAAATCTGGGGTTTATAAGAAGTTTCTATATTTACAAATATTGTATTCTATATTTACAAATATTATATTCTATTCTATATACAAATTCAAATATACAAATATTCTATTCTATTCTATATTTACAAATATTCTATTCTATTCTATATACAAATTCAAATATACAAATATTCTATTCTATATTTACAAATAGTCTATTCTATATACAAATATTCTATTCTATTCTATATTTACAAATATTATATTCTCTTACCTACAAATAAATAAACACAAAATAAGTTAACTGAGAAGTATGCTAGGGTATGGTTTTATTGCATTTGTCTCTTCACCCTATAAATCACATGATTCTAGCTCAGTTACTCATATAAGCTTACTAAACAGCTCTTAACCTGGGGTACATGGAAGGATTTCAGGGGGTCTATAACCAGGATGGGAAAATAATGTGTTTTTTTTTTAGTAACCTTTGGTTTTCATTATGATCTTATGTATTTTATGCATCTAAAAATATTATTCTGAGAAGAGTCTGTGAAATTTCAACAGATTGTCAAAGGGGTCCATGACAAAAAAAAATTTCAGAACCCTGGCTTACACCAATTTCTCTTTCCATTCTTTTGTATCCTACTGGGAGAACGTAAACTCCTTGTAGGCAGGTCTGGTTTTGTTTTTGTCCTTGTAAAGGAAAACTAGGAACCACAATCCTTGATGAACTAACGATGCAGAAATCCCCCAACCTCCTGATGATCTAATAATGAAAGTAAGGAGAAAAAAAATGTAATAAACTCCACAAAGTAGGTGGTCTCATCCACAATTGTAATAAGATATTTATTGTCCTTGGATAAGAGACACATGTAATCTTGTCTAAGTGGTTACCTCAACCCTATGGTTTCTCTAAAAAGGCTCCTTTAACAATTGTGAGAGTATTTGGTCACCTCCTTTTGCTTTCTGCCTTTCTCATTCATATAACATACCCTACCAACTACATGGGAAATACTCCCACAGAATCCTCCTCCTTTCTTGCCTAAATGATTCCTCCTCTCTCTCTTCTCCCCTCCCCTGTGAAAGATGTTACTTATCTATCCTAAGTTGCTACAGAATACTGCTGATTATTATAAAAACTAAATACGTACTCTAGGAATTTGAAGCCGCTATCAGTAATTTCGTTGGCATGCTAATATATTTCTTTGCTTTCAATTTGCTGTCCCATCTTTGACCCACAGTCGTGACCTCTGCTGTCAGGTACATCTCTCCAAGAGGTCCCATTAGAGAATTGTTTAACATCTACATGTGTATCCTTAGCATCTAAAATGGTAGGGAAGTAGGAAGGTAAGGAGGTAATTCATTTTAATGTTGAATTGAATTGAATTAAACTACTGATAGTATTCTGTCCCCTTGTTTTCTCTCCCCCCAACATGTCAATTCAGATTTAATTTACATACCATATTGAGCTGAAGAACTGATGAGGAGCAAGTAGTTGGATTCACATGTTTGAGATTCAATATTCACATCTGCAAGTCTCAAAATCAGTCTTTTCCCCTGAGGGACTGTAATGGTCTTTTCACATGTGGTATGATTGGGGTAAGTCCCTGGATAATTCTTAGATGCCAATGTGCCACTATCTTGGTAAGTCACCATGTGCCCACATCCATCACCTGTATGAAAAAAAGAAAAGGATTAGGAGAGCCAGGAAGATGTACAGATTTCTTGTAGTACAAATTTCTTGCTCATGAACTCCTTGCTAAGGATTGATAGGCTAAGTCATCATATTTCTTTTTTTAAATTCTTTTTATTCTGAAGTTAAAACATCAAACAGAATAAGCATTTCCATTTACCTCACAAAGAGGATCATATATGAAACTGTAGATTTCTATTATGTTCAGTTTGCCTTTCTTTTTTAAGTACATAATAAGTTTAACTTGCTGCTTTCAAAGTTGTCCTGCTTCTTCCTGACCTTGCTCCTATTCTCTGCATTTTTTTAAAAGATGCCTCAATGACCTTCTTTTTATTTTTTATAGCATTTTTTCCAGGTGATATGCGTCACTCCAATCTCAAACATCAAGTAATTAAAGTAAATCCTTAGTTGGATCTCCTTTTCCTCAATTTAGGGCTCTGGTCAATAGAGAGCAGGGCAGCAAGATAAGTAACTGACCTCAGAGACAAAAAAGAACAATGCTCAAGGCTGGCCTCTGAAACATTTTGGCTCTAACATCCAGGGAGAGTTACTAAATCTCTTAGTGTTTCAAAAAATTCTCTGAACTGCAGATCATTCACTGATCTGCTTTGGTAGGAAGAACTTATAAGGAGTTCCCTACATACAGTGATGCAAGCCCTGGTCCAGATAAAAAGTTCTCTAACTGCAACTAGCCTGAATGGCTTTGCTTTGATTATGGAAATCCTCTGGTGAATACATCATTTAATTACATTACTTTATTAAAAAGATAATGACATATAGAGGAGTATGCCATTTCTTCCTATGAAGCAGGAGTGAAGAAAGACACAGTGAGGGAAGGCATCAGGGTAATATGAGATGAAGAAGAGGAAGGTCTCAGAGAATGGCCCTAGTCATTTTTTAGTGATATATGAGGCAAGGTTATTGCCTGAGAGGATTGGGGGAAGGAGAGTTATGGTAACTCTGAGAAGATAGGAAAATATGTAGAAAAACTTGCCTTGCTACGATGAGACCCCAGTTGAGATTATGCAACCTAAATCTGTAGTGGCCCCAGTTAGCATGGTCTCACGATTTTTTTCAGTTTGGTCGAACAGCATGTGAATAGAAGCAATTATTGTGAATGTCTGGAGTAATCAAAGACCAAAATATGGCAGGATAAGGTTGAACTGGCCAGTTTAGGAATCAAGATGGAGAAGGAAGTAGCATACAGCCAACGCAGAGGTGATGGCCTAGGAAAGAAGTGAGTAGTGGGGGGATTAGAGTTTGAAAAGACGATGAAAAACAAAGCTAAGAGCTACAAGGCAGAGGGAAAGATGGGATGATAAAAGATTATGATTAGATAGAAGATTCTTAGGGTTGGGTTTTTTGTTTGTTTTAAGAAAGATAATGACAAATGAAGGGGGAAGTGATTTTTAAAGATATATAAGTTTATCAGAATGACACAAAGAAGTTGTAATGAAATAAATCCCAATGGTTAGCTCAATTGTTTTCTTCTATTTAATGCCTTTTCCTCCCAACTGTCAACATTTCCTTGAAATGTTAAATAGGTTAGCATTTACTGAAAGCTATAGTGAAGAGGACATGAATATTAGTCATGTAACTTTGGGCAAGTCACTAAACATCCAAGGACTTCATTTTTTTCAGGGATAACAATTCTATGATCACTTAATACAACATTATGAGAAAAGCATTCTGTAGATGTCAACTCTGATTATTTTCTTTGTATGACTCCTGGGCAAATCAATGAATAAGGTATTATTGAGCTATGAGTTCAGTACTATGCTAGACTCAATGACAGATGCAAAAGTATAAGATCTTCTTTGCCATCAAGGAGTTTGTATTATCTAGTTGAAGAGATATGAGTATCACATATGGAAAAGAAAAACAAAAAATCAGCTTCTACTATCTTTTTCTGAGGAGTTGTGATAGATCAAGGTGTTCCAAAAGTCTCAGCAAAGCTTTTTTTTCTAATTAATTAATTTATTTTAGTTTTCAACATTCATTTCCACAAGATTTTGAGTTCCAAATTTTCTCCCCATCTCTTCCACTCACCTACCCCAAGACAGTGTGCATTCTCTGATTATGCTTTCCCCTCAATCTGTCCTCTCTTCTATCACACTCCTCCCTTCTCTTATCCCCATCCCCTCTATTTTCTTGGAGGGCAAGATAGATTTCTATAATCCATTGCCTGTATATCTTATTTCCCAGTTGCATATAAAAACAATTTTTAACATTCAATTTTAAAACTCTGAGTTCCAACTTCTCTCCCTCCACACCCATCCCCACTGAGAAGGCAAGCAATTCTATATATGTTATACATGCATAGTTATGCAAAAGACTTCCATAAAAGTCATGTTGTGAAACACCAACTATATTTCCCTCCATCCTATCCTGCCCTTTTATTCTATTCTCTTTTGACACTATCCCTCCTCAAAAGTATTTACTTCTAATTACACCCTCCTCTAATTTGCCATCCCTTCTATCATCACCTCATCTCACTCCCGCTTATCCTCTTCTCCCCTACTTTCCTGTAGTGTAAGATAGATTTTCATAGTAAATTGAGTATGCGTGTTATTCCCTCCTTCTTAAGTCAAATGTGGTGAGAGAAAGGTTCACTTCCCCCTTTGTACCTCCCCTCTCTTCCCTTTCATTGAAAAAGATTTTTATTGCCTCTTTTATGTGAGAGATAATTTGTCTCATTCTATTTTTCTCTTTCTCCTTCCAATATATTCCTCTCTCACTCCTTAATTTTATTTTTAGATATCACCCCTTCCTATTCAACTTACCTGTACCCTCTGTCTTTATGCATATAGTCTCTACAACTACCCTAATACTGAGAAAAGTCTCAAAAGTTATAAATATTATCTTTCCATGTAGGAATGTAAACAGTTCAACTTTAGTAAATCCTTTATGATTTCTCTTTCCTGTCTACCTTTTCATGCTTCTCTTGATTTTTGTGTTTGAAAATCAGATTTTCTTTTCAGCTCTGGTCTTTTCATCAAGAATGCATGAAAGTCCTCTATTTCATTGAATGACCATTTTTTCTTCTGAAGTATTATACTCAGTTTTTCTGGGTAGGTGGTTCTTGCTTTTTTAATCCTAGTTCTTTTGACTTCAGGAATAGCATAGTCTAAGCCCTGTAATCTCTTAATGTAGAAGCTGCTAGATCTTGTGTTATCCTGATTGTATTTTCACAATACTCAAATTGTTTCATTCTGGCTGCTTGTAATATTTTCCCCTTGACCTGGGAGCTCTGGAATTTGGTTACAATATTCCTAGAGTTTTCCTTTTGGGATCTCTTTCAGGAGGCAATTGGAGGATTCTTTCAATATTTATTTTACCCTCTGGTTCCAGAATATCAGGGCAGTTTTCCTTGATAATTTCTTGAAAGATGATGCCTAGGCTCTTTTTTGATCATGGCTTTCAGGTAGTCTCATAATTTTTACTTTGTCTCTCCTGGATCTACTTTCCAAGTCAGCTGTTTTTCCAGTGAGATATTTCACATTGTCCACTATTTATTCATTCCTTTGGTTTTGTTTCATAATTTATTGATTTTTTCATAAAGTCATTGGTTTCTATCTGCTCCATTCTAATCTTTAAGGAATTATTTTCTTCAGTGAGCTTTTAGATCTCCTTTCCCATCTGGGCAATTCTGCTTTTTAAGGCATTCTTCTCTTCATTGGCTTTTTGGACCTCTTTTGTCATTTGGGTTAGTCTAGTTTTTACATTGTTATTTTCTTCAGCATTTTTGGGTCTCCTTTGGCAAGCAATTGACTCATTTTTCATAATTTTCTTGCATCACTCTCACTTTTCTTCCCAATTTTTGCTCTGCTTCTCTTATTTGATTTTCAAAATTCTTTTTGAGCACTTACATGACCTGAGACCAATTCATATTTTTCTTGGAGGTTTTGGATGGAGGAGTTTTGACTTTGCTGTCTTCTGTTTGCATGTTTTTGTCTTCCTTGTCACCAAAGTAAGATTCTATAGTCTGATTCTTTTTTTGTTTTTTGCTCATTTCCCTAGCCATTTACTTGACTTTTGAGCTCTTTGTCAAGGTACATCTCTGCTTTCAGTGGGGGTGGGGGAGTATACTGTCAGCCACTTGATTCTCCCACAATATGTGGGCCTAGAGCTCCAGAAACAGTTACTGTCTCTACCCCTGATGCTACTGTGGCTGCTGCAGGTTCCTCCACCCCTTCCTCCTCTGCTGCCCTGGGGCTGAGACCAGACCATTCCACTCTCCCATACTGGTCTCACAGGTCTTTTCCACTGACCTTCCACTTCTCCTTGGCATTTTGGAGTCCTGAAGTCTGTAAACTGCCACAGGTGAGAGAGATTCGGTCTCCCCAAGGCCTGTTCAGATTCTGTCTGTACTGGCATGTCCCTTGCTGGACTGTGCTCTGCTCCATGTGTGGCACGATAGACACTTCCCAGCAACCTTCCAGACTGCCTTGGGCTAGAGATTTGCTTCACTCCATCATTCTGTGGGTTCTAATTTGTTTAGTTATTTTTACAGGTATTTGGCTGGGCTTGGGGGCAGCACTCTAGAAAGTATTTACTCCAAAGACTGGGCCATATAGGTATACAATTATGTTGCAATCAAATAAGCCACATAAAAAGCTAATCAGACAGTGATTTAATAATGGGCATAATTGCTATTGCACTACCTGGTAATGAGATATAAATGACAAACAGTTCTAGGAAATGATTATACTTTTACACAGCCAAATCAAACATGCACAGAATCATCTGGAGGAAGGGAGGGAAGAGTAAAGTGTATGACAGGAAGCTACTCCGAGACTCTTCTCTTTAAAGACCTTAAGCTCCCAAGAAACTGGACTTCCCAGTTTTACTGGTGACATATCTATCGTCTAAATGCCCTGGGAACCTGGGACTATACAGTCTCATCCCTCAGTTGAATAGTTTCTGCTGTCACAATATCCTTTTCATTATTCTATGAGATGTCTGAGCCAATTAGATTGATCTGAAGATCTCTCTGGCTTCCTCTAAGAGGAAGTCTGGACTCCTCTGGAGTCAGGCTTGTTATGTCTGAACTTAAAGCTTAATCATAAAAACTCTTTTCCTCCAACACACACATACACACATACACACACACACACACACACAAACATACACTTCCCCCTGTATCCTTAGGTAGCAAAGGAGAATATCCATCTCTGTCCAGTACTAAAAGGGATTGTTACAGTTCTACCTTCCTCTCCTCCTTCCATGATTACTGCTCCACTGCCTCCCTGTCTAACACAAGGGATAAGAAAATCTCCCATTGCCAGGCCTCTCAGCACCCTGACTAACGTTCAACAATCAAGTCAGTACATGCTATTTCTAAGGCTGAGGTAAGGAGGTATTCTAGCCTCCACACAAGCTGGTCACAGGATTCCAATGCTCACCAATATTGTCCTCATTCCCAATACTTGGGACCTCCCAGAATACCCAGTTTATGGGTATCACACCCACTGCCAGAATTAGGGAGGACCAGCTACCTGTGTACTATGTTTTGAAAGAAGCCTCAGAGCACCTTCTTGACCGATTAACTCCTTTCCTCCCTCCTCACTGCTGGCAGAAAAGAAACACAGTTCTTGATCCTTTTTCCTGGGGCACAGTAAGGGAAGGCAAGGAGTATGGGGTGTGAGTGGGGGGCTAACACACTGACAAAGTAGGCTCTTATAATTTAAGAAGACCCCCTGGCTCCAAAATCTCTTTCCTACAAAACCTAAAATTCTACCAATTACCAATTCTTTTGCATTAGTAAGGAAACATTTGGCGGGAGAGGATGGGGGAGCAGAGAATGGGGGAAATAGGTCTTAATCTTTTATCAATTATCTATACTGATTTAATTTGAAATTTTCTGAATGAAGAAGTACTGAGGACAGAGAAGGGAGAGCACATTCTAGAACACTTCAGGGCAATTCAGGAGTGGATAATCTTGAGTGGAAGGCTGATGTTAGGACCTCAGGAGGATAGAAAGGGACAGAAAGAGAAGTGAGAGAGCAACAAAGACAAACTTCACAATTTTCCCTACAGCTAATGCTAGCGCTCTATACAAGAAGCCAAACAGAATGCCTTTAATTCAACAGGTATCTACTGAACCTCTTCCCCTTGGCCCTGCCCAAGAGCCAAACTCAAATTTTTAGCTTTCTGATGATGTGTACAGAAACCAGGGTGTTGTTTTCCTGGGAGAGGCTCTAAACTAGGCATCCACAACAAAGAGAAGACATTCTGGGATAATTCTATGCTGTGAGCAGATTATTGGAAAGCATGTAGAAGACTATATAATTAAATGTTGAACTGTGTGCTACAGACCACAAGCAACGCTCAGAGGAAAGTAATCACAGCAGCCTTCATGGAAGAGACGAGATGGGCTAGTCTTTGAAATAATAAAAACAGTGGACATTTATAGAATTGCTTCAGATAGGCAGAATTTAGAGAAATAGATAGGAAGGGGAGGGTTGTCCAGGTCAGGTAATCAATCAACTAGTATTTATTAAGCACCTACTGGAGGCCAGACTCTAGGTGAGGTTATGAGAAATTTACATTCAGTAAGAGAAAATACAAATATACATATATGGTCCTCTTTGGGAATGAAGGAAAAACAACTAGATAGATAGAGGGATATCAAAATACATATGTAATAGACAAAATAATGGAAAAAAATACTAGCATCAGCGTAGAAAGAACTAGAATCTGGACTTGATAAGAAAGAAAAAGTGATAAATTTAGGATTAAAGGCCTGAAATTGAAATCCTGGCTCTTTTACTTATCTAGCAATTTTGGGCAAGTGACAACCCTTCTGGGTCTTGGTTCCCTCATATGTAAAATGAAGGGATTGGATTAGAAGACTTCTAAGGTCCCTTCCAGGTCTCAAACTATACCAAGCACCCGAGACAGGTCATCTGGGTAGTAGAGATCAGTAATAACACCTATGGAAATAACACTCACTGACAGCTATACTGGTCTCATTCCAATTCTGAAGCTACCTAGAGGAGCTGATAAAAGCAGAAAAACCCAAACCTTCTGGCCTGGTTCTTTGTACTGCTGTTACATCACTCCTAGACTACTGAAACAGCTTCCAATTAGTATCCCTAACATAAGGCTGCCTTCTCCATCCCTCCACACAGCTACCAAAGTCATATTTCCAAAGCATAAGAAGCTCCCAATCACCTCTAAGATCAGCCATAAACTCCTCACTTTGGCCTTTATCCAGCCCTAGACACTTACTAGCTATGAGACCCTGGGCAAGTCATTGAATTTATGTTTGCCTCAACTGTAAAACTGGTTTCCTCAACTGCAAAATATGAATAATAGCATCTATCTTGCTGGGGGTTTGTGAGCATTAAATGACTCTACTTTTGTAGAGCGCTTAGCACAGTTTTTGGACTGCAGTAGTTTGCATTATATAAATGCTATTTATTTCTCTTCCCCTTCCCCTCTTTTTTTTTAAAGTCTTTCATAACCTGGTCTTTTCACACATTAATCCTCTTTGTATAGTTTTGCTGTTGTTGAATCATTTCAGTTGTCTCTGACTCTCCATGACCCCATTTGAGGTTTTCTTGGCAAAGATGCTGGAGTGGTTTGCCATTTCCTTCTCTAGCCCATTTTACAGATGAGGAAACTGAGGTAAAAAGGGCTATTGCTGTTGCCGCTGTGTTCATTCTTTGTTTTTGAAGAGGACCATGCCATCAGAGAAATGATGACACAACTTGGACTTGACTTTGTTTTTAGGGAGGGAGGGCTGTGCAAAGCCACCAGCCTCACTTCTCCTCCAGAGTCATCTGGATCCAGTGACCAGATATTCATCAGGATGCTTGGAGGTAGGCCAGGATGCAATGGGAGACCTTGGCTTGACTTGCCAAAGGTCACGTAGCTTCAAATCTGAAGCCAGATTTGAACTCAGGAAGATAGGTTTTTCTGACTCCAGGGCCAGAATGTATTCATTTATGATATGCCACTTTCTCATTTTTGTGCCTGAACGCTGTGCACCTGTGCACGTGCACACACACATAAATTCACACCCTCCTCATATTCTTGGAATTCACTATGTTCTTGTCTCTGCCTCTTAAAATAACTAGCTTCCTTCAAAGCTTAGCTCTTGTACTTGACTATGTCCTATATGAGACCTTTTTTCCTACCCTTACCTGCTATTGTTCCCTCTCTGTATTTACTTAAGTGTACATGTCGTTTACACTGTTAGAATGTATGTCAGGGGTTGTTTAATTTTTGTAATAATAGCTAGTATCTACATAGTGCATTAAGATCTGAAAAGCCCTTTTACTTCATTTGATGGTAAATGGTTGTTATATTATCCTTGCTTTACAAATAAAGAAAATAAGGCTTGGACAGAATAAATAACTTTCCCAGGATCCTAGCTCCTAAGGCAGGACTCTGTTCACTATACCAACCTGTGGCTGCCTAGCCCATAAAGGGTTCCTTTAGTGATTACAAAGCTATTTGTTTCATAAGGAGAAAGAAATAGTGAGTCAGGTGAAACATAGAGGATAGTGTGGTTCTAGGAGTCTGTTGTTTTTCTGTGACTTTCTCTGTGTCCTTCTGTGTTTTGTTTTGTCCATAAGAAATCATGTGTTCTGAGCTGTGAGCTACCCAAGGTCTTAGGCAGAGAATACTGAAAAATCTGGAGAGTGATGAATCTGGGTCATAGGTGCAACCCCTTGATAACAGTTTCTGAACCTCTTTCTATTCTCTGGACTTGCCTGTCAGAGGTCATAGGGCTCCCAACAATTAGCCTGTCAGCTCTATACAATATGCATTGCTACAGGGACCTTCTGGAATAGAGGAGGTTAGCAAGAAGGCAGATACAAGAGAGAAAGCCTTGAGCATGGTGGAAAAGAGAAAGGTGAGGAAAAGATACTTTAAAGGAAAATCTCAACCAGAGGAAACTGAATTTGAAAGCAAAGAATAAAAGGAGCTTGGTTACTAGATGTGGGAGAAGTAGGCAAGGAGGACTCTGAATTCTCAAGCCTGAATGAGAAAATGAATGATTCAATAGAACAGTAACAGAAATAGGGAAGTCTGGAGAAAAAGCTAATTGGGGGAAGGGGTCAGACAATGAGTTTAATTTTATAAACAAGTAGAGTTTGAAGGGATAGCTAACTTTTATCTCCAGCCTCTTGCAGCAGAACTTAAACTATTCATTCTGGAAAGAAGTTCACATGCCTGGTACAAAAATAAACCCTTCACATGCTATGTGGTAGTAATGAGTAACTAAATAACTACTATTATTATTCATATTTATATAATGGTTTCTATAACATAACATTTTCACATAATATTCTCCTATGATCCTGACAACCACCTGGTAAAGTCATAAAAGGATTATTATTTCTATTTTACAGATAAGGAAACTGACGCAAATTAAGCATTCTTTTTACTATACAACAATGTCTCTTCTAAAAAAAATTAGTGATTCATTTGGTGTTTTTATATTACAATCATTTCCTAAACCCACCCCAGTTGAATCTTCTTATAACAGAAAAAGTCAAGCAAAATCCAACCCCCAAAGCAATTAAGTCTGAAAGCCTATATAATATTTCAACTAGGGACCCCCCATTTTTCTACTGAGAAGGCGTATTTTAGATCATGAGTTATTGTACCTGATTTGAGCATTTATATTTGTGTATTCATTATACATGTTTTTCCCTAGGTCCAGGTTTCCTTATTCTGCATCAGTTCATAGAACTTTTCCCATGTTTCTCTGAATGCCTCATATTTTTGCTGCCTATGGTACAATAATATTCAATTACATTCATGTACCACAATTTGTTTAGTCATTGCCCAATCCAGGGGAACCAAACTATCTCCAAGTTTTTCCTACCAAAAATCATACTTGCTGCCCTCTTTTTACAGATAAGGAGACAGGCTGTGATATTTTTTTCATAGCTACAAAAACAAAAGCATATTTAAGCATATTATTCTCAACTATCAGGAAATTCATATGAATCTGTCATCAAAAGCTTGCTCTACAACTTCCTCACCAAGCCCCTCCTGTTCTGGAACCATGATCAAATCAACTCTACCATTGTTCCTGAATAAGGTGTGTCAATCTACTCCCCACTGGCCCCACACACTATACAGGTGATTTCCCCTCCCCCTAAATGCCCCTCCCAGGTCACGACTCCACTAAGCATGTAATCTCACCCTTTAAAATATAAACACCAGAAGAACAGAGGCAGACAGTTTTTGTATTTCTTTCCTGATGAATTATAAATTACAGAGTTTGGCACAAAATAAATATTTAATAAATGTTTCTTTTTTTCACTTCATTCATTCATTCATGCTTCCATGTGCTTAGATGTATTTATGGGAAATGTTTTGACCCTTGCCATTTAACAAATCCTTCCACATACTTTCATAACATTTATCTCTGTTATAAAGGGCAGTTGTTCTAAGTTCAAGCTCTCTCTGGTCTCCCTAGAAAGACGGGAATGAAGAGTGAATGATTTGAGTGTTGGACTATTACATTGTTTTAATGAGAATGTTGCACTTTTTCAGCATCAGAGGAAAAAAACAGAGGATTGGGGAGTCAGGGAGGAAAGGGGAAAAAGACACCATGACATTTTACTTATATGGTATTTTCTCAAGGAGTTGTAGGGTTCATTTGCCCAGGCAGCCAAAGATTACAGTATGTTCTGTTTTCTCCAAATGCTATAGCTGAGTGTCCTACCCAATCCAGAACATATGGGCTGGCCACCCATAAAGTGGCACATTTCTAGGTTAGATCCTACTCCCTATCACCCTCATCTTTGAGTTTCCAAGGATGTCATGGTTTCCTGTTAGTTTAATCACAATAGATTAGTTATTTTCCTCATGATCTCCTTAAAACACTTTAGAGACATGGTTGAATTTGTGAGGTTTTGTTTAGAAGACTTCGAAATCCTCACTAGAATTTTAAAATTACCCCAATAAACCTTGAGATATGAAAAGTTTTTTCCAGTATGAACCTTACAAAATAGACTAAAAAGTAGTCTGAGCCTTCCAGCACAATATTTCTCCTCTTGTTTTAGCCATTTATTGTTAAATACTTTGGAAAGGAGTTTGAATCCTTACTGGGCCACCTGTGTGATCTTGGGTAAATTATCTAAACAACCTGGGCCTCAGTTGCCACATCTAAAAATGAGGGGTCAGGAATGGACAAAGTGGCTTCTAAGATCCTTTTTACATTCAAATAGATCATCCTTGGAAGATTATTCTCCTCCCTAAGTTTAAGAGTTAAAACCAAAGGATTAGACCTTACTTTTCAACTTTTTAATAACCTTTACTCTAAATTGACATTTATGTATAGGCAATATTAATAAAATCTAAAATTAAGCTCTCAATTATATTCAAGCTTAGAAAGGAAAGGAAAACAGTAACTTCCTTAAAACATTATTTCTCTTTGATAAGAAGTTATAATCCATTAACAGGAAAAGGGAGAGGAACAAAATGAAACCATACCTGAGTGAGACATAAGTTTTGCAAGGATAGAGGGCATAACTCCTATGTCAGCTATTTTAACTAGGGTATTTAGAAGGAAAATATTTCAAATGACAGGTCCTTATTGGGAAATTATTTGGGACTGATGGAATGACCAGATTGTATATTTGTTTATTTTCCCCCTATTGAATTAGCCCTTAAGTGGGTTAGAGAGAAGTTTTCACTAAGACAAAAACCATTTCAAGCAACGTGATTTCACTGCTGTTGTAACCTTCAAGTTGCAGCATGTTTTCAAGACATTCAAGTCATGGACTTGTGGGTGGGAGAAAACTTTTTCCCATGTCTAAGATCAAGTCTGAGCCCTTGATGATGAAGATCTTTTCAACCACAACAGCAGAGACTGCATTTATTATAGGATTCTTTGATTAGAAAAGCATATGTATATATATATATATATATACACACACACACACACACACGCACACGCACACACACACATATATACAACATGACACAGGTAATCTGAAGTCAGAGGATTTGGGTCTGAATTTCTGCCATTTAACTATCTATATTTATGTGATACATGGAGGCAGGTAGTATATAAGAGCACTGAGCCTGCAGTCAGGAAGACCTAAATTCAACTCTAGCCTCAGTTTCCTCATATGTAAAATGGGATTGATAACAGCATTTATCTCCCAGGGTTGTTGTGAAGATAAAATGAGATAATATTTGTAAAGCATTTGCAAACCTTAAAGCTAAGTGGCGCAAGGGTTGGGTGCTGGAGTCTAAGGACATATCTTCCTTAGTTCAAATCCAAGCCTCAGACACTAGCTGTGTGACCCTGAGCAAGTTACTTCACTGTCTGCCTCAATTTCCTCATCTGTAAAATGAGCTAGAGAAGGAAATGGCCAATCACTCCAGTATGTTTGCCAAGAAAATCCCAAAATGGAGTCCCAAGGAGTTGGATACGGCTGAAAACAACTGAACAACAACAAATTCATTTCTTTGGGCCCCAATTTTCTCTCTGAAAGAAATAAAGGAGTGGAACTTGATGACCTCTAAAGCCTTTCCAGCTCTATGGTTCATGACGCTATGATTAATGAAGTCTCAGGTCCCTTCCAGCTCCAAATCTACGATGCCTTGACTATGTTACATAATCTATAGACTTGAAACCAGATATCAAGTTCAGCAGATATTTCTGAGAATTTCTTTAAGCCACATGCTCTCTCTCTATTATTGTTCTCAATAGCATCAGTTACTAAACTGATGTAAAAGTTAATGAAGGTGATGGTACTTTAACCTCAACAGTTAAAAAACAATATGAAATTAAAGTCAAATCCAAAGATTATCAATGGCATATTTGTAATGTAAGATCTTCTGGCAGTTAAAAGCACCATCCAGGGACAAAGAGGTTTAAAAGCATGGAGATGAAACTTGTTTAACTGAGTCTATCCATAAGTTTGCTTCAAGGACATTTCCATGTAGGTGAGAATAAAGGAAGGTTCTATTTTAAGCGTTAGATAGATATCTCCACACCCAGAGAAAAACAGAATGTTAGCGCTCTTGGAGAGCATTTTGTCCAACAGCCTCACTTTTATAGCTTACAGTGGCAGAGCAGGGACTGAAATCAAATTTCCTGAATCCAGGCTGCCTGATAGCTGAGGTCCTTAAAATTGTTTTTCTTTTTTGCAATTACATGTTGGTGTCCATGGGATAGCTGTTTGCAAGGGTACTCAATTTTAATGTCAACTATCTAGTCCTTGACATTGTGCAAGGGATGCTAGCTATGGAAAGTTCCATAAGTATTTGTAAGTTGCAGGAACTTTATTGGAAGAGTTCAAAACAATTTTATATCTATTATGAAATGCTTTTACATTTAAATTCCTCAAATCTTGAGAAAATTACATTTCAACATATACTTAACAATAATACCAAGAAGATGGCACTGAATTAATGGAAAATTCAAAGTCAGGACATGCAGTTCTTAAGCCAGGCTCAGTAACCAGTCTGCTGTGTGACCTTAGGCGAATCACAAATTCTATGCTTTCATTTCCTAATCCTGTAGGATAGGTTAGGATGGAAACTCCTTCAAAGCAGGGATTGTTTCATTTCTTGTATTTGTGTCTCCTATGCCTTGCACAATAGCACTTAACTGATCCTGAAAAATAACATTGGGGTATGTAGTCAGACTGAGATGTGAGTAATGTTCTAAACTCCTCCAGTAAGAGAGTTTTTAACCCAAAGTTCATGAACTTGTTTTTTAAATGTTTTGGTAACTGTACTTTAATATATTTTGTTTCCTTTGTTTGAAAATAAATTTCATTTTACGCATTTAAAAACCTTCTTCCGAGAAGGGGGTCCAAAAACACAAAAAAGGTTAAGAATCCCTGTTCTAGATGGTCTGGAAAAATTCAGTATTATGACTACATATGTATATCCTATATTGAACTGCTTGCCTTCTTGATGAGGAGGGTAGGGGAGAGAGAGAGAATTTGGAAGTCAAAGTTTGAAAAACAAATGTTAAAAATTGTTTCTACATGTAACTGGGGAAAAAATAAAATACTAAATAAAAAATAAAAAAAAACATTTGAACCCAGGTTAAAAAGAATTCAATGTCTGACTTGTTTATGACAACATTTACTGAGTGCCCGCAAGGTGCTGGACCAGTCTAAGAACTATATAGAAAAGAATCCTTCAAACACATACCCCTGGGACCAAAATTCTGGTGAGAAGAGGCCCTTGACCTTAGAATTCTAAAAATAACATTGAAATTGTGACCACTCTCAATAAACCAGTACTCAGAAGGAAGCCACCCCCTCCACCTACCCCCTTCCTACTATTACACTATGCCCATGTTTTCATCGTTAACATCCTAAAAGGAATTAATTAGCTTTAGCTGCATGAGAGATTTAACGGTAATTTTGAAGACGAAAGATAGGACGGAAAAAACAAGAGCACAAAGTGATCAGTACAAGACAACTATTTGTCTCTGCTTAATGGATGCTCAGGATGAGGAAGTCAGAAGAGTGGTGGCTGACCTTTATTCATAATAATGTCAGGATGTTGATGCAATATTCAAGCTGCTCTCACTAAAAGAGATGTGGACACATATGGGAAACTTTCCTTGTCTTTATAAAGTAATACATTTGCTAAATTTATTTCCAGCATTTAAACATGCATATTTTCAACTTTTGGATGAAATGAACTGTAACTAAAAGGGTCACTTCTCTCCCTTGAGCTCAGAAAGTCATGGATATTACTATAAATCCAAGTACATATAATCCAAGCATTCTTAAATAAAGATGCAAACACCCCCTCCTTTCTGATATTCCCTCTCCATCACTGGCTTCAGTGACATTGTACTCTCATGGGTCTCCTCTAGCTTTTCCCAACAACCCCTTCTTGGGTGCCTTCATTCTCCTCTTGACTCCTACATGGCACTGACCCCCAAAGTTCTGGCCTTGGCTCTTCTCTTTCTATCCTTTTCTCCTCATGTTAATTACAAGTATAGGAGGATGACTGATGTGAAGGTAACAAGGTGAGAGTGTAGCACAAGATCATAGAGCTGTTCTGACTGAAATATGGGGTGTAGGAAGGGGAGCTACTACAAAAAAGGCTGGAAAATGGGCAGGAAAGTAGATGGTGGATATGCTTTATGCCAACTTAAAGAAGGCTTTTAGTTTTTTTTTAAAGTTTATACAAGAATGAAAGAAGGAAACATTGAATATTTTTGAGGAAGGAAGTAGCACCAGAAACAACTCCTCTTAAATTCCAGTTTCCGTATTTCCCAGGATGATAGGTGGCTCAGTGGATAGAGTCAGGGAGATTCAAGTTCAATTCCTGTCTCAGACCTTTAGTAGCTATATCACCCTGGACAAGTTACTTAACCTCTCTTAGCCTAAGTGTGTTCCTCAGGTACTTTCAGTTGTTTCTGACTCTGTGTAACCCCATTCCGGGTTTTCTTGGCATAGACACTGGAGTGGTTTGCCATTTCCTTCTCCAGTTCATTTTACAGATGGGGGACTGAGGCAAACAGGGTTAAGTGACTTTGCCCAGGGTCATGCAGCTAATAACTATCTGAGGCCAGATTTGAACTCAGCAAGAGGAGTATTCTTGACTTCAGGTCTGACGCTGTATTCACTGCACCATCTAGCTGCCCCATATAAATAGTAGCTATTATTACTATTTATTATTTTCCAACTACCTACTGAATTTCCTTCTGCCTCAGCTATTATTACACTAAATTGTTTATTCAGGATCACCTATCCCTCTAAAAGGATCTCAAAGGCCACCAAGTCCAACATTTACCTGAATAAGACTCCCTGCTGCATTATTCCTAACATGGTCATCCAAGCTTTCCCTTCAAGATCTCACATGAAGCTTTAAATTACCTCTGAAATTTTCACCCATTGCTATTAGTTCTGCCCGCTGAAGTCAAGTAAAGTAAGTCTAATACTTATTCCCTGTGACAGGTTTTTCACCTGACACATTCCTCCACCCAGCTCTATGTTCTCTAGAACATTCCCAGTTCCTTAACCAATCTTCATAACAGCCTGAGCTTGAGGTCTTTCACCTTTCCAGTTGTCCTCCTCTAGATATTTTCTGGATGTTTTTAAATAGACTTCTTAATACATGCTGTCCAGAATTGAATACTCCAGATATGGTTTGCCCAGGACTCTGTGATCTCTCTTAATATTGCCTAATATTGTATCAGCTTTCCTGGGACCTATCTCATCATATTGCAGACTATACTAAGCTTTTGGTCCCCTAAGCTCCCCAGCTCTTTCTCAGATAAGCTATAGTCTAGACATACCTTGTTGTGCTGAACTTGGAAAGTTCATTTAAAAAAAAAAACTCCAGCGTAAGCCTTTACATTTATCCATGATCAAGTGAAATATTTGTAAAGTGCTTAGTACAGTGCCGGGGACAGAATACATAGTTAATAAATACCTCTTCCCTAATCTTTCCTTATCCTATCCCAAATAAATGTCATCTTTTTTTTTTTTGGGCTTGGCTCAATATTCTAGGCTATCACGATCCTTTGTAACCCAATATCACATTTAGTTTGTAAGTTACCCTTCCCAGCTTTCTGCCATAAGCAAATCTGACGAATATGCCATCTATGTTTTCCCTCCACACTTTTGGACTTATGTAGCCTTTTAGCTGATATCTATTCTTCTTAATTTGATCTCTCTGGCCTCCATAACCAAGCTTAACTGCACAGTAAGCTAATTAGATTTTGTTTCACTAGTCACTCCCCTCCCCTCCCTTGTCTGCTCCACCATCTACCATCCATGGACCTACAAACTTTCATTCCTAGGTAACTCCCACTATCTGATTTCCTCAGGGCAGATCAGTCACTGGAGACAATCAAGGCATGATGCTGATTTTACGCTGCTAAAATTTATGATTCCCAACATCAGGGAAGCCCTAGCTGCAATCTGATAATACTTCACCGAGAATATTAAGGCTATTTGACTTGAACTCCCTCAATCCTCCTCTATTTCTCAAACTTCTTGGTGATTTTCTAATCCTTTCCTCTAGTCACAGGAGGGATAGCCTTACTGAAGACTGAGGTTAATCTCTCTGTGACACTCTTGACCCCATTTCCTCCTGACTTCTGGAGTACCCTCTCCACCAATCATCTCTTCCCTCACTCATCCATCTCTCTCCAATGGTCACTCCTTCCCATCCATTTAACTAATGTGTTCTGTTCTACCCATATCGAAAAAGCCTTTCCTTGACCATTCTCTCTACCATCCAATTACTATTCTTTTCTCCTCCCCTTTACTACTGAAAAAAGTATTATGTTTTTTTTAATCCAATGTCTTCATATCCTCACTATTAACTCATCAATCTTTTACAATTAGAATTATACACCCAGCCACTTAACTGGAACCGTTTTTATCAAAATCTTACCAGTGATCTCCTAATCTCTAAATCCAGTGGCCTCTTTTTAGGTCTCATTCTCCTTGACTTTTCTGACATTGTTAACAGTACTCTCCTTCTGGATCAAATAATAATTAAAATCAGTACATATTTATTATGCACTTATTATATGCCAGGTTTTAGAAATATAAAAGTCCCTGAAGGAGCTTACATTCTATTAGGAGAAGAAACATGTATGTGTATAAATGTGTGTGTGTATCTACAAAATATATATAAGCAGGGCTGGGGATTGGGCGAGGGGTGGGGTGGGCACTCAGGAAAACCTCCTGCAGATGACATTCAAGCTTTGAAGGAGACTTAGAGATTTCTCCCTTGACTAGACAGATACCAAATTTCTGGTTATCTTCCTATCCTTCCAAATGTTCCTGTTCTCACTTCTCAGCCTCTTCTAAACTTCTAAATGTGTATGTGTTCCCCCCATCCAACAGTCTGTCATTGATCCTGTACACTCTCTCTCTGAATTTGCTCTTACAATTTCAACTGCTCCTTCTAAGTAGAGGGCTCCCAAATCTGTTATCTTGGTCATAACCCCTCTCCTAGCTATAGATTCCTATATTTTCAAATGAATGTCTCACCATCACTTCAATCTCAGCATGTCCAAAACTGGGCTCCTTCTTTCCTTATAGACCTGGTCTTCCTCCTGACTTAATTAGAACTTTTGCTGATCACACCATTCACTTCTCCCATGTGTTTAATTTGGGGTTTACTTTTGACTCTTTCTTCTCTTTCACCTCTAAATCAAATCAGTTATGAGATCTTGGCTCTACCTCTTCATCACATCTGCCCTCCAATTTCATCACCCTCATTACTATTTACCTAGACCAGGGGTGGGGAACCTGCAGCCTCGAGGCCACATGTGCCCACAGGCTCCCCACCCCTGACTTAGGCTATTATAACAGTCTCTAAAGAGGGCTTCCCAACCCCATCCTCTATCCAACTTCTACAATACTGTCTGAATAATATTTCTTATGCATATATCTGATCCTTAATCCTTGGCTCAAAAATCTTCAGTATCTCCCTATCTGTTTTGTTCCTAATTTATCTCTTACTACCTTCTCTATGCATTCTATAATCCAGATAAACCATGCTATTCTCTTATTTCTTCAATGCTAATACAGTCCCGTGCATATATCTGAACCTCAAACATTATCTATATTCAACATTATGGACATACACCAAAAATAAGTAGTAAAACACTTATTTATCTGAAAAGCCAGTGACCTTATGTGGAAATAAAAATTCAAAACAAAAAATGACAATTGTTTTGGACATGCTGAGTTTGTGATCTATCAACTGAACAAATTAAGGCATAAAATATAATGAAGATGGGGAATATGAGAAATTCAGAGAAACATGGAAACAAAATGATACCTAATACAAGGTCACAAGAAATTCACCTGGTGAGAAGTGAGGGGGTGGGGATACAAGTCCTCTCCATAGTGGGGACCAGAAACCACATGCCCAATCTTCACTAAAGGATCACCCAACATGTCCAGAACAACTTTTTGCCTTTCCCCTAAAACTCACCCATCTACTGAACTTCACTATTATTGCGGAGGGCACCACCAAACTCCAACTCTCCCAGCTTAATAACCTTGGCATCCTTTTTAACTTCTCACTCTCAGTCACCTCATATAATATTCTCCATTGCTAAATCTTGTTTCTACATCCATAAACTCTCCCTTTTAAGTCCCCTTCTTTCCATTCACACATTCATCCCTTGTTCAAACTTTCATCACTTCCCACATGGAGAATGGCAATAGTCAAGTCAATTCAACAACCTACATGCCAGGTACAATAATTGGACTTCAAAGCTGGTCTCTCCCTACTCCAATTCATGCTCCTCATAGTTACTAAAGTACTTTTCCTAAAAAGTAATGTTATCACCCCACTAATTAACTATAGTGACTCACTATATTTCTTTGATCAGATATAAAGTCCTCTGATATTTAAGGCTTTTTACAAACTGGCTCCTTCCAACCTTTCCTGCCTTCTCATAGGTGTCCTATCCCCTCTGTGATACAGCTACCATTGGCCTATTTTCTGTTCCTCCCATATGATACTCCATCTCTAGTCTCCAATCTTTTTACAAATGGTTCTCCCTTCCCCCCATTAGAAATGCTCTATCTTCACCACTTAACTTAGCTAGGTTTTCTCAAGATTCAATTCAGACACCATCTTCTGCAAGAGGTCTTCCTGGTCTGCCCTACCAAATCACTTGAGATTTCCTGTTTAAGGTTCCCTTTCTTCTACTCATATATGTCTCATGTGTCACTACGGTTATATTAGCTCCTCCCTTAGTATGTAAGCCCCTTGAGAATAGGGATTATTTTTGTTCATGTCTTGCTTTGTATCCAAGTGTCTGGCACAGTGCAAGGGCTCAATAAATGTATATTGATTGACTGGTGCTTCATGGATTACCACCAGCTCACACCATGCAGCACAATCTTGTGAATCCAAACAGAGTCACAATTTCCCTGGCATTTCTTTCCTGAAGACTGTCTTCTGCTTCCAAAAACTATGAAAGAACACAGACCCGTCACCGTAGGAGATAAGCCATTCCCTTTGTCAGAAAACTGTCAGTAGTTAGACTGTCCCAGGTCTAGGCTCCTCCCCTCCATAGGACCATCTTCTAAACCACAGTGTCTGTCCCTCCCTGAGGTGAAAGAATTTCTATTTAAGGATCTATGTAGGAGGGTGTGTATGAGCTAATGCAGAATAAGGAAGGCAGGACCAAGATAAAAAGCTACACTTCTACAAATATAAATGAAAATACAACCAAAAAGGCAACTTGATTTATATTAAATGCATTGACCAATACTGATTCTAAAGGATAGACAAAACTCTTTTCCAAGTAAAGAACATATATACATATCCAGGATGGATAGAGGGAGTAGGGGAAGGGAGAAAAGACTATAGATTATGGAAATGAAATGTGGTTGTACTAAAAAAGATATTGTTGCTGTTGAACAATTTTGCACAATTATTTTTCCTACTACAATGAACTGTTGAGGAAAGACAGGTAAGGGAAAGCCAGTCAACAAACATTTATTAAGTAGTTATATGTGTTGAGCACTGTTTTAAAAAGGTAAAAAAGAAAAGCTCTGCCCTTTAGAAGTTCATATTCTAATGTGGGGAAAGAATATGCAAATAACCAAAGTAGATGAAAGGTTACTCAGAAGGAAGGCATTAGCAGTGGGGAGTTGAGAGGTGGGGGAGAGAACTGGGACAGACTTCTCGCAAGATGGAAAGATTTGAAATGAGTCTTGAAGGAAGCCAGTATGCAGAAGTGAGGAGGATGAGCAATCCAGACATTGAGGAAAACCATGGAAAAGGTCTGGAGCTGGGACATGGAACAACAGATTATGAGGAACAGGAAGAATACAGGTGTTCAATCATAAAAGTACATATGGGAAGGTAAAATGTAAGAAGAGTAGAAATTATGGAATGGTTATGGCCGTGAAGAGCTTTCAATGCCACAAGAGCATTTTTTATTTTATCTTGGAGTAGTAAGAAGTCACTGAAGTTTACTGAGTGACATATTCAGGGATGACACAGACCAACCTGTGCTTTAGGAAAATCACTTTGGCATCCAAGGGGAGAAGGGAATAGAGTGGAGAGAAACTTGAGGTAGGGAAATCAACAAGAAGGCCATTTACTGTAAGAGCTGCTGAATGAGATAACGATAGCCTATCCAGGGTGGTAGCTTGGTAAGTGGAGAGAAAGGGATGCTTAGGAGAGGTATTATGAAGGGAGAGATGACTTGGCAACACAGAGTTTATGTGGAGTGTGAGAGAAGTATTTATGGGGAATGTGACAGAGGGGATTGTGTGCAGTGTGACAGAGAGCAGTTTATGTGGAATGTGACAGAGGAGTTGAGGATGACATCAAAGATACTGATACCTGGCACATAAAGGATTAAAAAATGCCTGTTGACTTGACTTGGCTATTTCCATTCTCCAGATGAGAAATGATGAAAGTTTGAAGGAGGGATGAATGTGTTAGTGAAAAAGAGGAAATAAAAGAGAGGTTAGGGATGAAGAAAGAAGATTTGGAGACTGAGAATATATATGAAGTGACTGAGGGTGAGAAGTCAAAAAGGATGCCAAGGTTATTAAACTGAGAGACTTAGAGTATGGTGATCCCCTCAACAACAAGATGGGGGGTTCAGAAGAGAGAAATGTTTGAAGGGAAAGATATGAGTTCAATTTGGGACTTGGTAATTTGAGGTACTCCTGAGCCATGCAGTTTGAGATGACCAAAAAGGCAACTTTTGATAAGAGATTGGCATTCAGGATAGAGGTGCTAACTGAACCCATGGGAACCAATGAGATCACCAAATAAGACAGTATAGAAAGAAAAGAGAAGGTGGCCCAGGTCTGAGTTTTGGGCAACACTCATAATTAGCAGGCAAGATCCGAATGGACAGGAGATGGAGAAAGTGCTGCCAGATAGAGAGGATAACGAGGAGAGAGTGGTCATAAAGACAGAGAGGAGAGAGTAATCAGAAGAACATGCCAAAGGCTGCAGGGAGGCCAAGAAGGGTTAGGATTGAGAAAAGCCACATTGTATTTGGCAATAAAGAGATCTCCGGTGACTTGGGAGACAGCATTTTCAGGGCTGCAGTAAATAAGTGGGGAGTCATTTGGATGACACAAAAGGACAAAGAGGGAAGAAGCTCTTCATAAATGGCCTCAACTTTTTCAGAGAATTGTAATTATTTAATGTATTTATTATTTATCTATATAGGTATATATATTTAACATATAACTAATTCAGAGAATTATGAAATGGGAGGAAGAGATGCCTTGGGAGACTTGAGAAGGGATGAGAAGGTTTGAATTGGAGGGCAAATCAAAAGACAGTACAAAAGGATTGCCTTACTGCAGTTAGGGCCCAATAAAGACTATGTAATGATATAAATTTGTAGTGAATACAGAATGACTTTTATGGCAGTTAGGCTGCACAATGGATAGGATACTGGACCTGAAATCAAGACGACCTGATTTCCAATCCAGTCTTAGCTATATGACCCCGAGCAAGTCATATAACCTCTGCCTACCTAAGGTTTTCCATCTGTAAAATGGGGATAATGATAGTATCTACTTCCTAGGGTTATGGGAAGATAAAATGAGACCTAAGATTTGTAAAATGTTTTGCAAACCTCAAAGCACTATCTAAATGCTACTAATTGCTATGATCATTGATCCGCTGAGTGGCATGTGATTAGAAACAAGAGTAGCATGATTGACAGTGATAGGACAAGGGGGAAAGAAATGCAAGAAGGCAGCTTCAAGCTGAACTGATTCACAAAGGTATTGAGATAGGGGTAGGAGAGTGTAGTCAGTTCAGGGGTGTTAGCCTGGAGAAAAACTAATGAGTCTGGGGACTGGAGGTCATAGAGATGAAGGACAAGGTTTGAGGCTGTAAGGCAGAGGGAAAGACAGAATGATAAATGGTCATGATTAGATAGAGGAATCTCAGAGTTTGTGAACATAAAAATGCAATATTTGTGAGTGAAAGCAAGGTAATGTCTGTAGTTGGGCTGGAAAGAAGCAGGTCACAGGAACTGAAAAGAATGAGAAACTATAAAATTCAGATATTGGAAGGGGTAACAATATATATGTTGGAGTCTCTGGACATGAGAGAAGGAGTTGGAGAAGTGAGAAAGACTATGAACCAAACACTGGACTCATAGAGGAAGGAAGGAGAATGTCCCAAGGAGTCTACAGAGAGATTACAAACCCTGGAATCTGAATTGGGTGATAAATATGAATAATGGGAAAATTAAAGGAGAAGAGGTTGCTGAAGTGATGGTGGTAAAGAGAGAATCTAGAAGTTGTAATGGGGAACAAGAAGGTACAATGGCTAGCATTTATATAGAGCTTTAAGGTTTACAAAGCACTTTACATTTCGGATCCTCACAACAATCCTGCAAGGTAGGCACAATGATTATCCTCATTTTACAAATGAGGAAACTGAGGCACAAGGAGGAATATGATGATTCGCTCAGCACCAGCAACAGGTGAATCAGGGTATTATGAGTAAAAGTGTCACCAGTACTGGAATGGTGATCAGAGATTTAGTGCTACTGGGCAGGACAGAGGTCTCAGTGTGTGCCAGTAAGAATGGAAAAAATTTAAGATGAAAGCAAGTTTGTTAATTATGGAACAGGCATTCCAGAGAGCACAGATGAAGGAATGGGCAGATCTAGAAGAAAGAAGCATATCAGAAAATGATTGTGATATTTTTAAAAAGGACATCAATATAACTTTTAAAGGAAAATAAATTCAGGGTTTTTTTTTTTATAAGTAGTAACAACACTTTGAAAACAACCATGTTCATATTTGAGTTTCTGGTAACAGTAACTCTCAGCTGCATAACACTCGGCATTTTTCAAAGCACGTTCATCACAAACATCACAGCATCATCATTGCCATTTTATAGAAACTGAGGCTCTGAGAGGACCACTTGAAAATGGTGATGCCAGAATTCAAGCCCAGGTCTTCTGACTCCAATTCACTATACCATGCTCCTAGCGAGGCCTCAAAAGTTATAAAATGAAAATGCCATGCTTCCTCCACTTGACCCCAGATTTCCTTTCTAGTGATAAAAATAACTGTGGCTGCTTCACTACTAAGATTACTATCCCTCAAAATTCAGAGGCAGCAAATTGAAACTTACTAGACTGATAAGTATAAGCACTTTGTTTTCTATTATAGATGCAATTGCCTCAAGGTATAACACAAATAATTTTTTAAGACAATATCAAAAGCAGACTAAAAAACTTCACATTAAAAAGAACCCTGTTTTATAATCATGGACTTTTATATCAGGGTTCTTTGGTTGTTTTTCTTCCAGCAGAGAAACACCTGTATTTGCAACCTACAGTTATATTGCTTTATCAAATTGGATGAAATATCTGAGAACAGTATAACAGGTATTAGAGGCTGTAAAAAAGTAAGATAAGAGTGGTATTTACAGTATCTATATAAGTTGGTCAATTACAAAACCATGTTGGGTTAACTTGACTCTAAGAGGACATAAATAAAAAAACGGATGAGCAGGGGATATACACTCACAAGGAAAAAAAGAGAAAAGCAATCAATGTTTACTGAGCAGAAAATAGGAAGCCTTGGTGGGGAAAAAATGACATCTTGTCATGCATCTAATGAGGCAAAAATGCTAGTGAGTTAGGAAACCAAAAATTAAGGGATATTAAACTAAATACTCGTCTTCAGGGAGAAAGGGAAGTAAGAATAAACTCTTCTCAAAGGATATGTATTGCTTTCGTGTACTATATATCATCTATCACAACATAGTAAAAGCAAGTTACTAGTTATCAACTATCATTTTAAAGGAAAATATTAAAATTCTCTCTATGACAAATACGTTGTATGAATGACAATAAAAAAGGAACCATTACAAGGCATGAAGAAATATAGCAATTTAAAACTCAGTGGAGGTTTCCATAATGACAGAGTGGATTTGAAGCCACAGCATCTGAATTGATTCAGGTAAGTCACTTTTTCTGCCTCAGTTTCCTCATTTGGAAGATGAAAGAGTAAAATGAGCTAAAGTTCCTTCTGTCTTTAGATCCTGTGAAATAAAGTAAGCACTCTGCTCTTCTCCAGTTTGTTTTCCATTAAGCACTAGCATGTATTCAGAAGGGCGGAAGTACCAGCAGTACAAGGCAGGTGTGTTCCATAGTAATCCAAAATTCTGAGAGTCAACAATAGGGAACTGACCACAGCTGATCCTTTCCCCTCCTCATAAACACATCTAACACACTCCTGTTACCTATCACCCCCACCTAAAAGTTATGAAAGTTTCCAAGGATTTCTAGGCTATTCCAAATTACTGGCAACTGAAGAAGCAGGGATATTTTTCTTATCTTGTTTGTGGAGTGGAGACAGATGGGTTCCTCTTTTCCACAGAAGCATTTTTTGGGGGACTAAGTAAAGTAGGTGTTCTCTAGAGAAAAAGAGTGAATTTTAGTCATTCTGATTTAGGAAACAAGACAACTGCCTCCTATTCAAAAAAACAAAGAATGTGGTGCTAGAAAAAAGTCTAATGTTCCAAGGGCATCGGGATCTATTTATTCTACCTTTTAAGCTGAAACCTACTACAGAAATCTAATGTGGATACTTTTTTGTGGTGAAGAAAAGGAGAGCTCTGAGTTAAAACAATTTTAAAATAATGTGACTAAAACACACAATAGTCCCTGGACTGGTAGCTTAAAGTTAACTAGTCTTTATAAAATATCCATTTGGCTTGTTATTTGTTAAAAAAATATAATAGCTTAGTCTAATTACAAAAAAAAGATTATGCTACAAAAAATAAAGGCAACTTGATGCATTGGTTAAACACTAATGAATGAGGAATCAGGAAGTCCTGGGTTTAAGATGCACCTGATACATACTCCCAGTGTAATCCTGAGTAAGTGACAACTTCTATGGCCCGAGGTAACTTTCTAAGACAGAGATTCTTAACACTTTTTTATATCATGGAATCCTTTGGCAGTCTGGAAAAGCTTATAAAGATCTCCTCAAAAATGTTTTCTTAAATGCATAAAACAAAATACATTACATAAAATGGATGAGAAAGGAAGCCAATTATCCTGAAATACATCTATCTATCTGTCTGTCTATCTATCTATCTTTTTTAAAGTTCAAGGACCACAGGTTAAGAACCTCTGCTCTAAGACTATAAATTGCAGACCTTTATTGGTTAAAGCTAGCAATTCTCAAATTGTGGACCCCTGAGATATCCCGAGGCCCTTTCAGAAGACTGGTTAGAAGGCTCTTTCAGTAAGTCAGGTTAAAAATGATGAGGGTCTGGGCCAGATCTGATGGCAGAAAAAATGCTGGCTATGAAGCCAGCAGATCTATCTTGTATCACAGACTTAGACCTTATGAAACCTAGGGCATATCCCAACATTCATATGTCTCCGACCACTCCTTAGGATTTGGTATGCACTAGGTACAGTAGAGGGAGTTCCCACACTGATGAAATAAATCTTAGATCCTTTGTGCACCATCCTTTTAAGTCACCAAAGTTTACAACCAAGTTTACAACCCTGGAACCCAGCCTTCAATTGCCTTCTTTCCACTCACAAACACTCTATTCCCAATCCAAGTCCTATTATCTCTTACCTGGACTTCTATAATAGCCTACTATAATAGCCTTGCCTCTTGTCTTTCCTTTCTCTAACTCATCTTTGGCATAGCTGACAAATTGATGTTTCTAAAATACGGTTCTGAACATGTGACCTCCCTCATTAAAAAGTCTCTAATACCTCTGGTTAGTTCCCTCAGCCTATGTGAGTGGAGATTTGAGAGATGTAGAGGCTGAGGAGAGATTTGAGAGATGTTGTGCAGGCTAAATTGCCAAGATTTGGCTACAGATTGGATATAGGGATTGAAGGAACAAGTAGAGTCAAGACTGGGTCCAGCAGCTTTGCATTTTGTATCTATCTCCACTCCCACCCCCTTCACTACATCAATGGACACCCATACATTTATGAAGTTCCTACTATGCACAAAATACTATACTAGGTCCTGGCGATAACAAAGATAGAAAGCAAAACTGTCCATATCCTCAAGAAGTTTATAATTTAATAGAGATGCATACTATTTACGCAAATAAATGTGATACAAGATAGAATGTGATAAGGAGAAAGGAGAGATTCATAAAAAGGAACACTGAAAAATGAGGATGGAGGGATCACTTTGGGTGAACCACTTTGAGTGGTGGTCAAGGGGTAGGATTGAATTAGGGAAATCTTCATGAAAGAGGTGATACCTGAGGAAGACACTAAAGGAAAAGAGAAAGGATTAAAGGAAAAGGTGGGTTTATAAGCAATTTGTGGTCTGTTTGTGGAGACTGTCTGAGTAGAAAAGCCCAAGTCATTTGAAAAATAAGTGAGAGAGCTCAGAAGCAAAACCTGGAGATAAAATCCTTCCTTATTACTGAGTTGCCAAATAGTTCCTGGCAGCCTTTTGTATAAATCATTAAATTATCTTGAAATGTGCATTTACCACAAGATTCTGTAAACAACAAAAACCTGGAATTTCTGCTAATGTTTATTACAAACGTCAAAACAGCACAGAAACCAAAGGATGAAGAACAAAGGAAATAAACCCATATTGTTAATAAAACGATGATCCAGAAGACTTTCAAGACATGACAAAATGACATGTTATGTAGAGCAAATGTGTGATGATGATGATGATGAAGAGGAGAAGGAGGATAACTGACATTGGCATATAGCTGGAAAAGTATTTTCTATTTATACTTCTTCATCTGATCCCCACAACAGCCATGTGAGATGAGTACTATAATTATCTCCATAAGGGGGTAATAATTATTATATTATATTATATCATATCATATCATATCACATTATCTAATATTATATTATCTAGTTTAATTTTATATTATATCAATATTAGTAAGGATTAAGGAAACTGAGGCTCTGAGTAGCCAAGTGTCTTGCCCAGGTTCACATGATTAGTGTCAGAGGTGAGAGTCAAACCCAGGTTCTCCAAAGGATTCTGGAAATCCTCCAATAGAATAATTTCATCACCTTAGATAGCACTTGTCCAAGACCATATCCCTTGTCTTTTCGACTAACACTATCATGGACAACTGATTCAAGAGCCTTCCTGGTACTGCCAGCAAAAATTTCTCAGAGCTTCCCACGATCTTTTGTTCAAATAAGATTGATGCTGTCCTATAACAGATGGCAATAATCACATTTTCAGTATGTGTATTCAAATCTAAATCATATATCATTTTTCTCTACCCCATTCTCTCAAACTATAAGACAGCATTCTTTCAAAATATTCAGATTCATCCTCCTCCTCCTCCTCCAGCGTTTTCTTCCTCCTCCTCCAGTTTCCTCCTCCTCTAGCTTCCTCCTCCTCCTTATACCAAAAGGAGATTTTTTTTTTGCAGGATTGACTCTTAACTCACTCTACTAGAGCCCCAAAAGTTGGCTATTATTTCTACATAAGAAACTGCAGCCACAAATAATCATATGACTTCTTCATTTACCAGCAACAATCCCCCACCCCCAAACAAACAACTATTTTTAACCACAACTAAGGCCTGAACATCTGGAAGATTACATCAACATGACTTTTCAACTTCAAAAAGACAAATTGCTCCCACAGACTAAAATTCTTTAAAGGGGGAGGGGGAAGAAGAGGATGGAAAACCATGTTGTTCCTTCCTCTTCACTTAAATTCCCCAAATCTGCCTAGCTAGAAATAAATTTTGTCTTTTAAAAAACAAATTTTTCAGACGTTCCTAAAAACCAAAAGGTTTTTCAGCAGTTGTCTTATGGAAACCATTTCTTTACTTTGCCTTGGAATCATTTCATATTTATATATATATATCTTGACGCCTCAAATAAAGAACAATGTCTTCAAGGCTATATGGTAAAGAAAGAGCTGAATTCAGTGTCATGCAAACTGAGTTCCAATCTCAATTTGCCTTTTACTCCCTGTGTGCCTTTGGACAAATCACTTAACCTGTCTGAGCCTCAGTTTCCTCCACTGTAAAATTGGGGGGGGGACGGGTTGGCCTTAAAGATGGAAGCTTAAAGATGGATCCAAGGGGGTCTACGTTCTCTACTCCTTTTGTATTCTACTCTCCAGTGTTTGTTGAGTGAGTGAAAGATATAATGGTGAAAGAAATGAAGTTTTTTTTAATGCACACAGTAACTGACATCCCTATAACTAATTACAGAACACACATAGCAATAGATTCCACATGATATATCTATTCTTCGTAAACTCAGAAATGTTTGCATAAACATATTATTTTGCCTCCAAATAAATGAAACCCCCCAAACAGTCATAAATAGAACTTTTCTCTGAATAGCTTAAAAATAAATGACAACTCATTTATTTAAGTTTGTGGCTTTTCCTTTTCATCCCCCAAGTCCGTTTCTAGCACCCTGAGGTTAGCAGGTTATCAAGTGTCTAAAACAGAGATCAAAATTCTTGTTTTGATGTTATCAAAGTGAAAATCTTGGTTTTTACAAATATTCTTTGAACCATTTTTAGTTGTTTTAGTGTAACCTATTTCCTTCCTGCAATATTTAGTGCAAATATTAAGTGTTTATGAATGGAAAAAGTTATCTACACCAGTAGCCCAGGTGACATCATGCTTGCTGTTCCACTGGATTGCATTTTTCTGTTCACAGGGCTTCCATTTAAAAGACATATAGAAAACAAATATTTTTCTTGATCCATGGATACTCATCATAATGCTCTATAAAGTCTGCTATTAAAGCAATAAGGTTGGGACTAAATCATAGCCACTGTATCTAAACCAGAAGAGTCAAAAGAAAAGAGTAGTTTGCCTTATGAAACTAAATTTTATTCTCTCAGTGATAAAAATTATGTTGGAACAGCTTGTGCCAATACTTGCTTTCACTTAAGCAGATATGAGGGACCAACACTGCAATGTGGTGTTGCCAAACTGCAATCCATGCATGACTTAAAATAATCCCACTTATCAGCCTTATGAGTATGTACACTAAATCCTATTATAACATTGCTCATTGTTACATGGCTTTGGATACACGACAGATCAAATTATGTCCCTGAAATATGTCAACGATGTACAATAAAAGCCTATTTCTGTATCCCTAAACCAGCTTTAAAAAGAAGTTTTGCAGTTCCAAAAATGGTCCTTATACTTATATATTTTTGAATATACTCTTACTCCCAGACGAATACAGCAAAGATAATGAAATAAACATTCTTGTTTTTTTCTCATGCAGAACAAACTGTTATTCATCCAAGACAGCTAGATGAGCGCCTCTCTTCAAGGTTGCTGCTGCTGATCTCCTAAAAATGGAATACCAAGACATAACAAAAACTGGATCCACCACCTAACTTCCTAAACAAGCAACACATTTCTAGGAGTCAAAAATGGATCATTTGAGTTAGGTCTTTGAGAAGAAAATACTAAAATATCTCACTCTATCAAATAAGGAAGCTGTAAATGTAGATACTACTCATCATCAATTTTTCTACCCCCCCAACCTTATTTGTTCAATTTTGCAATAAAATTCAACTCAGATGAATTAGTATTACTGAGAAGCAGTCTGGAAGAGTAAGTAGAAAAAAACCCTAAAGCCTGGACTAGGTATCAAATGATCTGTATTCAGCTTCTAGTTAGTATTTCTACTAACTATCTGATAGTTGACAAACAGAAATTTCTCTGAGCCTCAGCTTTCTCATCTATAATACGGGTATACTACTATCAACCTTTTAGTGTTGAAGGAAACAGCTTTAAAATTCTTAAAACAATAGCTTTTCCATTTACTATGTGTATGACTTTGGATAAATCAAAAATCTTTCTGGGCCTCAGTTTCCTCAACTGGAAAATGAGAGGGTTGGACTAAAAGACCTCTAAGTTCTCTCCCCACTCTAAATCTATGACTCTTTATAAATGTGAGTCATTACCTATTACAGTTGTAATCTCATTCAAGCTCTCAGATCTAAAATTTGATTTTAAATTACCTTCATCCTTTATTAGGGCCCTTAACACTCTCAACTTTCATAATGCTTTATAGCAATGGATATAGTAGCCATAAGAAATGTATCACATTCCATCAGTCACTGTAGTGACATGTTCAATTTAAAGCCAAATTATGTGTTTACATAGTCACACTGCTAACTTCCTCCCAGAAAGCTGTTGTTCAAAAAAAATGTCTAGTTAATGAACTAGATGGACAAAGATCTAGAGATTTATTTAGAAGCATGGGTAAGAGTCTTAAACACACCAGCATAGTAAGTATCATAAGTATTTTTGGCTCACACATCTCTTGTACTTAAAAAATAGCCCTTAATTTGTATTTCATGACTTAAAAAGAAAAAAAATGGTTTAAATCAGTTGTTATTTGAAAATCAACTATACATATACTATAGCACCCAAAGTTCCAATACTTAAAAAGTTAATTTGGTATTTTGGGGGTGGGATGGGGGAAGGGAGAGGAAACTGTGATTTCATTGATGTAGGGAATTCCTGAAGAGGAAAACTCTCAGACCAAAACACATCAATCAGTCCGCAAACACTTATCAAACACTTCCTTCGTGCCAGGCATTGTGATGGGTTTATAAAGAAAGATAAAAGAAACACCCCAAACCCAATTCCTACCCTCAGAGAACTTCCATTCCAATGGGAGAGATAACATGTAACATACAAGTTATATAAAAAAAACTGAAGATGGTCATCTGAATGCGGAATAAATATATTAACAGGTGATGAGGGATGGGATTCAAAAGATCTTCTGCAGAAGGTAGGATCTGGGCTAAGCCTTGAAGGAAGCCAGAGGAACTAAGAGGTGGGGGATAAGAAGGCATGGCATTCCAGACGGGGCGGGATGGCCAGTACAAAGGCACAGAGATGGGAGATGGAGTATTATGTTCAAGGATCAGCAAGTAGATTCAGGTTGACTGAAGTGTAAAGCATGTAGGGGACAGTAATTTGAAAGCAGACTGAAAAGGAAGGAGGTGATCAAGTCATTAACAGCTTGAAATGCCAAAGAACATTACATTTGATCCCAGAGATGAGAGTGAGCCACTGAAACATCCTAGGGAAGTAAAGGAGCTGAGATGAAAAGGGAGGAGTGACATGGTTACACTTTAGAAAAATTGTGTTACTGAAAAATCCTTAGTTGCTGGAGTCCTTGGAAAGAGGTGACTTGGCATTCAGCCTGAATGTTGCCAAAGATAAGACTTGAACCAAGGTCTTCCTGACTGAATCTAGTTCTCAGTCCATTGAGCCATGATGCCTCTCAAGTTAACATATTCATTTTCACAATGAATTGCTAATAATTCTTAATTAGTACCACGAATTAATGCTTATAATCTTGCCAACAACTGTCACACGGCACTGTGAAAACTGCCATATTTCGGTTTATTTTTAGTTTTCTTTCTGTTTTATATAAGATGGTCCAGAAGAGCTCATTGATCAGGTTCTTTTAGAGTCACTACTCTTAGATAATAGCAACATTATTTGTCTGGTGGAGGATGAGGAAGAACCAAAGGAAACTGAGGCAAAAAAATGACAGCTTGAGCATTAAAAGCATCCCCTGGGGTCAGATTGCCACAGTGTAGTCTTTCCCTTCTTTCCTTCATTCAGATTAGACAGCTAATTAAGAAAGATTAACAAATCATAGTTACACATGTCTCATGGGATTGCTTACTACTTTAATCTGGTGGATTCTCAGCCTCAAGGATAAACTAGGTATGGATTAACTAGGTCAAATCAAGCATGGCACCCAGATCAGGCAAAAAAGAACAGGCTAGGAGAGAGGAGAGGATTGCCAACAATTACTAAAACCATCACAAATGCTAAAGCCAAAGCAGGTCAACGGGACTCATAAAACTTACAGGGGCAGGAAAGAACCTTGGTATTCATTACTCTAACTCAGAGATTCTTAACCTGGCTGTATCATGGGGCTCTTTGGCAGTTCTTGGGGAAAAAAGAAACATTCAGTCAGTAAACATGTAAGCACCTACTATGCACCGGGCATTATACTAGGGAAGTCTACGGATACCTACCTACCTTCTCTGAATGTTTCTAAAGAATTGAAGGAAATGCTGAATTTCAGTTAGAGTTTGGTGAAAATAACGATATAATTTTCCCTCCAACCCTCTGAAATGAACCCTGCAGAGTAAGGAGTGGGAATGGGAGACTATGGACCTAAGGTTGAGAACCCCTGCTCTAATTTATTAAAAAGAGGCAGAGTCTGCACACTATCACCTTTACCTTTCTTTCCCCAAGGAATGCCAGCACTTTAAATGCTGACTGAGTGCCAGACATTTAAAATCATTTGATACCAGCTCCATTCCATGGGGTTTTACTAAAAATCATTTGATACCTGTTCCATGGGGGCTTTTTACTTCTCATACCTGCTAGCCTTCTACCATACACACGCACACGCACAGAGTCCTTTCGCCCAAGGGCTCGGGGCTGTGACATTTCGCAGGAGACTGGCAGCCAGGGAATCAGAATTCCACTACGAGCGGGTTAGTAGGCAGGCTGACCACGAACACAAAGGCAGATTCTTTTGGATCGCTCATTAGTGCGGAGCAACGTGCGGGGAGCGATGAGACTCACTCGTCCCGCGGGAGCTCGCTCCGCAAAGCCGCGCCGCTGGCCGGGACCCCGGGACCCCGGGACCCCGGGATTGAGGGCTGAGGTCCGCACGCGGGCTGCCTGGCACAGGATCTGGAGAGGTGGCGGCGGCTAATCCAACTTCCTTCCTCCCTCCATCCCTTCAATCCCCCAGGCCCCCCGCCTCGGGAGTCTCTCCGGCTCCGGCTGGAGGCAGGGGCCAGCCCCGGCCAAAGTCGCCCAGAAAAGTTGGGGTCTGCCCGGGCCGGCGGCCGCTTCCACTCACCTCGTCTCTCCGGGCACCGTGCCAGCGGCGCCGAGCCCCCGAGAAGCAGCAGCAGCAGCAGCAGCAGAGGCAGAGACCTCCGCGCCCGCAGCAGCAGAGGGGACAGCGGCGGGGCACCCGCTCGGCTCCCAGGCACGAGGTCCAGGCGGCCACCCCGGATCATGGCTCCGCCGACGGAGGACAACAACTTTCCCGGCTCTCCCCCTTGGCCGGGCAGCCCGCACTCCCCTCCTGGCCTCCGGCTGAGCCTCCCTCGCCCGCGCCCGCTTCTCTCGGGGCGGGAGTTGGGGCCGCTGGGCCAGCTCGGCAGGACAGGCTGAGGGCTAGCCCGCGCCGCCGCAGCCGGGGATCCCCTCGGAGCAAACTCCCGCAAAGGGCCGGCAGCCTCGCCTCTCTGCTCAGCTTCCCATTGCCCCACCGGAGGTGGGGGGCGGGCACACCCCGCCGTTCCCATTGGAGCCTGCCTTCTGCCCAGCCCGCACCGGGGTGCCTCCCTTTCCTGGCCACGCCTTCTTCAGGGCAGCGCCATTCAAAGGAGGAAGTCGCTCTCCTAGGTCCGGCCAGGAGGGAGTCTGTCTGTCTGTCCCTTCCCACCTTTCTCTTCCTTTCTTTCTCCTCTCCAGCCTTATTTTTTTCTCTCCGTTCCGCGTTCTCTCCTTGGCTCGCTTCTTTCCCCTCTTCTCGCTTTTCTTCATGTTCCCGTCTCCCCTTCCCCATTTTTCCTGCCCTTTCCCAGAAATCATACCACACAGTTGAGCTATCAGTAAACAAGTACCTGTATTCACATATGGGCACTAATGTATTTAACTTCTTATGTGACCTTGGTTAAGTTCCATAGCCCCTCTGAGTCTCAGTTTCCTGGATCTATACAAATGAAGGGGATGGACAGAATGATTTCTGAAGTCCTTTCCGTTTCAGATACATGGTCTTCAGCACCCTTTCCCTCTTCTCCCTCTCTTTCCTCCATCATTACACCCTTTCTTACTTTCCCCCTTCATCTTCGGTGTTCCCATTGCTGCCTCTCAGATGCACAGTACTCTGAAATATGGAAAAAAATCTGTTGTTTCCTCTGAGAGTATGTGGCCCCAAGACCCCAGGAGGAAACAGCTGCTTTTATTTCTAGGGCCGAAGTGTTCTATCACAGCACCTTCCCAAACACGTGGTTTTCCCAGCGTAGTCCTCTAAGCCTCCCCCCCCCCCCCCATTGGAATCATATATACCAGAGTACTTAATGATTTGAAAGGAAGATAATTAGAAACCCACTAAAGTTCTATGAAGCTTTACTTGGCTACTCCTGCCCTGGACATACCTTTTTTTCTGAACAACTAATGCATTTATAGTCTGTACCACACAGTTTAGCACTTAATTATACGCTACCTTGTTTGAGTTTTTTAAATTACTGCATGTGTTTTAGTGTTGTCCCTACAATTAGACTTTAAGCTTATGTATGGGGACAATAGAACCACGATAGGTATTTTTCAATGTTTGCCTTATGCAACATTTTTATGGACTCTTAGAATTAGACCTTAGACCATAAACCTCTATCTCAGTTCTGATATTATGTCATACTCTATTCAGATTTTCCTTCCTCTGATATAGTCCATATTAGATAAGCCTCTAGGCTCTTGACTTCTCTCTAACCATTGTTCAGCCATGTCCAACTCTTCATGGACCCATTTAGGGTTCTCTTGCAAAAATACTGGAATGATTTGTCATTTCCTTCTCCAGCTCATTTTACAGATGAGGAACTGAAGCAAACAGGGTTAAGTGACTTGCCCAAGGTCACACAGCTACTAAGTGTTTGAAGCCAGATTTGAACTTAGGAAGATGAGTCTTCCTGGCACCAGGCCCAGCATTCTGCTTCACCACTTTAACCTTATCACCTTAAGGTTTACATACATTGTCTAATTAGACACAACAACCCGATAAGTGTGTCCCCATTTTTATATAAAATGATTCCCATTTTACAGAGGTTCAGAAAGTTTAAGTGACTTGCCTATGGTCCTATAATTGGTAAGCAGGATTTGTTTTTGTATACCCTTAGTCTAACATTGTATTGCACACAGTAAATTAGCTTAATGAATGTTCATTAAATCCAAATGAATTGATTCTAAGTCTATCCTAAGTCCCAGTACTCTTTCTCAACCATCTCAGCAATAGTAATGGATATTTCTTTTCTGAGTTCAGAGCCTTCAAATAGTAGTTATTTAGTAATGCATTACCCAAATTAATAAAATCAACTCCTGAACTCCACAGGAATGCACTTAATCACTAACTCCTAACCTCTTACTGCTCCCATCTTTAGACTTTTATCTAAATATAGATCAAGGCATTGGTAGATTCATTTCTTTTGAGTAATCATGGATCTCATTGAGGAGGCTATGTAATTGTCTGGGACTGGATGCAATCAGCACTATATCCTCTGCCAATAGGAGCACATGGAGTACTTGAGCATCTTAATTTGGAAGAACACCTTCTTTGTGTTCTTAAACAGGGTCTCCTTATTTTATATCTTACTTGAGGTGAATAATCCTATGATCATTGAATGTAATTGTCTCTGCATTTGTTAGACAATCATACAATCTTGTAACAGGTTTAGAACTGGAAGGAACCACACAGGTCATTTAATCTGATCCCTTCATTTTACATATAAGGAAACTAAGCCCCAGAAAAGTTAAGTGACTTACCCAAGGTCACACAGGGAATAAATGATAGATCCAAGATTTAAATCCAGGCCTTCTGACTTCAAAATAAGTCCTTTTTCCAATACCCCATGTTGTCTCTCATCGTATTAAACCTATGACACATTTTGTTGAAGGAACTCTGTTAAGATTACATTTTGCTCTACTGAGGCAAATGTTTTATTTACATTACAATGAATGAATAACAAATACTCAGAGATCCCATATTTTATGTTCTTTTAGTCAAATGTGTAACGATAAAGTTATCTACCATAGAAAATAATTTGCAGAATTTCTTTCTGTTCCTTCTCATGTCTTCAGCAAGAATACCTTTGACATATGTGTATATCATTCTCATAGAGAGATTGTAAAAAAAAAAAAAGTAGGCATGTAGGAAAGTAGGGAAAGTGGGCATTCAATGTTTTCTTGATCATCCTTTTGGGGTAATAATGTAGTCTATGATTATTTCCATTCTTTTGGCATGTGCACCCAGAGGCATCCTGTAAAGTGATCCCTCCAGACTTTCTGAAGTAATCCAAAGGGAAATGGAAACATACAAGTGGTCAAAAGCATTTTTTCCAATGATGGCCTATTCACAAGAGGTGGTTGAAGGGATGTAAAGGAAAATATAGATGATTATGTGGTGTAAGATCAGACATGGAAGTGGGTGCAATCAGTACTGATAGAAGAAATATCTATATGATGAAATTCTCTATCAATTGAAGTCAGTTAACAAATATTTCTTAAGGGCCTACAATGTGTCAGGTGCTGTGTTAAGCACTAGGGAGACAAAAAAAAAAAAGCAAAAGATAGTCTCTACCTTCAAGAGGCTCACAATTTAATGGGGAAGAAAACAAGCAAATATATGCAAAGAAACTATATATATAGGATAAATAGGAAATAATCAAAAGAGAGAAGGCACTAGAATTAAGAGATGTTGAAGAAGACTTCCTATAGAAGAGGGGATTTTAGTTGGAAAAGGAAGACACAAAATTTAGTATATAGAGATGAGGAGGGAGAGCATTCCAAAGAAAATGTCCGAAGCCAAGAGGTGATGTTTGTTTGTGGAACAGCAAGGAGGCCATTGTCACTAGATCTAAGAGTACATGACAGAGATTAAAGTGTGAGAAGACTGGAAAGGTGGAGGAGAAGGTGTGTTAGGTTATAAAGGGCTTTGAACACCAAAAAGGATTTTATATTTGCTCTTGGAAGCAATTAGGAGCTGCTGGAGTTTATTGCCAGAGGGGACTTCTCAGTTACATGGTAGTACTCATGCTTTAGGAAAATCACTTTGGTGGCTGAATGGAGGATGGAATGGAGAGACTTGCAGCAGGCTGACCCATAGCAGGCTATCACAATCACTCAGACATGAGGTGATGAGGGTCTGTACCACCGGAGAGAGGTGCAAAGGTGAAATCAACAGGTCTTAGCAGTAGTTTGAATATAAAGGTGGTAGATAGTTTGGAGTGGAGGGTGACAGGTTTCAAACCTGAGGGACTGAAGGAAATATTGCATTTGATAGAATGAATATTCTAAGTATGAATGTCATGCTGTGTGATATGTATGCATGTGCATTTACTAAATGCTATCTCCATGAGCTTATGTATGGGACCTCAGAGAGCATCCAGTTCAACCCTATCATTTTATAGATGAGAAAACTAATAATGAATGAAGAAAGCATTTTTTTAAAGTCCTTACTCTGCACAAAGCACTGTGCTAAGCTCTTGGGATGCAGATAGAAAAGTAACACAGTCTGTTCTCAAGGAACTCAGTTTCTACTAGAGGAGTCTAAACGTGGCAGCTTTCAGCTGCCTGTCTGATAGAGAGGTCCTGGGGTTTTTTAGAGCAGCAGCAAAGCAGATGGTAATGTCTCTTCTTTAATGTCATGTCCACTGATAAAATGAGGAGCAGCTTCTGATATTTCATCACTTAACAGTAGCAGAAACACTGATTTTCTGGGTCTTCAATAGATGTGATCTTAGCACCTGTAGGAGCAGTTACAAGGCTGCATCTGAACAAGGATTGCTTCCCTGGATAACTGTAGGCACTGTGCTTGGAAGCATTGATATTCTTGAGGCTCTTGGGTTCAGGATCCTGGACTGTCTCCCCAGAGGTGTAAGGAGAGATGTTGGTCAAGATGATGGTGATAGTTTGACTGACTGGATACATGCCCCCTCTATGTCTCTTCAGGATGCCTTAAGGTTTTCTTTAGGCCAGCTTGCTTGCCCTATGGGAGGCACTTGGAAGTTGGTAAGGATAGTTCACCCCTTCTCCACAGAAGTTGTTTCTGGTCTAAATGATAGTTGTAGGGGCTGGGCTGAATGAAGGACTAGTGGTCTGGAAAGTGCCATTCCTCTCAAGACTTCTGTGCTTTTCTGTCAAAAATATGACCCAGAAAGATGAAATGAGCTGCCCACAGTCATGAAGCCATTTAGTGTTGGGGCTTAGACTAAGTCTCAGACCTCCTGACCTCATCTTCTTTCCAGAGCACGGTGTGTCCTCCCCATATACTGTACCTCTTTATCCTGGACAGTGTCTAGAACAGTAGGTACTAATTAAATACTTGCAAATTGTCTGATTGTTAGGGTAGATGAAAGTTCTGGACTCTGAACTCATTTGGCTCTAGGATTCTCCAGGATCCTTCACTTTCATGTAATTGTTTATATGCTTGCTATACAGAGTTTGAAACATTGATAATTATATGAAACCCTCTATGTCCTAATTGATTGTTAACTATGTATCTTGTACATGGTAGACAACTAATAAATAAATGAAAATGTTATTAGCCTGTAAATTCCAAGAAGGCAATGATTGAGTCTTTCCCCTCTTTTAGTACAATTTATTGTGCCAGCATTTCTTCCTATTCTGGGACACGATAGTGTGGTAAGTAAGGGCTTACCTACTATGTCTCCACATAATCTCTAATATCATTCACGCATCAGGTATTTATTAGACCTAGCACTGTGAGGAATACAAAAGTGTAAGAAATTAACCCCCCTGACCTTCTCTTGGTCAAAATACTTCCATTATGAAAATTCAAGTTAAATTCTATTTTGTATTTTGATGTCCTTGGAAATAGGTTACAATCAAGACTTACATATAATAAACAACTAAATAACATGTTACATATTGATTTATGATAACGTGCCAATATAACTTACAGCCTATATACAATAGGTAAAAGAGCAGCTTTTACTGCTAGTTGGTATAATGGGTGGAGCACTAGCCCTGGAGTCAGGAAAATCTGAGTTCAAATCTAGCCTCAGACACTTACTAGCTGTGTGACCCTGAGCAAGTCACTTAACCCCTATTTGCTTCAGTTTCTCCTTTATAAAATGGGGACATATTGGAGAAGGAAAAGGAAAATTGTTCTAATATTTTCCCAAGAAAACCCCTTGGATGAGGTCACAAAGAATCAGACATAACTGAACAAATGAAGCACAACAGCAATAGGTAATATAGGAATACTGGAAAGAAGAGATCCATATAGACTGGAGCAATCAGGAAAGCTTCATGAAGGAATTGGGGTTGCAAGTGCATTATGAAGAGGAGGAAAGGATATCTGGAGGGATGAATAGCAAGAAGACAAGATATTCCTATGGGCCATGTGCTCTCTGGATACATTAACTCACATCTTTATCACATACTGTCCCATTTACCCTGAGGTCCATTTTTTTTAATGGGAAAGAGTATATACCCTTTTCATTGCAATTAATGTTAAACTGTTTTGTTTAGATAAATTCTTTGAAATTAGGTATTTATAAACACAAAGAATTGCTCTTGAGAAGCAAGGTGCATACAGGCTGATGTGCTGGACCTGGAATCAGGGAGACTTGGATCTGAATACCATTTACTAATTTTTCAATTAGTTAAATTCTTTAAGCCTCAGTTTCTTCGTCTTTAAAATGGGGACCCTAATAGCACTTAACTTCACAGATTTGTGATCATCAGAAGAGGTAACATATGTAAATTTCCTTCTTACACCTCAAGCGTATCAGATAAATGCCAGCTACGATCATAACTTTTAAATACATAAGCTTGAGCTATACATAGCTCAAGAACATGCATAGATGATCACATAAGGACACACTGAATTTCATCCTAATTCCCATCTCCTCTTTTCCTAATTTCTCTCTATCCTTTCTAAATGAATGGTTCCTCTTCCTTCTCAGTCTTTGTCAGAAGCTTACCCATTCAACTCCACGTATTGTGAATGAAGCAAAGACAATGAGAGCATTGTCTACTGGGTAGGAATTCATGTGGTATGAGATAGGCAGAGTCTCCAGGGTAACCATGTGCGTATCAGGTAATACCTTAGTGGGAAGGAGGTAAACCAACATAATAGAACTGGGTGCTAAGTGCGCGAAAGAGTTGGGTAAAAATCGAGGTGTGGGAAGGGAAAAGGGGAGGCCAGTTTGAACCATGGTTTTTAGCCTTTTTTTTTCTTTCAAAACATTCCAATTTTAGAAAGGAGTCATGATGAACTATCTGGAATTTCCAGAAAACAACATTTTCTCAATTATATTTTTGTTGAAACAAAGCAAAAAGGAACTCTCATCTAATTTACATAATTAAGTTTAATCATTCAGAGTTTTTTAATGGTAGATTTTTGTATGTATACTTCACCCTTGAATCAGAGGTCTTTGTTCAATTTCAGAATGACAAGAACTTAGAAGGGATCTTAGAAAACATGTAGCCCAACCTCCTTATTTTACAGATGAGGAAACTGAGTCCAGAAAGGTTTAAATGACTTGCTTAAAGTTCCATAATAAGAAGCAAAGGCAAGACTTAATTCTAGTCCCCTGATTCTAAATCTTATAATTTTTCTACTGCGACCTATACCTAATTTAATTTAATCATATAACTCCAGAGCTCAGAGTTCAAAAAGCCATCTTGTGCAGTTTGGTAGAACTACTCTAAAGCACTTAAAATAAATCATTTTTCATCTTCTCTAAAATCTCAGGGATGGAGTGTCTTTATAGACACTCTTCTACTGTAGTCTATACTGGGTTTAACTTCCCATTCTACTCCTTTGTCCTTAGAAAATTCCATCTTATTTTTAACTTAAATTTCTTGCTGTAGTATTAGCTCATTTTTTCCCTAATTCTTTCTTCAGTGAAGATAAAGAACAGCTGGTCACTGTCTGTCTTGCTGGAAAGAAAAAAAAAGTATGTCATGCTTAGGTAATTTTGAATTAGAAAAGAACTGCCACTCTAGTGAGAGTCCAAAGCAGTTAGAAAGATTCATACACTTTCATGGTTCAACAGGGAAAAAGAGCATGTCAGTTCAAATTGAAGATCAAATTAATTTTGCCCTGTATTTTGTAACTAAATCCATTATGAATATGACAATAAATGAACTCCTCAGATGTAAGGTTAGTGACCATTGCAAGCTTCTCCCTTGTTGTTTCCAGCTCTAATGCCCATTACCAATGTGACCTTGTCACTTCACCTCCTGAGGCCTCAGTTTCCTCATCTGTAAAATGATGGAGTTGGGCTAGATGACCTTTGAGGTCTTTTCTGATTCTAGCTCTATGATCCTTTGAAATCTCTTTCTCTACTATAATTCTAAAATTCTTGACTTCTCCCCCAAAATAATTTTAATCAACTACTTTTCAGTTGGCATCATCCTCCTACCCAGGGATTTCTGATAGTGGTCTTGGCCCTCAACTAGCCCTTATATAAACAATGTTGCTCTTTGGGCCTTCTCCAGTTAACCCTATCTTATTTTATTGATTTACCTCAGGATATATCAGCTCTCCGATCTCTGATGGACTATCAAGCTCTGTGTGTATCCTCTGATATTATACTGTCCCCAAGGCTATGTCAGATTTCTAGGGCAGCCTCCTACATTAACCCTACCTTTCTCCGCCAATCTCTTCCAGTCTACAGAACCCTCATATCCTAATATTTTTGAGAGGCATTATCCAGCTGACTTCAACTTCCTCTCTCTCTTGCCTGTCCCCAAAGTATCTAATTTCTAAACTTGGACCTACTCTCTTGCCACTGATCCCAAATTTATACATTCCAATGTATATGCATCTTGTGTTATTTTCATAGGCATGAATAAATTTGCAAAAGACGCTCATTCTTTAAGTTGTAAGCTGAATGTGGAAGGAGGCTGATATTTGTATTATGGATTTCCCTGTCTTATTGGTTTTTGTTCTCTGACTTGCACTTAACAGGATCTTGATACATATACACATTTAAATTGAACAAATTCACAGCTGTAGTATTTTTAATAGTGATTAATTGGAAACAATTCAACATTGGCTGTGCTAAATGCTATATCAACAAGATAGAATATTACATAGCTACTTAAAATGAAAAGTACATGTTGGTGTTTAGCCATTTAAGTCATATCCAACTCTTCATGATGGAGTTTTCTTGACAAACTTACTGAGGTGGTTTGCCATTTCCTTCTCCAGCACATCTTACAGATGAGGAAACCAAAACAAACAGTGTGAAGTCATTTGTCCAGGGTCACACAGCAGTGTCTGAGTTATGTGATATATAGGCTATATCAATACATTGAGAATGTGCACACGAAATAGAGCTAAGTAAAAAGGTAGAACATGTAATTGGATGCTGCCACTGATTGTAGTTAGGTCAGAATATGTTCTCAGAAGAGAATTTTGAGCAATTAAAGTAGAATTTAACATTCATTTCTCTCCTGAAAAGTCACTTAAATTCGTAATAATTTTTTGAAAGAGCTGGTGGTAATTGCATATGAATAAACTGTTCCTTGTCCAAGAACCACTTCATCCACTTTTCCTTTCTAAAGCATATTATTTCTAACTTCACCATTCTTGTTTCAAAGAAAGGTCTGCATTTAGCCAGATATGCTGATGAGCATTTCAGCTTGTTTGGGAACAAACTGACTCTACTTTTACATAAAGTGTCTTTCCTAATCCTTTTCAGGTGTTAGCAATTGCATTTTATGATGGAAAAAAATCATGACCCACAGACTGAAGGAGAAGAGTTTGGGTCACAAAACACAAAGAATGAGCAAATCTTGAAACTGAGAGAACTGGGAATCCTTTCTTGGTGGAGAAGCTGTTTCAAGTGAAGAGCCCTCAAAGGGGCTTAATTATGACATTCTTATTCAAGCAGCAGTTCTCCAAGTCAATGGGACTTCTCCCTGAACAAAGCTAGTAGAATCCAACTCTTGAAATACACACTTTTCAACCTTATTTTAGTTGATGTTGTTTTGTTTCTGTCTAGAATTGTTATTTAATCAACATAGGAAAGCACCTCTAACATTGTAGATTAGCAACCTATTATTTTTTTCTTAGTGAATTTTGTGGATTCCTGAGAAGGTGTTGTCTTGCCCAGAGTGACATATCCAGTTGTTGCTGGTCCTTCATTCTCAAAGACGACCAATGACATCAGAAAGGAGATGTCTTGACTTGCAAGTGAATTGGATTTCAGTGAGGCAGAGCTCGGCAAAGTCACCAGCCTCACTCTGTCCTCTAGAGCCAACTGGGTCCAGTGGCCAGACATAGATCAGGACAACTGGAGATGGCTCCCGATGCAGTGGGAGACCTTTACCTTTTCAAGCTAAGGTTTTTTCCAGGTCTTACTTTGTCTGAGGCAGCACTCTTTCAGTGATTATGGCTAGACAAGAAATGAGGCAAAAGAAGACCTAATTTTAAAAAATCAATCTAGGAGGAGAAGACTCAAGATTTTTGGTCAGAACAGAAACAATTGCTATGTACACTCATTCTGAGCCAACAAAACCCAAACAGTGACCAACAGAGCCTTGGGTTGTGCCCCATTATTGGCCAGTTAGTGAGAGCCAGAGGGATTTGAGTTTGAAGTATAGTCAAGTCACTGCATTAGAATCCCAATGGCTTTTCAGAGGTAGGATTTGAAACCATGTCTTTCTGATTGGGGCCTTATTCATTATCCACAGCTACTGTATTACACATTCACTCATTTCAGTTGTTATGCTTATCTAATTTATCGGGAAGTACTTTGACAATAGATGACTGGGTATAAACTCCATCAAGGCAGAAATCATATTTTATATGAATTTTATATTTCTCTCAACTTAGCAAAGTAAGTGTTAAATAAATATTTGTTGATATTGTCCACCTATGCTTCAGTCATTGTGTTGTTGTGCTAAGATATTTGTCTCATATGTCCTCATGATTCCCCCTGAATCGGCTTCCCTTGAACTCTCTATGTGGAGAGACATTATCTGCCCCACACTATTGTCCCAGTGAAGAGATGCCATCTTGGAGGCTGGTGCATGTATATGCTCTAGGCCCCCAATATCCTTATACATAGGAAAATGCTGGTAAATGTTTAATAATTAGATCTCCAGAAAAAAGAAAAAAATGTAGCAGGGCATACTATTAAGTTTACTCTGCATTGTTAACATTTTCTCTTCACTTTCTTAATTCTAGAGTTAGACCATCAATAAAATAATAAATTAAGCCTCAATTTATAGGATTTGCTTCTTTCTGGGGTGTCAGTGTTCACACTGAAAATTTAACAGTTGGCTCTTAGATTCACTGGCTCTAAAACAACTCTGAATACATGTAGGTAAATGTTAAATAAGTGTTTCTTTAATTCATATGATTATAGAGTTAGAGCTGACAGAGACCTTATGGTTCACCTAGCCCTCTCATTTTACACATAGGGAACTGAGGCCAAGAGAAGTTAAGTGACTTGTCAAGGTCACACTGGCACTTAAGTAGCAGGTGTTGGATTTGACCTGAGGACCTCCGATGTCAGCTCTAATATGTGATACTGTGCCACTCTGCTTCATCAACCACAGAATAGCTTTAAAACTAGCTGGATAGGGTAGGCCCTAAGCCAAATTGTGCAGTGGACCAAAGTTATTATCAGCACTTTCTCCCCTTTCCTAATCAGCCCTTCCCCCTACACAGCATTCCATTCTTGCAAGTCTTTGCTCCTAGCTAGTTGACCCTGTTAAGATATTGTTGAATAACTAAGGTGTTGCCGAAGGTTATTCTCCTTTCCTCCCATGGTTTTTCATTGCTCTGTTGGTTCTCCTACCATCCTTTTTTTTTTTCCAATTCCTCAACTTCATATTTCTCCTACATCTTAAATGTGAGTGCTCTATAGACCCTCCTCCTTACTTCTCTTTTCTCCTCAATCTATCTCTTAACGATTTCATCCATTCTCATGACTTAAGTTATCACTTTATGACTCCCAAAGATTTTGTTTCCAGCCCTAGCCTCTAGCCTGGAGTTCTTTACTCCTGCATTTTCAGTTGAAAACCTGCCCTTGAATGGTCCCCTAGTATTTTGAACTCAGAATATCTAAATCAGTTCCCTCTCTAAAGCTCTCATCTCCTCATTCCACCTTCAACATCTCTTTTTCTGTTAAGATCACCATCATCTGTGCAGAATTTATCACTTTGGATTCTGATTTTCCCTCTCTCTCAACCCATACTTCCAAAGAATTGTCCTAACTTCCTATTTTACCTCTATAATACTTCTCAGCTCTTCATTCTGAAATCCAGCTTGGGTCTTCATTTTTTTTGCTCTTAAACTATTCTCATAGCCTGTTAACTGGTCATCTTATTTGAAATCTATCCTCCAAACCATCTTCCATAGAACTGCCCAAGAAATCTTCCAATGTATCCTAACTAAAAATCATTAGAAGTGCCACTGATTCTAGTAAGCAAAATTTAGGTAAGTGTCAAAATATTACACAATGGAATGAGGCATTTCCTCTTCATAAGAGATTAGATGACCTGTAAGCTCCGATTGATCATTGCAACTTTTTTTAAAATGAGATTGGTTTCTATTTATATGCCAATAGTCTTACCTTTTTTGCCTTTGTCATGGATTGGCAGAAAATATATAAAATAATATTTTGGGGTTTCTGGGACCAGGATTTCTGCCCAATTCTTACAATGATAATGAGGAAATCAGTGCATTGGATTTCAGCCTCCCAGTGCATTGGCATTCCTCTCTAAGCTTTTCCATCTTTCTAGAAAAGATGGCCCAGCCAAATGATAAAAGAAGCCTGGTCAAAAATTATTCCATATGAGGACTAGTTAAACTAAATGGAATTGTTTGACCTAGAAAAGAAAAGATTTGATGAAAGGATAACATAAAAGCAGTCTTTGTAGACCTGAAGTTCAAGTTAATGAACAACTTCCCATAGGTACATATCCTAGAAGGTATTAGATGTGGGCCTGCTGGTAAGAAATTATTCAATGGTGAGAGGGTGCCTAAGGAGCAGAGATGGCACTTTAGGTGGTAGGTGAGGACTTCTCAGACCTATTGAAATCTATACCTTCTTGTGGCCCTGTGGTAATCAGAAGGTGAGTCCCATCCTCCTAAAGTAACAGGAATACTGTAGAAAGCTGAGCTCCCTGTGTTTTCTCAATGCTGTTACTTGAGAAGTATATCTTATCTCAGTTACACTAGTATTCCAGTTCTTCTGGCAGGTTCATGTCAAGTAGGACTTCCTCACAGAGTTTAGACAAGAGTTGAGAGCCACCAGACAAGAATTTCTCACATAGAAAATGTGGGAATTATTTAACCGCTTCTAGGTAAACACTCCCTGAGTTCTGTTGCCTCAAACAGCTGCCTTCCAATATTTGAAGTTCTTCACATGGAAGAGGGATTAGTGAAACTGAATGACTTCTTATTGGAAATGTCATAGACAGGACTTCTGATTTGCCAGAGTGTGAGACTAGACATCTTAACTCCCATGAAACTCCAAGTCTATGATTCAAATCTATGCCTGACCTGGCTTTTAGAACTTGTGCATTTCTGTTGGAACTGTGACTCAGGACAAACATTTTGAAATTATGCAAATAAAATGACAAAAAATGTCTACACCCTTTAATCTAGGAATTATACTTGATCCCTGGTGTTCCATCTAACTCCAACTCTATGATCCAAATCTACACTTGACCTGGCTTTGAGAACCGGGGCATTTTTGTTGGAGTTATAAATCAGTACAACTATCTTGAAATTATGTAAATAAAATTACTAAAGGGTCTATACGTTTTAATCCAGAGATCCTTTACTGGCCATATGCCCCAAGAAAACTCTTGATAATAGGAAATTTCCTATATGCATCAAAATATTAATTGCACCATTTTTGTGTGTGTGGTATCAAAGAACTGGAAACAAAGTAGATGTCCTTTTATTTTGGAATGACTATATAAATTGAGGTATATGAATGTAATGGAATATTACTATGCTGTAAGTAATGACAAATTTGATAAATGTAGAGAAACATGACAAGGCACATGAACTAATGTAGAGTGAACCAAACAGAACCAAGAAAACAATGGACACAGTTAAAATATCTTTATCTTGGAGTGGGTTGTGAGGGAAGTCTAGTAAGTTTCATGGGTTCTCTGAGTGTTTTCTGTTTGCTGTCTTTATTCACAAGGACAATTACCTGAGCTTAAATGGAGAAAAAAGCGGTGGAATTTTGGACAGAATTCCTTCCTTTAGGCTACTTAGCCCTAGAAAAGAGGAACCAACCATTAGTACTGGGAATTACCAAGAAATGTTAACTTTTGATTTAACCTGGTATTTCCTTTTTCTCCATTATCCTGGAAATTAAATGGTGAGTTTAGTATGAAAAATTAATGAAAACTCACAGGCTATCTGTGTCGGCCTTAGCTTCTGCAGATGGCACTGTAAGCAACCATCACCTAAGGAGATGGTCAATGCCACTACTGGGAAGAAAGCCAAGCCAACTTTGCTGAAAATATCTTAACAACTGCAGATGGATATCTTTCTACTTCACTGGTCATGCAATTGCATCAGAAAACTGGTTTGGTCCTCTCAGATTTTAGCAGTTCACTTGTATTCTCTTTCTAGACCTATGACCAAAATGCTACAATAATTTTATTTCTGGAACTTGAGTTTATTAAAGCTTCTATCTCTTTTAAAGGATCCTATACTATTTGTTAAAAAGGAGAAGGTAGAAAACTTGGCTTCTTTTGAGGAAGAAGAGTCTCAGAATTATAATGGATCACATAGGTCCTCTAGTTGAACATATTCCTGAACATGAAACTCTATAATATATCTCAAGAGTTGTCATTCAGCAGTGCCCTCTGGAATGCCTGCTTCATTGGTAACAGATTTGTTTTCCTCTTCAATCTTTTCTATTCACACTCCTTCCGTATTTTGTCTCCCACTGAATCCTGGCTTCCTCCTGATGACATGACTTCCCTGGATACTCTTTCAAGCAATGACTGCACTTTCACTCATTTTCCCCCAATTCACTGATTAAGGTGTCCTCAATGACACTTCTAGTTTTTTCCCATCATCATCTGTTAATATCCTCTCCTCCTTTGAGCTTCATGCAATCCGTATCTACCACCCATTCAAAATCCTGGTAGTTATTGACTACCAACCTATAGGACCTGGATCACAGTCTTTCTCTACTGTCCAAGTCCTGTTCTCATATGAAGGGACTACAAATTTATACTTTATACACCCTAACCTCCCAGTTCCTTAACTTATTCATCTCCAGTGACCTACTTCTTCATGCCACCTCAACCACATATAAAGGTAGTCATGCCAGGGATCTTGCCATCACTCACAAACATGCCATATTATGTTAGCTACACTTTCCCCCTTTCTCTGTCTTCCCCTCTTGGTGAACCAGTTCTCTACACTATCCTCTTCTGGTGAGTCCTTTGTCGCTTTATAATGTCATCATTTGTGCCCTGCCAAGCCAATCACTCTCACTATCTATTCTTTTGCTCCTACACATATGTTGAAGGTAGAAAGATTCACACATCTTCCTAACTAGGTCTACCAGAAATTTATGTTAAACAACTCAATTGTGCCCTAACTGATGCTAAGGCAATCCTTTCACATTCCTAATTAACTCACTACCCTTCTCACTGACGTAGCTTTTTCCAACCTTTTTATCATTCCTCAAACCTCCTATTACTTCCCCTCCTACCACCCTCTCAGTTGTGAACTTTGCTTCTTATTTTACTGAAAAAAAATTGAAGCCATTCACCTTGAGTACCCTCTTCTCTCTTCCCCATCTCCTAGCACTGAAATCACTTTTACCACTATCTCCATCACTCCTGTCTCACATGAACAGGTAACCCAACTCCTTATTAAAATCAATCCCTTTACACACACATTCTGTCCTCTCTCTTATAAAAGCTTGCCTCATATTTCATTCCCACCTTCTCACTTATCTTCACTACTGGCTGCTTCTCTCCTGCATGAAGACATGCTCATGTCTCCTCCATCCTCAAAGAGCTTTCACTTGATACATTCATCCCCACTATTGTCCCATATCTCTCTTTCTTTTTGCAGCTAAATAGCTTGAAAAGGCCATTTACAATAGATATCTCCATTTCCTCTTTTCACATTCTTCTTAACTCTCTAAGTCATCCTGATCTATATCTTACCACTGGACCTAGATGGCTCTGGATGAGATAGTGAGGCTACTGACTTTGCACAGCCCTGCCTCACTTAAATCCAACTTACAAGTCAAGACATTACCTTCCTGATATTATTGATCCTCTTCAAGAATGAAAGATAATACAAACTCTCTGCAGCCTGACTTCTTACCTCATGACTCAACTGAAGTTCTCTCTTCAAAGTTATCACTGATCTCTTAATTGCTAAATCCAATGGCCTTTTCCAAATCTTCATCCTTCTTCACCTATCTGCAGCCTTGGACCTAGATCACTTTTCTCCTTAATGGTCTCTTTTCTCTTGGTTTTTCAGACACTACTTTCTCCTGGTTCTCCTACATATCTAATCATTCCTTTGCTGGATCTTCATTCATGACATCCCTGCTAATTGCAGGCATTTCCCCATCCTTTTTCCCTCCCCATCTGTCCTGGACCCTTCTCTCTTCTAAACTATTCCATTTGGTGGTTTCACCAGCTCCCACCAATTCAATTATCATCTCTATGCTTATGGTTCTCTAATCTGTTTATCTAGTCTTAATTGTCTCTCCTGACCTCCAGTTCACTATTAGATGTAATGGATTTCTCAAACTGTGGACATTTAAAACTCAATCAGTCTAAAATCAAACTCATTATATTCTTCCCCCAAACCTCTCCTCCTTCCAAACTTTCATTTCTGTGAAGAGCACCACCATCCTCTCAATCCCTTAAGCTTGAAACCTAGGTGCCATCCTCAGCTCCTTACTCTTTTACCTACCATGTTCAATCTGTTTCCAAGATTTTTACCTTTTTAGTAGTATCTTGAATATTCCCCCTTCTCTGCTCTAATACTACTACCACCCTGATTCAGACCCTCATCTCCTCATGTGTAGACTATTGAGATAGCTTTCTGGTTGGTCTCTCTATCACACTCTAGTCCATCCTCCATTCAGCAATCAAAATTATTTTTTTAAAGAACAGGTCTGACCCATGTCAATGAACTCAATAAACTTTAGTGGTTCCCTGTCTTCTGTGGGATCAAATACAAAATCCTCTGTTTACGTTCAAATGCCTTCATAATCTAACCTCCCCACCTCTATTTCCTTTCCAATCTTCTTTTTTTTTTCCATATTACACTTTCTTCCTCCCTTCCCCATGTACTCTTTGATCCAGTGACCATGGCCTCTTTGTTGTTCCTTGAACAAGACACACTATCTCTCAACTCTGGGCATTTTCCCTGACTGTCTCTCATTCTTGGAATACTCTCCTGCTTCATCTCCATCTCTTGACTTTCCTGGCTTCCTGCAATTCCCCAGAAAAATCTCCTCTTCTACAAGAAGCCTTTCTCAGTCCCTCTTAATTCTAGTGCCTTCTCTCTGTTGATTTTCTATTTATCTTGTGTATAGCTTGTTCATGCAAAGTTATTTACATGTTGTCTCTCCAATGAGACTATGAACTCCTTGAGATCAGGTCTTTCATGTTTTGCCTTTCTTTGTAGCCCCAATGCTTAATACAGTATCTGGTACCTGGTAGACTCTTAATAAATGTTTTTTGACTGAAAAGTACATGTAAAAATAGATACAGCACAAATATAAAGTGAATATATATATTCATTAAATAAAAGGTAGTTTGATAAGGAGGGTACTAGCACTTAGGGGCATCAGGAAAAGTTTCATACGCATGATGGTAGCCGAGTTGCTTCTGAAAAGAAGGGACTCCATGAATCATAGACAAGGCGTGAAGGCTTTCAAAACATGAAAGATGACCAGTTGAGCTGTATTACAGAGTGGTTAGAGGGGAATAGCATCCAACAAGACTGGAAAAAATAGGCTGGGGCCCATTGTGAAGGGCTTTGAATGCTAAACTGAGATGCTTATATTCTATCCTAAAGGCAAAAAGGAATCACTGGAGCTTACTAAAACGCGGGGTGTGAAATGGTCAGATCTACATTTGAGAAAAATTACTTTGGCAGCCATCTGTAGAATGCTAAGAGACTTAAATCAAGGGCACTAATCAGGAGGCCACTGAAATAGTCCAGGTGAGAGGTGATGAATATCTAAACTAAGGTGGTAACTGCATGAGTGTAAAGAAGGCACCAGATGCAAGAGATGTTACAGAAGTAGAAATGATAAAATTTGATAAGTGATTAGGTATAAAAAAGCAAATGAAATAAGACATTGGGGATAGCAGCAAGTAAGTATGATGATGCATTCAACAGAAATAAAGACATTTGGAGGAGGGTAGAGTTTAGGAAGAAAATAAAGGGTTTAGTTTTAAACATGTTGAGTTTAAGATACTTCCAGGACATCCATTATGAAATGTTCAATAAATAGTCAATAAATGATCTGGGATTAAAGTCAAAGGGAAAGATAGGCCAGATATAAAGATCTGTGAATTATCTGCATAGAGATAGATGGTAAATCTGGTAAGGAGGGCACTAGCAGGAGCATCAGGAAAACCTTCATGCACAAGATGGTATCTGAACTGCTTCTGGAAAGAAGGGCCTGCATGAATTAGAGACAAGGAGAGAAGGCATTCAAAGCATGAGGGAAGGCCAGTTGAGCCATATTACAGAGTTGTTAGAGGGTAGTAACATCCAACAAGGGATATAGAGGCTAATGAGGTTACTTAGAGGGAGCATATAAAGGGAGAAGTAAAGAAAGTCCAGGACTGAATTTTGGGGAACACCCTCAGTTAAGGGGTGTGAGAAAGATGATGAACCAGCAAAGGAGACTGAGAAGGAGCAGTTACATAGGAGTCTAACCCACTGAGGATCTCTCCCCCAGGAGGAGAGAGTGGTCAAGTGCAGCATATAGGTAACAAAGGAAGAGGACTGAGAAAAGACCATCAGATTTGTCAATTGAAAGATCATTGGTTAATTTTGAAGGGAGCAGTTTCAATAGGTCAGAAGCAAATGGTAGAAAAGAGAAAGTAAAGTCAGTAGATCACAGACTTAAATCAGGAAGATATCTTAGAGGTCATGGAGTCTAACCTCTATTTTAGAGATGGGGAAATTAAGATGCAGTGAGGTGGAATGATTTCACAAAGATCACAGGCAGAGTGAAGGTTTGAACTCAGGTCCTCAGATTCCAAATCCCGTGCCCTTTCCATGGGACTACACTGCAGCAAGTCTTAACAAAACAAAACTGGCTATATACTAAGACAGAAAAAACTTGCTCAGCTAATAAGCACCAGAGGTTGGATTTGAACTCAGGTCCTCCTGACTAGGACCAGTGCTCAATCTACTACACCACCTAGCCAGTCCTTGTCACTTAATGTTTCTAAGGTAAACTTAATGGCACAAAGTGACTGAAGATTCAAATTCTAGCTACGCCATGTAGTACTTATGTGGCCATGGAAATGTCACTTAACCTCTTTGGGCCTCAGTTTCTCTTTGTGTAAAATGAGGGAATTGAATGAAACAATTCATGAAGTCCCTTCAAGTTATATATCCTGTGATTCTGTGAATAAGCATGCAAATCATCTTACAACAAGCCTGAGCTTCATCCTGTATGAATGGATGGAAAATAACAAACTTTGCCCACTGTGCCATAAGGAGCTGCCCCAAGACTGTTATTTGAGAGATGCTACTAGTATGCTCATTAAGTGTTTCTGAGTGGGTAAAAGGGGGATGAGTATGGAAAGCTGTTTTTATATGGAAGTCAAAGTTGAAGAGCAACCTCTGTATTTAATAAGAGCTTCAGTGGGTTGCATATATTTATAGGACCTTATGCCCAAAGATCTAGAGTTAGAGGGGATCTCAGAGAATATCAAGTCCAACTCCTTGATTTACAGATGAGGAAAACTAGTCCTAGGGAAATAAAGTGATGTACCCAAGATCGTATAGAAGGTAATCATCAAAGGTGAAATTTGAGCCCAATTTCTCTAACTCTAGAGATAGTATTTTGCCTATTATATCACTGCTATTTCCTTTTTCATGTGACTGAGCAAAAAAGAAGTCAATCAACAAGCATTTAATAATTACCTAAAGTGATTCAGGTACTATGCAAGGCACTAAAATACAAATAGGGAGAAAGAAACAATCCCTACTCTCAAAAGATTGCCCCTTGGCAAGTCTGGGCAGCATATTAAAAAGCAGAGCCATCACCTTACTGACAAAGGTAGTCAAAGCTATGAATTTTTCAGTAGCAATGTATGGTTGTAAGAGTTGGACTATAAGGAAAGCTGAGCATGACAGAATGGAGACTTTCAAATTGTGGTACTGGAGAAAACTTTTGAGAGTGCCTTGGACAACAAGAAAATTGAATCAGTAAATACCTAGAGAAATTAATTCAGACTATTTACTAGAAGGACAAATATTGATGCTGAAACTTAAATAATTTGACAACATAATGAGAACACAGGATTCACTGGGAAAGACCTTGATGTTGGGAAAGATTGAAAGCAAAAGGAAAAAAAAGGATGGCAGAGGATGAGATGGATAGATAGTGTCATGGAAGCAATGAGCATGAGCTTGGAGAGACTTCAGGAGATAGTGGAGTATAGAAGGGCCTGGCATCCTATGGTCCATGGGGTTACAAAGAGTAGAGCATGACTGAATGAATGAACGTCAACAGCAACTCTCAAGGAATTATATTTGCTTCCCCAAAATACAGTCAGCTTTTTTCTTGATGCACAAAATTTAATAAAAGCTCTGAACATGACCTAAATAATTTAAAAGTAAATCCTCTTAAACCATAAATTATTAGATATAAGGAGAAAGTTTAGACCTGCTGATTTACATCATTTCCCCAAAATTTACATGATAATTTTTGGAAAATTTATAGTCAAATTATTTAATGACACCATATATAAATAACTTCAACTGTTGCGTGGCATTTATGCTGTTTTCTTCTATCTACTTTTAATAAATATTTTATGCCACTTACCAAAAAGTGAGAATGATAGTTATAAAATGACATCATTATATGCTTGCTAAATACATAATCCCAAATCATTCCTCTCAGAAACATAATTTATCATGTCATCACACCTTCAACATTCAATTGCCAATATAAAAGTGAAAATGGAGACAATTTTATGGGTATTAAAAAAAAAGCACACTTTGTAATTACCCGACTAAATGACTTGTTTTGTACTTGGTTTTTCCATTGGAGACATGATCCAAATGTTCAGTTATGTAAGAAGTATGTGTGAAAATGTGATTACTTAAGTCTTAGGAGGTAAGTCCCAATCAGCAGACCTTCTAAGATAGGCTAGGGTGAGGCTTGACTATCAAATCGGAACTTGATCATTTAACAATTAAAAAAAAAAATGTATTGTGGAAACACAGAGTTATAACTAGCTGGAAGTCATTAATTAAATCTTATTTTACGAACTGGGAAAGTGAGACCCAAAGAAGTTAAGGGACTTGTCCAAAGTCTCACAAGTAGTAAGTAGCACAGTAAGGACTCCAATCCAGGTCTTCTGTCTCCAAATCTAGCACTTTTTCTGCTGTGCCGCATCACCTGCAAATTCATTTACTCTTCCTCCAAAGCTAGACATGCCCTAGGAAGCTCAGGCATCTCCAATAGTTTGAGCAGCATTTCTTTGTTATTACTAATAAACTAAAAAAGTCTGACATACATGTGATTCCTAGTTCTGTAAGTTCACACATGTGAAGGCATATAATCTGGTTTCGCTTTTCTCCTCATTCAAATGGAATATTTATGAAAAAGTGCTTTGAAAGTAACATGCAAATATAAGATATTCTGTTATTAGACTTTAGACAGTTTCAACCATCTGGAAAATAGTAAGGCCTGAAGAAAGTGAAAAAGGCCTCCAGGACAGAGCCACATGTACAGTGAGAATTCATTAAGTGTTTGTTGAATGGAATTGAACCCAAGTGAAGAAAATAGCTGTTATAGTGTTAATGAACTTGGTAGAATGGAGCAGCTACTCCCAAGCCCTGAGGCTTGAGCCCATTGATTTATAATTATGTGCAAAATTAAGCTCACTGCCACCTTATTTTCCTATTCACTCCCCTCCACCATCAAGGCAGCTTTCATTTCTTCTTCAATTCAGTCATAATGGGCAGGTTAGACATAGCTGGTCTTGGAAGTTTTCGCAAAGCATACAGACACAGGGACTTTTAATTTCAATTTAACATATTAATTAAGCACTTATCTAAAGCACTGGGCTGGGGATATAAAGACACCCCCCGCCAAAAAAACCACCCAAAACTTTTTCTGTCCTCAGAGAACTTAAATTCTCCTGGGGTGATGTAACATGTGCACAGATTTGTATAATATATGGTGATTAGAGGTGGCAAAGAACACTCACAAATGACGGGATCAAGGAATCCCAGAGGAGACAGGAACAAAGCTAAATCTTGATGGAAAATAAGGATTCTAAGGAGTGACAAAGGCAAGACAGGGTATATTCTAGTCATGGGGGACAGCTTGTGCACATGAATGGAGGCAAAAGAGGGGAGTGCTGGGAACAGTTAATAGTCTAATTTTCCTAAAACATAGATTAAAAGAAAGGGAAATAATATGAAATGAGGTTAGGGTATGTTGGAGTCTGACTATAGAAGACTTTAAATGTCAATATGCACAATTTGTATCTTATTCTAAATGTAATAGAGAGAGATTGAAATTTATTTCATTTTTTATTTAGTTGGGGAATGATATGTTTAGACTTGTGAATTACACAAATTCCTTTGGCAGCTGTATGAAGGATGAATTGGAAAGGGGACATATTGGAGGCAGGGAGATAAATGTTTACTAATGTAGTACAGACAACAGGTGATAAAGGCCTGAACAAGATTCTTCCCTATTCCATTGACCCCTAAAAATAAGATTTCAGATCCTTGAACTTCAGATAATGTGGTAGCTTCCCTAACACTAGAACAACTTTTGAGAATACCCAACCTTCAACAGTATGCTCAAGAAACCATGTTAGGAATAATTGTCTTCCTCTGACTAGTGCTATGTCTCCAGAATATCTATGTCATCTACTTTCTGACAGAGACTCCAGGTGCAGAAAGAGGCATGGACTAATTTTGATGGACTATAGTTATTTATTATTTCTTTTTTTTCTTTCTTTCTCTTGGCTTTTGGTTGAAAGGGATTAGCAATATTGATGAAAAAAGAGGTCTTTTTAACCATTTAAATACATCAATATGCACATATATAGTATATATTTACATATATATATATATATATATATATATATATATATATATATATGTATGTATACGGGCAGGAAGAGAATAAAATCCAGAAATAAGACAATAATATTGGACAAATGAGGCCTGAATGTGCTATTGTTATAATTAAAGGCATTTTTATGCTGATAAAAATCCAGTTATTATACGCTTTTAAACATGCAAATCTTAATCTCCAAATTAAGGCAATGCAGCCACTCAGATTCACCTTAAGTTATATGAACACTTTTCAGAGCTTGGGTTTACCCACAATTTCACTGGGATGTGTAAAGCATGCCCTCCACTAATGCAAGTCACAAACCTCTCCAAAGCTTCCTTATGCTGTGCTATTTTTGTCCATAAATTTTCCTAATCTTTCACAGAAGAACTGTCCAACACTATGGAAGGATTCTAGAGGTAGGGTTCTTTGGTTTCTTTAAAAGCTAAAGTCAGTTAAATCTGTTTTAAATAAAGTATTTATTTTTATTTAGCTAGATATATCTAATGCTAGAGTACTTTGCAGAATTTCATAAACGTAGATGCGTTTTATATTTGTGTATTTTGCAGAATTTCATAAACGTAGATGCGTTTTATATTTGTATACTTTGAGGAAACATATATATGTATGTACACACACATACACACACACATACATACATAAATACATACATATTTTCAGTTTCCAAGGTTTATAACCTTGACATTTTCCTTGACTTTTTACTCTCCCCCACACTGTATATCCAGTCAGTTGCTAAATCTCACCATTTCTATCTCTCTCACATCCCTTGCGTCACTTCTCACTACTCATGGAGCTACCAAATAAGGTTAGGCCCTTATTACCTATTGACTGTACTATTGCCTCTGACTTGGCCTAATTGGCCTCCCTGCAAGTCTTTCCCCATTCCCCAAAGCTGCCAGAGTGATTTTTCTTAAGTGACCACATCACTTCCCTACCCAGTCACCTCAAGTGGCTTTCTATTGCACTAGAACAAAATATAAACTCTTCCTGACTTTTAAAGCCCTTCACAAGCTGGCCCCAATCTGTTTCCTCCCTTATCATACCCCTTTTCCTGTGCTACATAGGCCAGTTTCTCTCTGCTCTTCAGATTCCATTTCCTGTCTTTTTAATTTTCCATTGGTGAGTCTCCATGCCTGAAGTTCACTCTGTCTTCCAGTCTGCTTCATAGAATCCTGTACTTCTTTCAAGACTGAGCTCAACGCACAAAATCTTTTCTGATTTCTCCAAGTTTTTATGTCCTCCTTTCTCATCTTTTCTAGCTACCTTGTGTTTATTCTACCTTCTATACATATGTGCATATATATATTTATATGGAAACATGTTATATATTTATATATGTATACATTGTATCCTCCATAGACTGTACATTCCTTGAAAGCAGGAACTTTTCTTTTTTTTGCCTTTGTGTCCCCAGCAGCAACCACAATGCCTTATACACAGTAGGGGCTTAACAAATGCTTGTTGTTTGTTACTAGGAAAGGAGGACATCAGAATGAAATTCACTTACCATGTGCCTGGTGCAAAGAGACAACATGCAAATAGCTATGTATAAAAAAGATGCATCCAGGATAAATTGGAGATAATCCACAGTGGAAAGGCATTATTATCATTAGGGAAAATTTGCAGTCTTTTTTATAAGATAGAATTTTATATGGGATGTAAAGAAAGCCAAGGAAACCAGGAGTCAGATGTGGAGGGAGAGAATTCAGGGCATGGGAGATGGCAGATGAAAAGGCATGGAGTCAGGAGAGAGAGTGTTATGCAAAGAACTGCAAGGAGGCCAATATCACTGAATCTTAGTGTATAAAGGGGATGACTAAGGTATAAGAAGACTGGAAAGATAGGAGGGGGCTATGGAATTAAGGTCTTTGAAAGCCAAACAGTGGATTTTATATTTTATCCTGGAGGAAAAAGGGAGCTGCTGGAGTTTATTGAATAGGAGGTGAGATAGGATCCCCTCTTTACCTATTCTTCCAAATAATTTGTTGTGGCAAAGAACTGGAAATTGTGGGGATGCCTGTCAATTGTGGAATGGCTGAACAAGTTGTAGTATATGATCCTGTAGGAATACTATTGTGCTATAAGAAATGAGGAATTACTGATTTTTAGAAAAACATGAATAAACTTGCGCAAAATTAATGAAGAGTGAAATGAGCAGAACCAGGAGAAAGTTGTGTACAGTATCATCAATATTGTTTTAAGAATGATTTTGAATGACTAAGTCATTGTGATTATTATAAACACCCAAATTAACTACAAAGGCTATATGAAGATGCTATTTTCATCCAGAGAAAAAACTGAAAAATGGAAGTGTATATCGGATGATTTTATATATAATATACACATACTTATATATATATATATATATATATATATATATATATATATATATATACACACACACATATATATGTGTGTGTGACTAATGGTAGCTATCTCTAGGGTGGGAGAGGGAAGAAAAAAAGAAAAAAGAAATTTACAAAATAACTTTATCATATATTGAAAAGAAATAGCAAATTGTACATAATAGAATTGCAGTTTCATATGTAATCAACTTTTTTATTCTACTATGTTATGGAAAAGCTTATTTTATTTCACAAATTAAAAATAAATAAAATTCAACAAAAGAATGGGGAGTGACTTGATCAAACATGAGCTTTAGGAAAATTAATTTGACAGCTGAATTGAGGAAGGACTGGAGTGGGGAGAGAGATGTGACCAAGACATCATCAGCAGGCTATTGCAATAATCCATGGGGTAAAGTGATAAAGACACCAGGATGGGAGCAGTTTCAGAGGAGAGAAGGGATATATTTGAGAGATGTTGCAAAGGTGATCGACACTTCATGGAAACAGACTGGCTATGGGGGGTGAGAGAGAGGGAGGAATCAAAGGTGATACCTAGGTTGTGAATGTGGGTGAGTGGGAAGACGGTGGTGCCTTGAACAGTAGAATGGAATTTCAGAATGGGGGAGAAAGATGATGAGTTAAGTTCAGTACATGTTGAGTTTACAGTCTAAAGGACATCTAGTTCAAGATGTGTGGTAGACAGTTGGAAATGTGAGTTTGGAGGTTAGGAGATGGGTTAGGGCTCAGTATCGAGATCTGAGAATCATCAGCATAGAGATCACAATTGAATTCATGGCAGCTGATAAAATCCCCATGGAAAATAGCACACAGGGAGAAGGGAAGGCCCCGGACAGAATCCTTTGAGGCATCCAAAATTAGCCAAAATGACCTGGATGAAGACAGATCAAAGGAGACTGAGAAGGAGCAGTAAGACTGGTGGGAGAACCAGTAGACAATGCTGTCCTGAAAACTTAGAGAGAAGACAGTATCAAGGAGAAGAGGTAATCAACATCCAAGGCTACAGAGAGGTAAAGACTGCTAAAGACTGAGAAGAAGCCTTTGGATTTTGCAAATAAGAGATCGTTGGTAACTTTGGAGAGAGCAGTTTTGGTTGACTAATGATGTCAGAAGCCAAGCTAGAGAGTTAAGAAGAGAATAAAAGGAAAGGAAGAAGACACACCTACTGTAGACAAGGCTTCCAAAGGAGTTAGCCACATAAAGGAGGTGAGTTATAGGAAATTAATGGGGATGAAAGAAACAGGTTTTTTTGAGACTAGAGGAGACATGGGCATGTTTGCAGTTAGTAGGGAAATAGTGAGTAGATAGGGAAAGATTGAAGTTAAGCAAGAGAATAGGAATAATAAAGGCGATGGGATGGAAGGAGATCACTCATACATTTATAGGGGTTAGCCTTGGCCAGGAGAAGAGTCACCTGTCAAACGAGACAGAGTGAAGTATGAGATACCGACAGAAGGCACCTGGATGATGTGAGTTAAGGTAGAGAGAAGAGAGAACTCTAAGCAAATGTCCTCAATTTTTTCAGTGATACATCAAGCAAAATTCTCAGCTGGGTGGTGAGGGTGGGTTAAGGAAGGGCTAAGGAGTTGGAAAATATGTTGTGGTGAGTAAGTTAATTAGGTAGGCATACAAAGGGTTGCCTTGCTGAAGGAAGGACCTAGCTGAAATTATGTAACATGAATTTGTAATGGACTCAGCCAACACTGTTTCAGGATTATTATTTTTTTTTACAGCTTCACTCAGCATCATGTGTAGGAGTGAAAAAAGCAGATGGCAGGAGTAATCCAAGGCTGAGGCTCCGGAGAAGAAGGCTAGCACTGGAATAGGGGTTAAGGATTCAAGAGAAGAGAATATTGTAGAATGGAACTGATTTAACCAGGGATCAAGATGGGGAAAGCGTAAATAATGCAGGGATGATGACCTTGAAAAGACAGAGAATAGGGTTTGTGGTTGCAAGGCAGACAGAGAGATAGAATGACAAGAAAGTGTGATCAGATAAAGGAATTCTAAATTTATGAACATGTAAATGGTACATTTGTGGTGATCCAGCCATCCCTGTAGCTATTACGCCATTTCTCTCCTTTTTTTGTGACTAAACTCCTTGAAAAGTCTGTTTATAATAAGTGACTCCTCTTCTTTTCCTCTCAGTCTCTTCTTAACACTATTGTCAGGCTTCTGACTTCAGTTATTCAACCAAAACAGTTCTTTTCAAAGTTACTAATAATCTCCAAAACGACTAATTATCTAAACCCGGTAACAGTTACCAAAACCGTCTCCCTTTCCAAACTTCCCTATTATGGTCTAGGACTCCACCACCCTACTAGTCATCCAGGCTCTCAATCTAGGGGGTCATCCTCAACTCCTTATTCTCTTTCACCCCTGTATCTAAAGTGTTGCCAAGGCCTGTTGCTTTTTGTCTTTGTAAGATTTCTCACATATGGCTGCTTTCTCTGACACTGCCACCACCATGGTGCAGGCCCTCGTCACCTCACAACTGGACTATTACAATAGCCTACTGGTTGGTTTTCTGGTCATATCTCTCTCCCCCTCCAATCCATCCTCCACTCAGCTGTCAAACTGATCTTCTTAAAGCACGGGGCTGACCATGTTACTTCCCTATTCAGTGTACTCCTATGGCTCCCTAAATATAAAGTCCTCTGTTTGCATTCAAAACCCTTCACAAAATCCTCCCACTTTTCCAGTCTTACATTTGGCCTCCTGTCCCCCAACCCCACCCTACCCCATATACTCTATTTTTCAGTGAAACTGGCATCTTTGCTATTTTTGCCCAAGACTCTCCATCTCCCTGATTCTGGGCATTTTACTGGCTATCCTCCATGCCTAGAATTCTTTTTCTTCTCACCTCTCCCTCCTCTCTTTTATTGTTTCCTTTAAGTCCAAGCTAAAAGCTTGCCTTTTATGGGAATACTTTTTCAATCTATCTTAATTCTATCGATTCCCTCAGTGGATTGTGCATAGCTTGTTTGCACATAATTTTTTTCATGTTGTCTCCCCTATTAGACTATGAGCTTCCTGAGAGCTAGCATTGTCTTTTGCCTTTCATTGCATTACCAGTGCTTATTTAACTTACCTTAATAGCTTAGCACAGTGCCTGACACATAGTAGGTGCTTAATAAATGGTTATTGACTTACTGATTACAAGATCAAGAATATGATCATTTCTGTGTGACTGTGTGTAGCAGGAGGGGCAGAAGATTAAGTTATGGGAAATGAATAGATTGAGGACCAGGGAAGCTAGTCTGTTTGAGAGAATAGCACTATGTAGTCAGTATCTGCTAGTATGAGAATAGGAATTAGGGTATAGGGAAAGACTGTGAGGCAAGTGCTAGACTCATCAAGGAAAGAAAGGAAGTATCTTGGAGGTTGAGAGATAACTGCTACCAAAATTTTGATTGTATGGTCCATTGGATGGGAAGGAAAGGAGGATTCCAACTTCCAATATTCAACCAATGAGTGAAGAAATGAGTACAACCAGCTCTAGAAATGGTGACCAGGGAAGTTGTAGCATCAGGATGGAGATAGATCTCAGTGAAAGTCAGAAGATGGAAAGAGTGGGAAAGGGTTCAATTATCATCTCTGCGAAGATCATTCTAATATCCAGCCACAGTCTCATTTTCTGAGCTCTAGTCTCAGATTATCAAAACCTCTTGAACTGACATCTCTTAGATATCTCAAATTCAACCTGTCTCAAATAGAACTCATTTTCTTCTCTTCTCTTTGTCTCCTCTTTGCCCTCCCGCAATCTCCAACCATCTCCTCCTCCTAACTTTCCTATTACTGTTGAGGGCACCACTATTCTCTCAGTCATTAGCTAGTGCCTTCCCCTTTGAAATTATCTATCTAGTCTGTATATGTCTTGTATGTATTGGTTAGTTACATGTTATCTCCATTACAATGTGAGCTCTTTGAGCACAGGGACAATATTTGTACCTTTTTTTCTTATCCCTAGTGCTCAATACAGTGATTGGCATGATATAAGTACTTAATAAATCCTTGTTGACTGACAACTTTTCCAGTATCCTGGGGACACAAGGTAGCTATAGTGGTATAGTGGATAGAGTTCTGGGCCTGGATTAAGGAATACTTGAGTTCAAATCTAACATGATACATTTACTAGCTGTGTGATCTTGGACACATAATCTGTTTGCCTCAGTTTCCTCCTTTATGAAATGGGGATGTAATAGCATCTACCTCCTAGGGTTGTTGCAAAGATTAAATGAGATAACTGTAAAGCCCTCAGAACAATGGCTAGCATATAGGAAGCCCTACATAAATGTTATTATTCAGTATTTCAATTGTGTTCAACTCTTCATGACCTCCATGGACTTGTCCATGGAGTTTTTGGGCAAAGATACTGGAATGGTTGCTATTTTCTTCTCCAATGTGTCCCTATTTTATAGATGAGAAAATGAGACAAATAGGAGATAAGTGACTTGCCCAGTGTCATATGGCTAGTAAGCAAATAAAAACATTAGTTATTAATAATTCTTTGAGACTATAGTTTACAGAGGAGTTGATGTACTATATTATTGAAGAGACTTTGCATACCAGAAGGTCCCCATACTGTTAAAATCAGAAGTCTGGATGCCTTTTTGTCCCACCAAAAAAAAATTCAAAAAGTATACTATTATTACTGAAGTGTAATGGATTAAATGTCATCTCAGTCAAATATAACTCTTCAAAGACAATTTGATCAAAGCATATAAAATTATAGTTACAGGACCTTGACCTCCTAGAGATAATTTTACTATGAAAGAGATGTCATTTTGCAAATTCCATGCCTTTATACAAGAAAAACTGGTTAGGCCTGTTTTTCTTGGCTCTTCCAGTTCTCCCCCTCTGCCCTACTCAAGCCTCACCCAAAGTCATCATAGCTAGTAGAAAACCTGCCATTATAAGTTCTTTTTGTAGTTTATACTTTTATTTTGTAAGAAGCAATTTTAGGAGAAATGCATTTATTTAATGTCATTTGTATGAAAAAGCAAATTTTGATGGGTAATTCATTTCTTAAGTAAGCTTTATTTGAAAACTTTTGCGACTGAGATAAATAAGCAATGTCTTCACAAAGGTTTAGTCAGTTGTAAGTTTGAAACTTCTTATTGAACAACAATAACGAAGTATTGGTAAAACATCTGGTAAACCTGAAACCAAAAATTTGGCAGATCAAGTGAAGTAGTCTGGTAGAATGGAGAATGAGGTGGAATGGAAAAAGAAAGTATATACAGAGAGTCTGTCTATGAACTTGAACAGGAAAAAAACCACATCTTTATTTTCACAAAGTTCTAACTGAAATTTGGTATTTTCTTGAATTATTTAAATATATTATTCTGAGAAAGGACCACAGGCTCTGCCAAACTGCGAAAGGGGTTCATGATACAAAAAAGAAAAGAGGAACAGTTGACCTAGTCCAATTTCCTCATTTTACAGGAAAGGAAATCGAGGCCCAAACTGAAGAAGTAATTTGTTCAACTCCACACAAGCGAGTAGGTCAAAGTGCAAAGGGGACAAGATATGCCAACAAAGTATCAACAAAGTGACACTTGCCAGCCTAGAGGGAAGGGGCATCAGTAGGGGATAAAAAGACAACAGAGACCCTCCAACCTTCAGAGAGTCTGTGACAGACTGAGAATTCAGGGGGCACTTGATAGTTTGAGGTCTACTTACCATTTTAAAAACTGATTTTTATTCTGAACTTGACCAACATCAAATAAAGTAGGTATTTCCATGTACACAGTAGAACAGGAAAAGGGGATTATACTGTCTGCTTAGTATTCACCTGTGTTTTCCCCACAGGGAAGCTGCCAAAGGGACAGGAAGAGATTGTAACTTGTGAAGCCATGGGGGATTTACAGAAAGACAACTGGCAAAAAGATGTGTAATGTCTTCCACTTTTTCTCTTCATTGCATTCACATGGCCACCACTCTAGTTCCTAGCCTTAGCACTTCTTACGTGTGCTACTCAGTAGCCTTCTAATAGTCTTCCCTTTGTGATTCAGTCTACTCATCACCTACCAATATGATCTGCCTAAAACATACATCTGACCACGTTACTTCCTCATTCAAGAAACACTCACTGGTGCCCCATTACCTCTAGGTTAAAAGATAAACTACTTTGGCTTTTGAAGTCCTTTATAACTAAGCCAAACTGGTCTTGTTCTTATTTCCTGCTTTTGTCCCTGGTCCACCCAAGGCAATACTGTCAGTGACTGAAACTGTAGCCTCTCCTTTAGGTTGTTCACTTGATAACCCTGATTTAAATTCTGTTTTCAAGTCCCTAATACCTGGAGTCAGTAGGGGATATGCCTTCAAAGCTGCACAAGAACTTTCTTCTTCATGAAATCCTTCTACCTTCTTCCCTCTCAAAATTTATCTTCTATGATTTTGCACATACTTATGTACAGGTTGTCTCCCCAAAAAAATGATGGTACCTTGAGGGTAGAGAATGTTTCATGTTTCTTTACATCTCCAGTACTTATTTATGTGCAGTACTGGGCACAACACAGGCATTTAGTAAATGCTTGTTTATTAATTGACTGGTTGAATAGTATTCTAATGTGGGAAATCTTAACCATTTTTATGTCATGGACCCCTTTGATAGCCTATGGACCTTTTCTTAGAATAATGTTTTTAAAATGCTTGCAATAAAAGCATGAGATTTCAGAGGAAACCAATTACAATTAAGTGTAATTTATCTTCTATCTATCTATCTATCTATCTGTCTGTCTGTCTGTCTGTCTGTCTACATATTTTAAAAGTTCAAGGACCCCAGGTTAAGAACTCCTGTTAGACTGAGGCATTTAAACTAAGATAATGAACTTCTTTAAGGCATTTATTCCTCTGGAAAGCGACTAAATGGAGAAGGCAGGAAGAAAGGAAAGAAGTAAGAGCAGACCATGTGCCAGGCATTGTGCTAAGGAACATAAGAAACTGATTTGAGATCCAGTATGGGCAATGAGATTGAAGTATTAGTTTGTGGGTCCCTGGATGTCATGGGCATATCTCAGAATGATGTTGTGGAAATACCCCTAGTAATCAATGAATTCTAGTGTTTTTTAAAATTTATTTTATTTTTAATTTATGGAATAAAACAAGCATTTCTATAAGGGATTGTCCAGGAGGTAGCTGCTGTCTTTCTAGGAAGGGATTCTCTTGTATGGACTAGTGCTTGTTTTGAAGTAAAGGATTCTCATAATTTTTACATAGGAAACCACTTGAGTTTACTGAGTAAGGGTGTGATATTGTCAGACCTGTACTTTAGGAAGATTACTATAAATAGCTAAATGGATGATAGACTGGAGCAGAGAGAGACTTATGCCTTAGAGACCAAGCAGCAAGCTATTGTAACAGTCCAGGCATAAAGTAAAGAAGGTCTGCATCAAGACAGCGGCAGTGTCCGAGGAAGGAAGGGGGTGTAAACAAGAGAAGTTTTGAAGGTAAAATCAATAGACCTTGGCAACAGATTGGATATAGTGGGTGACAGTGTGTAGTAGAGGAGGACACCTAGGTTGGAAGCTTATGTGAATGGGATTTATCCAGTGAGTCCTGAACTAAGACTGTTGGAATACCTTGCTTTAAGGTTGGCAAAACACTTTATCTTTGTAACATCCCGGGAAGGTAGGCGCTATTATATCCTTATTTTATAAATTAAGAAATTGAGGTAGACAGAAGTAAAGTGATTTGCCCAGGGTCATTGATGAGACATTATATGATGATCTATTTTAAACATGATGCTAAATGAAGTGACATAGGACTGAAGCAGGCACCAAAAGAAAGACCGAAGGGCAAAGAAGGAGGCATTTAGGTCTATTTGTTTCTACTGCTTGTGAAGAGGTCCAGGCAGGTTGTACCTATAAGATGAGGAGAACAGGAGCAGTTTAAGTACAAAGCACCACCTGTAGGAAATGCAGAAATGATAAACTGATTATCTATTGTTGTCCACACACCTGCTTTCCATCTCCAACGCTCATGTAAGCCAGGTGCTTCTGTAAAGAAGAAGTAGTGTCTATATCTTTAAAACAGGGTCACATAACAGAGCTGAGAGGGAGGGAGGGACCTTCGAGGTCACCTAGTCTACATATTCATTTTATAGGTAAGGAAATTGAATCTCAGAGAAGTTAAATGATGTGCCCAAAGCAACACACAAAGCAAGTGGGAAAACTAATACTTAAGTATTTTTTCCATCACATTGTCATCTTCCTCTCGTGCTTTTGTTTTCTTGCTTTTTTTCTCCCTCTCCTTCCTCCTACTCATTTTTTTTCTTTTTCTGCTCTTTATTCTCTTCCTCTTTTTCCCCCTCCCCCTTCTGAGATCAAGTGTCCCTTTCTAACTCAGCCTGGAAGTGCAGTAGTCATTCAAAGGATTCTTTCCAATACTGGTCAGCTCACTTTTTTCTCACCTGGGCAGTGTCATAGCCCTAAACTCCTGGAGGCTTATTATTTGATATTAGACTTAGCTGGTATACCTGATCAGCTTTATCCCCACTGTAACTCAGAATTCCCAAACTCAGGTGATCCACCAACCTCAATCTCCTCAATAGCAGAAACTACGGTCTTTGGCTCTGACTGATCACATTTTTCAACTCAAAATATTAGTAAAGCTTTAGGTCATGTCTGCCTCTTCAGGACCCCATTTGGGATTTTCTAGGCAGAGATACTGGAGTGGTTTGTTATTTCCTTCTCAGTTCATTTTGCAGAGGAAAAAACTGAGGAAAACAGGGTTAAATGTTTTGCCAAGGGTCACAAAGTTAGTAACTGAGGCTAGATTTGAACATGGGTCTTCCTGACTGTAGGTCCAGCATTCTATCCACTATCCCCACTAGCTGCCCCAACTCAAAATACCTTGTATTATACTTGTAGCAAGACTTTGAATCTTTCTCTCCCTGGCAAATGGTAATGCTAGGAAGTGCATGGTTTCCCCTCCCTTCCATGGATGTCCTGAAAACTATGTCTACCCCCACTCAGTTGCTCCTGGAGGAATTCCAGTGACCTGAAAGCCACAAAACTATGATGTTCTTCCAAGTATCTACATCATGAAAAGATCCTGGAAAGTGGAAGTTGGAAATATACTTTCAGATTGTGAAAAGTCACCCTAAGCCAATATGGGAATGGAAAAAAAGATAGGGAAGGCAGAATTTCAGAAAGGACCATGATAACTTAATGCCCTGTAGATAGCCAGCAAAACATCATAGGAATTCACCAAATGGAACAACTAACCTTGATACCTCCTCTTGGAGCCCTGCCCAGGTTTTTTTAGGACTAAATTTTTAATTTAATTAATTTATTTAATTTAAATAAACTTTAATTTTTAAGGACTAAAACGTGATTCCTGGGATAGGGTTGCTCACTGATGAATATTGTCATTTTATATGAACCGTATTTTAAATTCTATTTGTTTCTCCACATCTGCAAATTAAACTGTTCATGATTTAAGCCTTGTGAACTTGTGGGCTTATAAGGAGATTAGATAGTTGTTCCCTGAAGGGTGGTGGTAGTGGTGTCAGACATTGAAATTTTTATATTGTATCATCTGAATGGGAGCAACATGTCAGTCAGTTAACAAGCATTTATTAAACTCTTTCTACACATCAGATCCCATGCTAAATGCTGGGTCTAGAGAGATAAAACAACATGGTCCCTCTCCTCAAGTAGCTCCCATTCTAATGGGGGAGATGCTATATAACTAAGTACATACAAGATAAATACAGAGTAGATGGCAGAGTAGATGTCTTATCAACAGCTGAGAGGACTCAAAAAGATCTGTTAAAGGTAGGGTTTGAGCTGAATCTTGAAGGAAATCAGGGAAACTAGGAAGGAACTGAAGAGGGAGCACATTCCAGGCAGGAGGGAAAGTCAGTGCAAAGTCATGGAGGAGGAAGATGGAGCATCATGTGAGAGGAATCACATATAGGTCAGTGTAGTTGGATTGTAATGGAGTGTGTGGAGAGAAATAAAGTGTAAGAAAACTGCAAATGTAGGAAAGGGACAGATTTTGAAGAGTTTTCCATGTCAAACAGAAATGATTTTATATTTAATCTTCTGAATACTTGCAAGCCACTGGAGTGCATGTGTGTGTGTGTGTGTGTGTGTGTGTGTGTGTGTGTGTGTGATATAGAGCTTAACTTTAGAAAAATCACTTTGGCAGCTGAGGTAAGGATAGACTGTGAAATGTGATCAGTGCCTTGAGTGCTTTACTTTGCTTTATAATCTTTTATCAGCTGTGATTATCTTGATAGAATAAGAACTAACTGTGTGATTTATCAGAAGAATATAGACGTGGACAAAGAAAACCTATGTAACCAAAACTATGATGTGGTCCCAGGAAAATTCCTACGTGAGTTGCCCTATGTCTAAGGAGTGTAAGTATAATCATTACAAAGTGTGTGACCATATCAATCATCTTTATATTAAAATGTAATGAATTGCCCTGAGCTTATGATGTAAAAGGGCCCTTCTTGAGCCAAGAGTCAGTTTCAGTTAAAGGACGCTGACTTGCACCATAACAAGCCCATTTATACTACACATGAGTCAAGAGACCAATAAATAAATGTGAATTTTGGGTCTCAGGGTCTCAGACTATACTGGAAGGACTCAAGACCCATCTTTTGTTTCTCTTGATAAAGGTTGGTTTCTTTACCCAGAAAGTCTTCCCAGTTTCTTTTTTTACAACTGGAGTGTGGAGAGGTAACTACAGAGAGCAATTTGAAGGCTATTGCAATAGTCCAAATAAGAGGTAAAAAGGGACTGAACTAAGGATGGTGCCTGTGTGAGTGGAAAGAATAGAATGTTGAAAAGAAATGTTGCCAAGGTACAAACAGAATTTGTCAATGGATTGGATATGTGGAGCGAATGATAGCAAGGAGCTAATAAAAAGACTGAGGTTGCCAGCCTGGACAGAGGAGTGATAAATTTTCATAGGGTAGCCAGGAAATGTACCCAGGCCTTTGGTGTGTGTCCGGAGGTGGCCTCAACTGGATTACTTACTTATCTATATAAATCTTCTTTCTTCATGGTAGAATGTAAGCTTCTTGGGGAGCTTATTGTTCTGTTTTTGTCTTTGTATTTCTATTTAATAATAGCACCTTGTATACATAGTAGGTGCTTAATAAATGTTTGTGGCATTCAATGGAATTCTTTGTTCAAAAACCTTCAATGACTACCTGAAATTCAAAGCCTTCCATGATATCCCATGATCCCCACTTACTTTTGAAGCCTTTACTTCTCACACAATTTATGCTCCAGTCCAGTTGTGGTACTTCAGCATTCAATTCAACAAACAATTATGAAGTACTTACCACATACAGAATATTATGCTATGTACTGGGGGAATATATACAGAGTGTCCCCAAAGTTTTTATGCAGTTTTAAGCTATTAAAACTGTCTAGACTGGATAAAAGTTATAGTCATTGCTCTTATGGGGCTTACAGTCAAGAAGGATATAGTATGCAGGCAAATAACTATAAGGCAAAATACTACGTAAGTGTGTAGGAAAGGTGCAACGTGTAACCTCAAAGTCAAAGAGGAAGATCTTCATTGATTGGGAAAATAAGAGAAGACTTTATGAAAGACATACAATTTGACCTGGATTTCAGGGTTTGAAAAGATTTCAAAAGGTTTGATTTTCCAAATGTTTGTTGAATTGAATTAGAAAAGTGGTCATGGGGGTGTTAGAGGGCAGTTGAGGCATGGGGCTGACTGCTTGAGCAAAAGAAGTGGGAAAGGACTAAAGATATGGGAGATGGAAAGCAAGTAGTCCAGTTTGTTAGGAATATACCATGGAGGGAAGGAAGTTAGGGATCCTCCAAATCATGAAGGACTTTAAAATGCTAGTTTAAGTGGTGTGAACGTTTTTCACAGGGAAGTATTGAAAGGTTTGGGGTAGAGAAGTAATATGACCATTTCTATATGAAAGTAAGACTAATGTGACAGTCATGTGGAGGGTGGATTAGAGGAGATAGAGTGAGAAGGGAAAGAGCCTCTTTATAGTAAGGGTGGTAGAAATAAGAATGAGAAAAAGAAACATATTCAAGAGGTATTGTTGATGGAGAATTGATAGGACTCGGCAACATATTGGATGTGGGAGAAGAAAGAATCCAAGATAATTTACTACTTTTTTTTGTTAACATGGGACAACAAAGTGAATAGATTGGATAATACAAGGTCCCTGCCCTTATTAAGCTTTTTTCAGTAATGTCAGAGTCTTGGCGACCCCATTTAACCATCTTTCCTGACAAAGATACTGGAGGAGTTTGACATTTCCTTCTCCAGGTCATTTTACAGAGGTGGACGCTGAGGTCAATAGGGTTAAGTGACTTGCCCAGGGTCATATAGTTAGCAAGTGTCTGAGGCCAGATTAGAACTCAAGAAGATGAATTTTCTTGACTCTATCCCCCTGTACCACCTAGCTGCCCCTAAGAGAATATAACGCATATACAAGCAACTTGACTATTTAATGCCTGTGTGACCTTAGCCAAATCATTTCTCTATACCTCAGTTTCCTTATCCATAAAAAGAAAGTTTTAGATTAGATGATTTCTAAACTTCTTTCTAGCTCAAATCCTATGAACTCTATTTATAGAAATAGTGAAGTCAAAGAAGAATAGGTATAGGAAGAAAGACAGGAATTTTAGGTGTTGATAAGACATGTAGGTAGAGATACATCGTAGGCAGCTTGCAATTGGTTTCAAGAGCATAGAAGAGAGAGTAGGGTTAGAATTAGAGATATGGGGGGTCATCTTCATTAAGATGATCATTGAAGCCATGGAAGTGAATTGCCAAGTGAGTGTAGAGAGAGGAAATAAGAAAACTGAGAACAGAGTTTGAGAAACAATTATATTAAGGTGTAGAGAAGAGGAAGAAGAAATAATAAAGGAGTTTGAAATGCACTGGGAAAAGTGCATTTAAGTGTGTTGTGTTTTCTTGGGTCTTTTCATGTAGGCTGGGCTAGTTTTGCTTAATGCCCTATGCCAGGAATTTTAGACTAATTTTCTTCCTTAAAGGGTACAGAATCTCATCTTGAGACTTGATTAGCTAAGGGAATTGGTTCAGGTTGTTGATGAGACTTTCTGATTGACTGAGTGCAAAATTGAATGAGGAGCTCCAGAGCTCTCTCTGAGGCCCATGACTCTTGACTGATAATATGACCAATATGGGGAAGTTATACTTATCTGAATCAATGCGGCATCCTCACTAAATACCTTTGGTAAATGTCTTTCCTACACTCTAGTTAAATAAACCTTTTAAAATCATTGAATGATTTATGTGTTTTCTTTTATTCTAATATTGGACCTAAACTGTCAGGTGACCCAAGTCAGGTCCATTCTATACCATCATGGAAACCAAGGGAAACCATAGAAACCAAAGAATACCCAGAAGGAAGGTATGGTCAACCCCAATCTATCATATCAACAATTTCTAATGCTTTCAAGAGGCTGAAGAAAATGAGGGCTTAAGAGATCATTGGATATAGCAGTTAGGAAGTTAGTGGTGAACTTTAAAAGAACAATGTCAGTACAATGAAAATGGAATCTAGATTTTTAAGAAATGGAGTCAAAGAAGTGAAGGGATCCAAAATAGGTGACTCTTTTTAAAATAGGATCTCATTTTAGCCACACAATAACACTGAGAAATAGGGGCTATTTTTATCTCAATTTTAAATATGAGGAAACTGAGGCAAATAGGGATTAAGTGATTCATCCAGAGTCATGTAGCTAGCGAGTGTCTGAGGCACAGGATTGTCTGGCATTCTATTACCTCTTCCAGCTGGGCCACCTTTAAGTTTAACAAAGAGAGATGGGATTAATTTTTTTTAAAATTATTTTCCTATGGGATAAAATACAAACTCCTAAGTTTACCATTTAAAGTTCTTTACAATTTGACTCTAGCCTATTTTCTGGTCTTAGCTCTCTCTCCACACACTATCTATTCTCTATACATTCTTTTTTTTTTTTTTGACATGTCAGCTATTTTTGTATTTATTTATGTTTTCAATGTTCATTTCCACAAAATTTTGAGTTCCAAATTTTCTCCCCATCTCTCCCCTCCCCCACCCCAGAATACCAAGCATTCTAATTACCCCTATCACCAATCTGACCTCCCTTCTAACATCCCTCCCTTCCCTTATCCCCATCTTCTCTTTTGTCCTACAGGGCAAGAAAAATTTCTGTGTCCCATTACTTGTATTTCTCATTTCCTAGTTGTATGCAAGAACAGTACTCAAAAGTTATTCCTAAAACTTTGAGTTCCAACTTCTCTTCCTCCCTCTCTCCCCACCCATCCCCACTGGGAAGGCAAGCAATTCAATATAGGCCATATCTGTGTAGTTTTGCAAGTGACTTCCATAATAGTTGTGTTGTGTAAGACTAACTATATTTCCCTCTATCCTATCCTGCCCCCCATTTCTTCTACTTTCTCTTTTGACCCTGTCCCTCCCCAAGATGTTGGCTTCTAATTGCTACCTCCTCCCATTGCCTTCCCTTCCATCATTCCCCTCACCTTGCTTATCCCTTTCTCCCCCACTTTCCTGTATTGTAAGATAGGTTTACATACCAAAATGAATGTGCATTTTATTCCTTCCTTTAATCGAATGTGATGAGAGTAAGCTTCATGTTTTTTCTCTCACCTCCCCCCTTTCTCCCTCCACTGAAAAGTCTTTAACTTGCCTCTTTTGTGAGAGGTAATTTGCCCCATTCCATTTCTCCCTTTCTCCTCCCAATATATTTCTCTCTCACCCCTTAATTTCATTTTTTTAAGATATGACCCCATCCTATTCAACTCACCCTGTGCTCTCTGTCTCTTTCTCTCTCTATGTGTATGTGTGTGTGTGTGTAATCCCACCAACTACTGAGATACTGAAAAAAGTTTCAAGGGTTACAAATATTGTCTTTCCATGTAAAAATGTAAACAGTTAAACTTTAGTAAGTCCCTTATGATTTCTCTTTACTATTTATCTTTTCATGCTTCTCTTGATTCTTGTGTTTGAAAACCAAATTTTTTTTCAGCTCTGGTCTTTTCATCAAGAATGCATGAAAGTCCTCTATTTCACTGAAAGACCATTTTCTCCCCTGAAGTATTTTACTCAGTTTTTCTGGGTAGGTGATTCTTGGTTTTAGTCCTATTTCCTTTGACTTCTGGAATATCATATTCCACACCCTTCGATCCCTTAATGTAGAAGCTGCTAGATCTTGTGTTATCCTGATTATATTTCCACAATACTTGAATTGTTTCTTTCTAGCTGCTTGCAATATTTTCTCCTTGACCTGGGAACTCTGGAATTTGGCCACAATGTTCCTAGGAATTTCTC
>CM053770.1:395200074-395289318 GCA_028658325.1 Potorous gilbertii | reverse complement strand
CAAATGGGGAGAAAATTTGGAAACCAAAATTTTGTGAAAATGAATGTAAAAAGTTAAATAAATAAATTTATATTAAAAAAAAAAGATACTCCACCTCTCTGCTCTGGGCATTATCTCTGGCTGTGCCCTATGCTCTTCCACTCCAACTATTGACTTCCCTTCCTTTAATGGATCACAATTCATATTTGTCAACACATCCTGTGTAACTTTAATTAACTCTCCAAAAAAGAAATAAAAAAGAAAAATCACACTTTCTACATGAAATCTTTCCCAAGACCTCTTAATTCCAGTGTCTCTCCTCTATTAATTACCTTCTATTTATCCTACATTTAGCTTGCTTTCTATATATTTGTTTAGATATTGTCTCCCCCGCTAGATTGTAAACTCCTTAAAGACAGGAGTCTTTTTGCCTCTTTTTGTATCCCTAGCAATTAGCACAGTGTCAGGCACATAGTAGCCTCTTAATAAATACTGATTGATTGATGGAATTTAGTCACTTTTCTAGCATAGCTTCAAATTGTTTTCTAGCATGATTGGACTAATTCACATTGCCAATAATATACTAGTGTGCTTACCTTTCTGCATCCCCTCTAATACTGATTATTTTTGCATTTTATCATCTTTATCATTTGGTGGGTATGAGGCAAAATCTCACAACTGTTTAAATTGCATTTCTCTAATTAGTGATTTAGAAAGTTTTTTCATTTGCTTACATTTCATTTGCATTTCAGCTTGGGAACACTATTAAAATTCTTTTACCATATATACTGGGGAATGGTTCTCTATCTTATATATTTGTACCATTCTTTATATAACCTGGTTATTTGATCTTGAAAACAGGGTTCTTTTTTTTATGAAGACTCCTACCCCCCAGTTAATAGTTTCTTGTCTTATTCTAGTTAAATTGATTTTGTATGTGTAAAAATTATTTGTCTTATGTAATCAAAATGGCCTATTTTGTCTTTTGTGATCTCCTCTATCCTTTGTTTGGTTATGAGCTTTTCCATAGATCTAAAACCTACTGTACCTCTTTTTTCTTGCCTTTAGCTTTAAAAAAATTATATCACCTTTTACATTACATTCACATCTATTTGGAACATATTGGGCTGAGTCTGATGTCTGCCAAACTGTTTTCAAGTTGTCCCAGCAAATCTTGTCAAATAGAGTTTTTTAGCAAGTGGTTTATATTCTCGGGTTTATGGAACAACACTAAGTTACTGTGTTCTATGGCTTTTGCTGCTTGCTTATATGTTTTAATTTGTCTATTTTACATGTTATATCATATCATATCATTTTATTTTTTGAAACTGAATCTCCCTTTTTTACTGTAGTTGCAATCATCCTGACACATCCAGGATGGCCTAATAGTATAAGTTCTTAGATCTGCTTTTCTAAAAGGAAAGCAACTTTTGAGGGATCAACAATCTTCTTTAATCACATATACCAACAGATAAAATATAAGCAGAGAAATAAAGACAAGCAGACAGGGCTTCTTACTGTCTGACCATAAGCAATACATACATCACAGATTAACAGACAGATCCAACTGTCTGACCATTACATACATTCATAGTTACCAGATAGAGAAGCACTCACATCTGGGTTTTCCAAAGGAATAAGGGGGAAAGACTCCTCAATGGCTACCTAGTCTCATCTAGCACATGAACCTTCTTCCAAGGCCCCAAAGCAAAACCTCACCTCAGAGTATATATACATTTTTCAGAACCAGAGGCCATCACAAGTCTCATGACCCAGTGCCTCATTAATTAACAAAAGGTGTGGGCATTCCTACAAAACAAGCCTCCCCTAATCAAACTTCCTCAAACTTCACCTAAGGCCTATTTATAGCAGGGAGGGAGTATGGAAAGTAAGATCTTTAACTCTCATTACAGTTACCCAAGTTAAAAGTGCAGTAGTCCCTCATGGGATTATCCTCCCCCCTGACTTGCATGGAAGCTCTGATCTATTCTGTTCTTGACATGGAATGGCTCATTCCTTCTTAAGCAGTTTTCCCCTCCCAGAAGCTCATCATATTGGTGCTAGACTTAGTAAGGACACATGATTGGCTTGGCCCAACTGCAGGTCAGAACTCCAGAATTTGAGTGACCCACCATTCTCAGCTACCGCAGTAACAGGGATTACACGCAGGTACCACAGACAGCCGAACTTTCTCATGTTTACAATCACTGCCAAATAATGTTTGATGAAGTATTGGTGATTTATAATATACTTTGAAATATGGTTGTGTCAAATGTACTTTAGTTCATGGCCCATTGGTGTTAGTGCAGCCACAAACAGGTCAGTGATCTCTGGTGAGGCTTGACTCACAGGCTCCTTCTTGAGATAGACGACAGGGTATCCCATCTCTACTTCAGAATACAGTAGAACATGTAACGCCATCTGAACATTTGTTGTTGTTCAGTCTTTCCAGCTGTGTCTGACTCTTTGTGACCTCTTTTGGAGTTTTCTTGGTAAAGGTATTGGAGCTATTTGCTATTTCCTTTTCCAGCACATTTTGCAGATGAGGAAACTGAGGCAAACAAGGCTTGCCTTTTCCTGGGAAAGACTTGTCCAGGGTCACATGGCTAGCAAGTTTCTGAGGACAGATTTGAACTCAGGAAGATGAATCTTCCTGACTAAAGTCCTGGCACTCTATTCACTGAGCCTCCTGGCTGCCCCTGAATACACCAGAGACCAAACCACCCTCTCCATATTGACTCAGATAAGTATCTCAAACGTGACTGTTCTTTCAGGTTGACTGAGTTCACAATTTGGCACCTCTCAAATGCTTTCTAGTCTACAGAGATAGTTCCCCTTTGGGACTTTCTTATGCTCTTTTGCACATATGTCGATCTCTCATCTGGAGAGACTCTGTGTCCCAGGACTATCAGAAGGAAATAAAAGAGGAACCTCCAAGCAAGGATTTTCCCTGTTTTCTTCTTCATTTCTAAAACTCCATGCTCTATGGAGAATAGACCCAGTGCTGAACTATGTAATTCACTTTCTGAGAGGAAAATGTATAGTTCTGACATTTTGTGGGAGAGAACAATTGTGTCAGCCAATTAAGAGCAAATGAATCTAGGCCAATAAGGAGATATTTTATATCTTAAGATAACATATTATTCAGCCAAAATTGTATTCCAATCTTTCCACAAAAGCTATTTTCATATTGCTGGAGGCATACTTCAATGCGACATGAGAAAACACCAATAAACAATTAGTGAGATCTTGTGCAAAATGTTAACTGCTAGTCTTATCATGATTCTTAATAGATGTTTGCTAACATTGTGAAACTATCACAAAATTCTCCATAATTGTGACTGTTTGGTGGTTCCTGGTTAGGTGGGATGTTTTACCTCAGGACCAAGGTGTCTAGAGTGGATGAATGGGTGAGAGGCCTGAACACTGCTTCTGTCTACATTTTTGGCAAATACCAAACTTGAATAATCCATTAGCCAGCCCCTAAATGAAATAATTTACTTACAATGATGACTGGAAGACAGTTGTTTATTGCTGGAGTCATCTTCCCTCATCTGAAAGAGGGAGGAACTGTGGATGTCACAGCTCTCTTGGTTCATTTTAGTCTGCCTTTTTTTCTCATCAAATTGTTTTCAGATCTTTCCTCAGCTGTAATAGCTGAGTTTTTAATGCTTCATTGCTGGTAAAACGGGAAAGCAGAGCTGGAAAACCAGCTGGGAACCAACAGAGAATCTGTGGCTTTTTTCTCCCAGACAATGTCAATGCTCTCTTTTTATTAAACAACTGAAAGTAGTATACAATGAATGGACTTCCCTGAAATGCCTAGGCCTAGTGTGCCATATGAAAAGATTCCTTGTGCCCTTCAGAAATAGTAGCACTATTTTGTCCCCTAGGCATGGCAAATTGTGATCTGGAAAAGACTCAGGAAATGTGCTCTCAGTGGGAGAGGGGTTAAGAGGAAGCTCTCCTAGGTTGCCTCTGTCATATGGAATCTGTTAAATTAATCAATTATTTTAATTAATTATTCTCAATAATTTATCCTATTCCATTTTTTCTCCTTAAAAGGTTTCCCCCTCTGTCTTCCCTATTCTCTCACTTATCTTCAATCTCTCCCTTTCTATTGCCTGCAAGTATACCCATCCTCAAAAACGATGCAAACAAAAGAAAAATCTCCGTCCTGATCCCATCGTGTCTGCTACTATCATCCCATATCTCTCCTTCCTTTTGTAGCCCAATAAGAGTAAGAAGAAAGGAGGTGGGGGCAGCTATCACAGAGGACAATCTTCCTTTCTCCTTATTCTTCTCTTAACTCTCTACTGGCTTCTGACCTCATCATTGTACCAAAACTACTCCCTGTAAGGTTACTAAAGATGGATTAATTGCTAATTCAATGCCTTTTTATCAGTCTTCTTCCTTCTTAACCCCTCTGTAGCCTTTGACGCTCTCAACCACCTCTTTTCCTTGATAGTCTCTTTTTTCTAGCTTTTTGCGATGCTACTCTTTCTTTGGTTCTCCTACTTGTCTGAATGCTTCTCAGTTTTTTACTGGATTTTGATTCATGTCAATGAGAGTGTCCCACAGAATCCTCTTGTGGACTACCTGTTTTCTCCCTCAATATCATTTGCCTTGGCGATCTCATCAGCTCCCAGGGATTCAGTTGTGATCTCTGTGTGGATGATTCTCAGATCTACTTATCAATTCCTAATCTTCAACCTCCAAAAACTCACTTCTCCAACTTATTATTGGACATCTCCAACTAGATGTTATGGAGACATTTTAAACTCAATATGTCCAAAATTGAATTCATGATTTCCCCTCTCCCCCAACTCTCCCCTCTACCTAATCTTCCTGTTCCCATTGAGGGTACCACTATTATCCAGATACCCAGGCTTTTAACTTAGGTGTTCTCCTTGACTCCTCACTCTATTTCAATTCATATTTAATCTGTCGCCAAGTTGATTTGTACCATCATAACATCTCTCCCATATGCTCCCTTCTCTCCATTGACATTTCTATGACTGGTACAGGGTTTAGGTCTTCATCTCATGCCTAGATTATTGAAATAACTTGTTTGTCCTCACTTCCACAAGCCTTTGTCCACTCCAGTCCATTTTTCAACTCAGCTGCCTAAATAATTTTCCTAAAGCACATATTTGATCATGTGCTCCACCATGAACTCAAGTGGCTCCATTTCAATTCCAGGAACAAATATAAAATCATTTCTTTGATATTCAAAGTCTTTTATAACCTACTCCTTCCCCACCTTTCTAGCTTTCTTCCACCTTAACCTGTGTTCTCTCCTCCACCCCTTCTGCTACTCTGCAAATCCAGTGACACTGGCTTTTTTTGCTGTTCCTTTCACAAGAACTCCATCTCCTAACTCTGAACATTTCCCCTAACCATTGCCTATGCCTGGAATGCTCTCCCTTTTCACCTCCTGGCTTCCCTAGTTTTCTTCAAGTCCCAGCTAAAATCCAGACTTCTACATTCCCATCCTCCTTAGTGCTAGTTTCTTCCTTCTGTTGATTATCTCCAATTTAGTCTGAATATAGCTTGTTTGTATGTAGTTGCTTGGATTCTTATATTGGGTGAGAGGTTAGAAGAGAACCTCCATAAGTTCTCTTCCAGCTCGATCAAGATCTTATGAGTCGGTCAGATAGGATAGAGACTAGATCTGTGATTCACTGATAAAGTGATGCAATGTTTTGACCTGATCACAAAGCCCATAGGGGTCAGAGATAAGACATGATAACAGATCTTCCTGTCTCTGAGGCAAATTCTCTATCCATCATACCATCCTGCCTCTAAAGCCATCAGAAGTCATTAAAATAAAACTTTAGAGAAGGCAGAAATGCAATAAAATTTAACTCTTTGATCAAGATCAATTTCCTTTTCTTGGGCATTATGTGGGAATTTGCCATAGTAAAGTAAAATCTGTTAGCCTCACAGGGAGATGAAGAACTCTATCTGTTTCCTCTTATAATTGCATAGTGTAACAGAAAGATTAGGTTTTCTTAATTTGTTTTTCATTTTTAACTCCCTCTAGATTTGTGGTGTGTCACAGTGCCACCGTATGGATAATAGACAGAAGCGTACAGAGAAGAATGTCTCACACCAGGGTACTGAGTTTGGTAATTAGCAACATCCCTGGGAAAAAATGGCAGCATAACATAGCTTTTTAAAATATAGCTTTTACAATTGGCATATTTTCTTTTTGTGTATGTAAAAGAGCACACCCACAGGATGATCGTTATGCATTTGTTTTAAGAATTCATAGCCTTTTAAATAAAATGTACAGTACAAGTGATAATTAACAGGTCTATATTTCATATATAATTATATAATTTATCTCAGAAATTGGAATTTTCTAGAATTTTTATGCAAACTAACTCTTAGTTTGATAGGCATATTTACCCTCATTTCTGGAAGTTGAGATGCTTTAATTTTCTTATTCAAATTACCTTTTCATGTGGCATGGTGGATTAAGAGTCAGAACACCTGTATTTGAAACCTGGTTTGCAGTTTATTACCTGTGCGACCTTGGGCAATTCATGGAATCTCTCTGGACTTGTTTCCTCATCTATAAAAAGAAGTGTGGTTAGACTAAATGATTTCTAAGAAGGCTTCCAGCTCTAAATTTTATGCTTCTTTATGTGATATAATCAGCATTTAAAACTTACACATGAATTACTCGGCCACCTTTTGTGCCCTGACTTATAGGAACACAGGGCAGGAATATGCCCTATTTAGAAGAGTTTAATGTCTCCAGTTCATTCACAGATGAATGAAGATTCCTCAGGGAAATAGAAAACTGGACATAGGATCACAGCAGCTGAAGAAAATCTGTCAGACTTGTTCTGAAAGTGAGGCTACCTTTGTCTGAATTTGTTATATGCATTCATTTGGAGAAATTTTATTTGGAAACTTACTACAATATTTCAATGTTCTATGTTTTCAAATCTATTCTCTCATAGTAAATCTTCAGATGGGGAACTTATCTGAATTTAACAAGCCTGGTTCTTAGAGGAAGGACCCACAGACTGTTTCTATGTACATGCTGGGAACTTTTCCAGCTTAGTCTGTTCTATCAGAGTTTGCATTCTATGGGCATAGACTTTGAGAAACATAGCACGGAAGTGACTCATGAGGCACTGGAGTTGGATTTTAATAAAAAATGGCTCCCAATGCAATGATAACAATATTATTTAATAATTACTATGAGCAGAACCAAGAGAACAATGTACATAGCAATAGCAACATTGTGTGATGATCAACTTTGATAGATTTAACTTTTCTCAGCAACACAATGATTGAAGACAATTCCAAAAAACTCATGATGGAAAATGCTATCAACATCCAGAGGAAGAACTATGGAGTCTGAATGCGGATCAAAGCATACTATTCTCTCTTTATCTTTTTTTCTTTTTCATGGTTTTCCCCTTTTGTTCGGATTCTTCTTTCACAACATGATTCATGTAGAAATATGTTTAATATGATTGTACATGTATATCCTATATTGGATTGCTTACCATCTTGGGGAAGGGGGAAGGAAGGGAGAGAGGGAGAAAAAAATTAGAACTCAAAATCTTATAAAAGTGAATGTTGAAAACTACATTTACATGTAATTGGAAAAAATAAAATATTATGCAGTGGAAAAACTAATATTATTACATTTGATTGTTATAAATCACTTTTCTAAAAGAGCCCCTTTCACAATTGTCATTATCTGCATTTTATATAGATGAGAGAGACTTACAGAGATTAGGATCAAAGAGGAGAACTGAAAGGTCACTTCATTTTATGAATGAGGAAACTGAGACGGGGAGGACAAGTGACTTACCCAAGGGAAAAAAGCTAGAAAGTGGAAAATTGGGATTTGAACTCAGGTCTTCTGACGCCAGATTCAGCCATGTTTCTCTACTGTACTTCATGGCATCCGATTTAAGTGACTTGTTCAAGGTCATGCAGTGGTTGGAGTCAAGTCTTAAACCTCTAGCTGTTTTAGGTCCAAGTCTGGTGTTCTGTCAAAATACTCTTATAGCACCCAAGTAAGTTTTTTGGTTTTGTTTTTTGGAAATTGTTGATTTGGACTTTACTACTTCTGTTCTCTTCTAATAGCACTAATTTGAGACTGGTGTGACAGTAAAAGAGTTGACATGTGTTGTCATAATAGTAGTTGCTTATTTGTGCTTCAGTAATGGCATTCATAATTTTAGAGCTTATGGTGTCCCCTCTGATTGTAGCACCAGGTACAAGGTCAAAGGCAAATCTCACTAAGCACATAAGTAGTCATGCAATAAGATCTATCTATCTATCTATCTATCTCTCTATACCACTATTTGGACTCTTCTTTTGCTCTTCAATATTTGATATAATTTCATTAAGAATTTAATTAGAAAATATAAAATCTTCATATACATGTAGATCATATTAATAATGGGTGATAGCCTCATTACCATCAACTGCAATGCACATTACTATGTACAAAGAGCTATGTGCTACATCCTCAGAGATGTGGCTTTACTCTCTTTTTTGTCAGCATTAAAAAAAAAGACCATTTTTCTTCCCATAAGACTCTCTAAGATCATCAAAAGTACTAGGAGATTTCCCTAGATGCAACCCAGTTTTCCTCTTATTCAACTTTAGGCCCAATTCATTATCCTACTGTAATGCTAGGATGATGATTCTGATGGAGCAACTCTATGGGAATCTCATCAAATTGCACCTAGTAGTCTGGACAAGAGACAATTTTCATCCATTATAGTTTTTCCTGTGTAGACAGTTGTGCTACTCCTTTGAGTGATTTTGCATTTAATTTAAGAATTTCTGCAATGTTTTGAGGTCTTACGCAGTTAGTGTAATGTCTTGTGAAAACAAGCATCTAGAGAATCTCTTCCATCTATATGGAATTTGGATTCTGTGAGGGACTGTGGCAAACACCTTACACAAGCATATATCTCCCAGATTTATCTTCATTGATATTTTTAAAAAATTATTTATCTATCCATTCACTTATTTTTTTAATATTCATTTTTAGTTTTCAGTTTCAAATTCTCTCCTTCCCCAAATTCTTTTCCTTCAGTCCCTCTCTTCATTGAGAGGACAAAGCCATATGGTACCCCTTTATACATGTGAAGTCATGGAAAACATTTCCATATTTACATGTTGCAAAAAAAAAACTTGAGAAAAATAAAGTGGAAAAATATGCTTCAGTCAGGTAGATAGCATTTTTTTTTTATCATGAGTCCTTTGGAATTGTCTTGGTTCATTGTATTGATCAGGATAGCCAAGTCTTTCACAGTTGATTAACATTCCAGTCTTGCTTTTACTGCATACAATGTTCTTCTGGTTCTCCTCACTTCACTTTACATCTCCACTTGATATTAATAATCAGAATATAGTCAAGTAAATTCTCCATTGTTACATCTTTTAAGGAAACTTATATAATCTTAACATATGCATTAAAAACATATTGTTGTTTTGATACTTTTAGGGCTGAGTTTTATTCTATATAATAAAATGCTTTTAGAAGTCAGTCAGCAAACAATAAGCACAGTGGGGATCTTGCACTTTCTGGACTTTGCAGTAAATTGTATGACTACAAATATATTGCCTACTTTAGTAGGAATAGGAAGTAGATACACACCTCCTTAAAACAAAGTAAGAAAAATAACTTCTACAATTCTCAGGGAAGTGTAACAGTTGCCACAAAGGTATTCATTCCTCCTTGTATCTCTAGGTTAGAAGCCCCTTCCAAATAGGGGCTATACATTTTATGAAGTATATCCCTACCAAATGTTTGTTGGTACACTAACTTAACAACAACAACAAACCCTGAGGGGGATGTGCTGAAAAAATCAGCAGATAATTGGAAGACACAAAATGGGATATTTTATGATTCATAATAGTCAGCTATAAAAAACTAAAACTAACTGGTTAAAAACAGAAACCAAACTAAGGTTAAAATGTCCTGTCATTGATTTCTAACTGCTGATTTGTGCATGTCACTATGAAAATGAATAAATCAACCATTGAGTCCTGAAGGATAGAGAGGTAATCTTGGAGACATTTTGTAACAAGGTCAAAGAAAAGCCAATAGTTATTTGAATTTCTTTAAACATGTTTCTTCTTACTTTGTGCTTAGTTTTAGCTTCCTGGTTGAAATTTGGAGTACTTCATTAAATATTTAACTTTTTACTAGTTTTCCAATGTGTATCTATTGTTTGTTGATGGATACCATTGTATACAGGCTGAAAAATTGTTTTACTTTTATTAAATAGGTATTTCAGTCATGCTGGTATGATCTATGAAATGCCAGCACAATTGAAATATCTACTTAATAAAAAGTAAAATAATAATGGTGATAACGATGGTGAAAGTGATTTATTTAGAGTAGAACCATTGCCTTAAACTTTAAATAATCAAAATTTGACCTCCTTGATTTCAGGGATTACTGTTCTTCTGGTTTTTGGTCCTACATTATTACGGTGTCTCAATTTTATCCTGATGGTGAGAAACAGAATTATATTTTCCTTTTTGAAGGATTAGCTACACTTTTAAGTCCAATATGGTAAATCCAAAATGTTAACAACATCTATGATGGTCGGCTTACAACAATCCAATAAAAAAGAGCAATAGTTTCCAGAAAACACAATTTATGTACATTACACTGTTGATATTGTTTCGATACTTCAAGGATTTTTTATTTTGTTTGTGTGGGTGTTCCCCCCACCACTGCAGGTTACAACCCTTCTGTAACTTAATAGGTGGTCTTTGAGAGTTAACTGTCGCCAAAGAATTCATCAGCCTGTGGCTAGCCTGAATTTAGTTGGGTTGGTCTTCCAACAGTCTATTCTTGAGCCCATACTTGAAAGCTTTCCAACTTGGCAGAGTTTGTGTTCTGGGAGCACATCCTTGGAGAACTCAAGCTCAATTCTATCAGGCCAGGGTTTTGTTTAGAATGAAGAAAAAGAAATTCTCCAATGCATACTTTTAAAATAGGAATGTTAAGCACTAGGTTTGGATGAACATAAATCCAACTATTGTATCTTCAAAAATGCAGTTAAACCTTTCTCTTTAATGATTTATCTTTTCTAATGGGATCCAAGATTTAATTTAATTCCCCCCAAACCAATTTATTTTACTCTCATATTGCCTTTGACTCTGCATGCATGCCTGCTTTCTTGATGTTATCTGCTGCCTTGAACAGAGCTTTGTTTGGCCTGACAGGGAACTCTCATTCTGGTGCTAGGATGCCTGTGGTTAGAAGTGACCTGCTTTTCTAAGTACCTAGTCTTTAGAGCAGCAGGGTATATTCTCTCTTGGTCCATTTTGGGGTGAGTTTTGATAATTAAAATTGTCTTTCTTTTTATTAGAGACAAATGGGACTTTTCTGCCTTCCCTTGTCCTCACAAGTGATATCTCTAATCGTATCTAAATGTGGCTTTCCAAGGTTTCCATATTTCATAGGAAAAGAATGAGGAAGAAATATAGAATATCTTGCAATATGTTAATTTGAGGGATTTGATTAGTCAGGGTCCTTCTTCATTTACACTAACATCATTTTCTGTCAATATTCTTTGTAATTTCTGTAAGGAAAATAGAATGGTTATTGTTTAATATTCATCTGTTAAACAAGTTAGTACTTTGTATTGATGTAGAGGAAGGGAAAGGAAAAAGCATTTATTAAGTCTCTATGGTTATGTGCCAGGCACTGTGTTAAGGGTTTTACCAATATTAACTCATTTGATCCCACAAATAACCCTGTAAGATAGATTCTAGATTATTCCCATTAGTTAAATTTATATAATGTTGCTTCTCATTAACAGGGGTTCTTAACCTTCTTTTTGTGTTGTGGATTCCTTTGACAGTGTGGTAAAGCCTATAGAATCCTTAGGATAACATTTTAAAATGCACAGAATAAACATTTAGGATTATAAAGGAAATACATTATATCGAAATAGTTATCAGCATATTAAACATGTTCATGGATCCCAGGTTAAGAACTGCTGGGTTAAAGTGTTCCATAATGAAGCAACTCATCTTCACCCCAAATGGGCAGGCAGGGTAGTATGTTTTGCTAAGACACTATCTATGTATGACAATTCCATATTTTCATCAACATGGATAGTCCTACCATTGCAAATCATAATCCTTTTAATTTCATGGATGGAGTATGAGAGATATTAAAAAAATTATCACTTTGTGGTGATGTTGAGTGTCTTTGGACAACAAAAATATCAGTAGGCCAACAGTAGAATCTTGGTAGAATATTCCAGAGACAGTGATCTGATGGCAAAATCTTTGAGAACCCAGAGCCACATCCACATGTCATCATTATAAGGCATCAGGAGCAGGTCTTTGTTCCACAAACATATATTAAATACCTACTGTTAAAGACACTATGATATGAGATTTAATTACAACCCGCCCCCCCCCCAAAAACATACTTCCTGAGTTTAAGGCTCTCATCAGATATACATGTTGAAGCCTCATATACATAGGTAAGCCAGTACAAAATATATGCAAAGGGGTTGGAGGAAGGGATTGAGAGGCTTCATGCAATATCCAAACTGAGTCCTGATGGAAGCCAGAGAGTGCATTCCAGGCACTGGGGACAGCTAGTGTGACATATTCAATAGCCTGAAATACACATAACAAAAGACAATACAACTATTACCAAGCAATGTTCCTTCATAGTTTATAAAGCTGTATGAGTAAATGTTATGTAAGTAGACTATGCTATAAACAATGAAGATAGTATCCAAGTAAGATATATTATTGTATCTTATATATATATTCATTCACATATTTATTTATATATTTATTTATATTATATATTTATTTATTTTTAAATATTCATAGATTTATTTATATGTTTATTTATATATTTATTATTTATTCATATTTTATATTTATATTATATCTTATATATTTACATATTCATTAATTTATATTTTTATTTATATATTATACCTTATTCTCTATTATTATAGAGGAAAATTATAGCAAAGTAAATTTGAAATATATTTGTTTGAGAACTAAACTTGTTCTTTCTCCTAATTTCCCTATTTTGTTTATTCCTGGCCCTTAACATACCTTGCCCCTATGCTCTTTTTGAGATCTTTGACCTCTCCTTTTTCTTTGCCTCCCTACTTCCTGTCCCTCTGTTTGTTCCCCAATCTTTCCAAACTTCTAGTTCCCTTGTGACCATCCTAATTTAGTTACAAATTACTTTTATAAAATAATGTGTATTATTGCTTGGACTCCTTTCTCTGCCATAGTAGTTTTTCTCCCTCCAATTCATCCTTCCTGCAATAGCTAGATAAATCTCTTTGGTCTGACAGCTCTAATCACAACACCAAGAACCTTTAATCGCTCCCCTTGTATATCTTAGGAAATTTAAATTCCTTTCCTTGGGGTTCCAGCCACCCTGCCCCTAATTTTGTCTCCACTTTGCCTTTTTTTTGGACCTATGTTAATTTTCTCACAGTACATTCTAGTTAAACAGGAACACCTGATAATCTCCAAATAAACTGTATGTTTTCCTGCTTCATTGCCTTTGTTCCTACTGTTTCCATTACTTGGAATGGCCTCTCTTCTTCCTTCTGACTGTTAGATTTAGCCCATTTTGTAAAAGTCAGCTCAAATGTTCTCAATTTCTCAAAAGTTTTCATAATTCACCAGGATAGATAGAACTCTCTCATTTAAGCTCCACATAGAACTGTGTACCTCTCTTACATACTCATCACATCCTTCCAGTTATTCGTATACACATAATCTCTTTCACAGTGCCTAGCAGAATGCTTTGTAACATTGCATAGCAATAATCATTAGGTAAATAGTCTAACTAAATGACTTTTAATTAGTGCAACAAATAGCCTCTTTTTACACATATTGTTAGTTTCCACACATATTTCTAGTTTGTAAGTATCTAAAATAATCTTAACTATCTTTTCATGATGTCATATTTTTTCTTAGCTGCAGTTTCCTCTCTTGAATCTTCCTCCTCCACTTTCCTTCCTCCAGTCTTCCTCCCCTCTCTTTCTGCTGCATCATCATCACCACAGAGTTATACAGTCTTCCAGACTACATAGAAACATCAAAGGTCTTGGATCTTGTTTTTCAGTTGCTTTTCAGTGGTGTGCAACTCTGTGACCCCATTTGAAGTTTTCTTGGCAAAGATACTGGAGCTGTTTTGCCATTCCCTTCTCCAGATCATTTTACAGATGAGGGAAACTGAGGCAAATAGATCAAACAACTAGTAAATGCTGGAGGCCAGATTTGAACTCACAAAGATGAGTCTTTCCGACTCCAGGCTCTGCATTCTAATGAGTGGGCCACCAAAGTTATTTAAGTGCCCCTTGTTCTTGACCCCATCCTTAGGAGTTTTGGTATGGTGAGAAGAGGGCTGAACCTAGAAACAGGAAACAGCTAGAATCTTGCCTCTGACCCTTCATAGATTTGGATACTAGCTTAAGATAATTAAACTTTCAGGGCCTCAGTTTGTTCCCAGGCAACAACGTGTATATTAAGTACTTTTTCAATAAAGCACTAAATTTATGTTAGCTCTTACTCTCCCCATGTCCCAGGACTAAGGTTCTCTGTATTCCATCTCACTCAACTTCTCTCTTTCCCTGCTTAAAGTTCGATTCTCTTGGCCCTTTAACAATCTTAGCTTCTCCACTTGAGGGAGTCCTTAACCAGCTTCTCCCTGACCCACTCCAGGTGCCCTGGATGAAGAAGGAAACTGGTCTATAAAGCTGTGGATTAGGTGGGTGCTGGTGGAAAGGGGGAACTACCCAGGGTTGGTGGAATGAGGGAACAGTGAGGGCATAGGGATAATGTTCTTTGGACTCCAGTATGAAATGGGAGAATCGCAGTAAAGTACTTAGAGCAGTGCCTGACACATAGTAAGTACTGTATAAACATTAGTTGTTATTATATGAGAATCTTGTAGGGGCTGATTAGGGAGGAGAAAGTCAAGGACACTTACCTAGGTACCCTCTTATGTCTTCTAACTAAACTCTCCCAGGGCCCCCAAAACAACAAAATTAAACATTTTCACAGTCGGTTTTAGACATTGTTCAATTTCAGTCAAAAGAAAGTCAAAACAAAACAACAAAACACTAAATCATGGTTGCCTCTTGGCTATTGTCTAATCTCTTTTTAGGAGAATGAAGTTTTTTAAGTTGGTATTTTGAGAGAAGAGAGTTAAAAATTCAAATACCTATGATAGGTAACAGGTTTTTGTGAATATGTTTCAACAAAACATAAAGGATAGCAAAGTCTTTTCTTTTTATATTAACTTTGCAGAAGTTCTTAACATTTTTTGTATAATGGACTGACCCCCTTGGTAGTCTGGTAAAGGCCTTCTCAGAAAATGTTTTTAAATACATACAATTCATAGGATTACAAAGGAAATGAATTATGTTGAATAAAGATATAATTTTTCCCCATCCAAGGTCATGGACTTCTTGAAATTGATCCATGAACTCTAGGCTAAGAACCCCTGTGATAGAAACAGTTATGAATCGTACCCAAAGCAGAAAGAGAACGAAGTGGGGAGAGAACAAGGGGAGACCACGGAGGAATTAACAAGTGCAAGAATGAGAAGTAAAAGGTGCCAAAGATATTTTCTCAAAACAATCTTCTGGAATCAACATACCTCCAGACCAAAAAGGAATATGAAAAAGTCTCTGGGGTAAAGAGGAAAGTTTCAAGCATGTAGACACACACATCTCACCCGTGAAGAGTCAAAGGCCCTAGCACTGTTCTCAATTTCCTCTGATTAGTCAATATACCTTAGGAGGGAAGCAACAAGGATTAGCCATGACGGTGGCAGCAATTAGAGCAGTGACATGGGCCGCACATCCACTGACATTAAAGAGAGAAGGGCTAGTGTCCAAGAAATAGAATATCTCTGTAGTGGGGAAGGGGAGAAGGGCATAACTTCTGCCACAGGAAAGTATACGCTATGTATATAGCCTATAAAATAATGTATATATAAGATATATATATATATATATAATGTATGTAATAATATATAATGTATATATAAGCTATACCACAGAGCTTGATATATCATGAAAGTGAGTGGTGGGCTGGAAAATGTTTAACAGTCCAGCTCTCAAAAAAAAAAAAGTTCACAGGACACATTTTTTCCCCCATCATTTTAGACAATCAGCAAAAAATAAATAAATTCCTGATTTGTAATATTTCCTTATTTCAATGGTGTAAATGCTAATACTGAAAAATTCTGAGGTGATAAGAGCTGACTCCAGCAACATAATGCAGGTATGCTTATCCATATTTGTGAGAAGTTGACTGCATTATTCCAAGACCATATGATCAGGGCGTAGTGACCCGTAGCAAATTCAGACAAAAGGTAAAATTTTGCCAATAGGTGGGGGCTAAGAACTGTTCTATTTGGTGAAATTCACAGTAACTGCAGTGCTTAGAATGCTGAGGTTTTCAAAGGACCAGAACTTCTCTAGCATTCCTCCTTAGCGAGGTGGAGATCACATAACTACCAAGGTGAACAGGTCTAGAATAGGGAAAGGATTGTGGGTAGCAAAATTATGGTGTTGAAACATGTACTGTACAAAATTTTTCATCTTGTTAAAATGTTAGAGATGCAATTTTAATGCCAACTTTGTCAAAAGTTCTGTCTTTTAAAAAAAAATAATTCATTTCAAGGACCCATTAAGTAGAGCTTGGAGAAAATAGGACTTTGTATTATATGTTAGAAGTGTCAAGAACTCACAAGCTCCAGAGCAAATCTTTCACAGAAAACCCAAATACAAATTCTTGAAATGATAAGAGATTCTTCATACCTCATGAACAAACTTATTGCAAATGAAATTGAAAGGTAGGTACAAGCTTCTGGGAGTCCACTGCAACTGTGATTAGGAAATGATAGATACTCTTTTGAATGGCTTTTGTTTAAAGCTTTTATTTAGTATTTTATTTTCCCCTAGTTTCATGAAAACAATTTTTAACATTCATTTTTAAAATTTTGAGTTCCAAATTCTCTCCCTTCCATCCGCTTCGTTCCTCCTCATCAAGAAGGCAAGCAATTCAATATAGGTTATACATGCAAAACACATCCATAATAGTCATGTTGTGAAAGAAAACATACAAAAAAAACCTCAAGAAAAATAAAGTTAAAAAAGTATGCTTCAACAGGTATTCAGACACCATCAGTTCTTTCTCTGGGGATGGACAGCATTTTTTTCATTATAAGTCCTTCAGAGTTGTCTTGGATCATTGTATTGCTGAGAATAGCTGTCTTTCACAGCTGGTCATTGGATGGTTTTGACAAGTTAAAAGAGCATTGACAGTAAGAACTGAGGCTTTTCTGAAGAGTGGGGAAACCACTTCAGAGAAGGCTTCTTTAGCCTTTATCTCAGTGTTGCATAGGTGGAAAGATCCCTAGAGTAAGAGTACAAAAATCTAGGTTATAATCTCAGGTCTATCACTAATTTAGCGTGACCTTGGCTAAATTAACTTCTTTGGGCTTCAGTTTTCACAAAAGTAAAATGAAGGAAGGGTACTAAATATTATTAAAGGAAATTTCCTGCTCTAAAATCATCTAGAATAAAATCTAGTCATTTTAAAAATTAAAATCTCAGCTGTTTAAAAAACAGTTATTGAGAATAAAGGATTTATTACAGGTCTCTGATAGTTGAGGTCCTACTTTGCTTTCCAGACTTCACAGTTTTGCCCTGAGGCTTAGCTTATCTTCCTCTTTGTGGTAGACCATTGGAAACCTATAATCAGAATCACTTGACATCCTGTCTCATTCCCTATTCGTGTCTCTTCATGCCCTATGGTGGCAAACTTTAAAGTTCTCTAGCTCAAGAGACAGTGAAGAAAGTTAAGTATTTGAAGTCTCTGTTTCAGGACATAGATAAAGACATTCTGCTTGGTCCCTAGAGAAACTTCACTTTTTCTCACCATTCTCTTTTCTGAACCAGCTATTCCTCATTCCACGGTGTTTACTTTTCTTCCTAAATGCCCGTCTCTAAGAATATTTGCCTACATTTATCCTGCCATTTTAAAATATGAACTAAGTCTTTTGTTTCTCCCTGTAGCTATATAGTCCTTGAGGTCTGGGGCTTGTTTTTATTAAATGCTTTCACTCTGTCAAGAATTCTTTTTTTAAAAAATTACTTGTCAAGAATGGAATCATCATTATCTCTACCAACCTCAAAGCATAGTGACTGAAAGAACCATTGGAAATATCTGCTGTTGGAGAGTGAAAGTGAGCATATTCTGTACTTTTCTTTTTCTCAATCATTGTTGTTCATTCTATTATATTTACTTTTCACATCCAGTGCCTTTACAAGGTGTAAAATGACCTGTGGAGACAAAGAACCATTATTTGATTGACTTGGCTCAAAAAGAAATTAAACTAGGAAATGGCTGTTGTGTCGATATGAATTCCTGTGGTTGGCCTCCTTTGGAGGGAAACGAGATCCAGGAAATTCAATTTGTAAGATGGAATGATTATTACAAACAAAAAATTCGAAGATGTTCTAATATATCAAACAATGAAGTAGAGGAGCTGTATTGGTCGAAGTAGTGCAAACCAAAATGTTGACATGGCAGATTGAGCAGAATTCCTAGCTAAGATGAGCAGAATTCCTAGCTGGAAATTGGTTCTTGTTCAAACTATGAAGAATGTTTGCTGGCCAATTCTCAACCTGGTCTGCTTTGCAATTCTTGTATACTTATGAATTTTGAGAGTAAATTGCTCCATCTTAAACAACTGTCTAAAATCCATATGGGCAACCTGCTAAATTTTTATTTTTGTTATGATTGTGGTTGCTAGGAAATATTTGTCTTATAGATTCCAGAATCTATACTATATGTACTCTCTATGTTACATGTGTATTTACATATAACACAGTGTTATTTGTGACTAAGAGATTTGTCTTTTGTACAATGTTTTATTTTCAAAACTTGGCTGAGGACAAAATTGAGGCAAGAAAGGGTGGTTACTTTTCACTGGTAAATCAAATAGTGTTCAGTCCTGCATCTTATCTTTTCATAGGTTTTCTTGGAATAGAACTGATTTTGCTTAATTTTTTTCTGGTGAATTTAAAGAAAGTAAATTCAGTAAGTGACTGGCACGCAAAGATAAATTACCTTGTAAACTTACTAAATACAAATCCATTGACATTTAGCCAGAAAATGAAATTGATTTTGTGCCTTCAAGTGTTCCATTTAAAGAGTATCTTCTTTGTTGTTGGGAGATTAACAAATGTGCTTACTAAATGTTTATTGATTGATTGTTATGACTTAGTTATGCTAAGACAGTCACTGAGACCAAAAGATCAAATCATTTGCATCCATTAGATCTGAACATACATTCTGCGGTGTATTTAAAACAATCTCTGAAATAGTTTCTTAGCTTAAACTACTATTTGACCATACCATAGACTTTATATCAATATCAGACCTATTAGAATATGCTATTTTGCTACCTTCATGGAAGTACAGGGCAGCTAGGTGATGCAATGAATAGAGCCCTAGTCCTTGAGTCAAGAAAACCTGAGCTCAAATCCAGTCGTTGGAGTTCTGAGCAAGTCACTTAACCCTGTTTGGCTCAGTTTCCTCATCTGTAAAATGAGTTGGAGAAGAAAATAACAAACCACTCTATTATCTTTGCCAAGAAAACTCCAAATGGGGTCATAAAGAATTGGACACAATGGAAACAATTGAACAACATGAAAATATAGTTGCTTTGTCACTGACTGCAGGAGACAAGGTAGAATCTACAAATGTGATAAAAGGTAGTATAGTGGAGAGGGTCCTGGATCTGAAGTCAGGGAGACCTGAGTTCAAATCCCACTTCAACCCCTAGGTGACTCTATACATTATCTAATCAGTCTGTGCCCCAGATTTCTCATTTGTAAAATGAAGAAGTTGTCCTTGATGGTTTCTAAACTTCCAGCTAGAAGACTAGACTTGTATGGTTATAATAAATAACAACTGAATCTTCCACATAGGAGCAGAGAGAAAGCCTATCAAAGAAAGCATAATGAACAAGATGGTGTTTGGACCTCCAGTACTGATTGGGGTGAAGTGTGTGTGTGTGTGTGTGTGTGTGTGTGTGTGTGTGTGTGTGTGTGTATTTAGGAGAACTAAATTGCTCAAGTTCAATATACCTCCAGGATTTTTTTTCCTGATATCTTTTATACTCATTAACATTTGTTATGAGGAACATTAAGCTTTCCAAGGAGATTCTCAGACACATTGATATGTTGGAACACCTGTTTTCTGAAAGTTCACAGTTGGATTTTCTACCAGGTGCTCAGGAATCATTTGCTTTGACAAAGTATACTAAGTTCTTTACAATGTCAGAGGACAGATTTTATAGAACTAGCCTAGGAAACAGTATATCTGAACTGGAAAGATTCTTAGAGATTACATAATATAACTCTTACATTTTACATATGAGGAAACTGAGGCCCAGAAAATTTTCTAAAGATAGTTAATGAGTAGCAGGGCTGGCACCAGAACCAGATGTCCTGACTCCTGTGATCTTTCCACTGTATCATGTAAGGTTGATCAGAAAATTGTGTTCTCAACCTGGTGTTTCCACTTTTAGCTCTGTGACTTTGAGTCAGTTTCCTCAACTGTAAAAATAAGTATAATAAAAACAGGTCCATAGATTTAGAGCTGCAAAGACCTTAACAATAAGTGATCTGCCCCAGGTGAAATAGGTAGTAAATCAAAGAACTGGTATTTGAGCCCAAAACATCTAAGTTGGGAACAATTCAGGATTCTTTATACTGTAAGGATTTTGTTTATCTTTTTTTTCTCAATTGAAGGATGGTGGGAGAAAAAAAATAAATGTTTATTAATTGAAAAAAATTAACCAAATAAGCTATTCTATATAGAAATACTTGGTGAGTCATAAAGCAATATGTAAATATAAAAACAATTCTGATTTATTACTTTTAAATATGTATTACTATAGTTAACAAAGTAAAGACTGAGCCCTTTTGTCCAGAAATTTTAATTAAATAAGTATTTATTAGGAACCGTGACGGTTATAAAAGTACAGGACCAGATCTCTGCAGTTAGGAAGTTAGTCATTTTGTTGAGGGAAAAAAGATTTAAATACATAAAGTTATTTAAGGACTTTAGAAAGGTATAGCTCACATTACAAGGAGATAGATGGTATAAATTTCCTTTTTTCTTTAAAATTTTCTGAGATATGTATTCATGTTGGGTAAAGCATTGTCATTCATGTTCATGGAAAGGAGAAAATATTGTTCTATTTCATTAATTATTGTAGACTTTCTAAAAGAAGTCAAGTTTGAATTGAATGAAAAGAGGGGAAGCAGGGAACTGAGGGGAAAAGAAGACAAAATACCTGCCCCATCAGAATGTGAGTTCCTTGAGGGAGGGGACAGTTCTTTGGGTTTTTGTTTTTTTTTTTGGTTTTTGTTTTTTTTGCTTTTCTACACATTTGCAGCACAACATAACACAGTTCTGGGCACGTAGGAAACAATAAATATTTGTTGACCAAGCAACTCATGTTCCTTTGTTAATGATAAAAGGGACATGTGAGTTAGAAGGATCTGAGAGGAGAATAACTGAATTGCAACAGAGAGAACTGGAGGGATTAGTTTGTGAAAAACTAGAATATGTTCTCAAAACCCAACATGACTAATAACTTGAATGGAGTTGATGGAAAATTAATGAAGATTCTGAGGAGGAAGAAAAGTCTTGGGAAGATCTAGCTGTACATGAAACCCACAAAACTGACTCACACGCGATACTACTTTGCTCGTTCCACTCAGACTGCCAAGAACGTCCATCAGAGTGACTTCATAGGGTTATAAGGCTAATTTGTGGCTACCAAGAGATGTCTGGGTTATATCATTCTTTGAAATAAATGCAGTTCAGGTTGATGTCATGGAAAGAAGGGTAGATTTGGGAGTCAGGAGATGTTTGAGTTCAAATTCTGACTGATACTTACCAGCTGTGTGACTATGGAAAAACCACCTTCTCAGTTTCCATTTCCTCAAACGTACACTGGGGTCAATAATGTTATATGAACCACCTGCCTTGCAGGGCTCTTGGGAATAAACCACCCTATGAGTTAACCTTAAAGTGCTGTCTATATAAAGGAAGTTATTCTTAACATTATCATTACAAATTAATTTCCTGGATTTACTCTTTGTTGTCTAGAAGAAGGAGCCAACATGGCAGCAAAAGCAGCAAATCACCATAACTATCCCACAAATAACCATAAAATAATGCCCCCAAGCAAATCCTGGAACAGCAGAACCATTAAAAAGATGGGATGAAGCAATCTTTGAGCCTAAGAAACTTAAAGATTGACAGTAAAGATGTATCTCACTCAGGTAAAAGGAGAGTGTAGTCCAGGACAGGAAGCGTCTCAACAAACCAGCAGCAATTCCCATCTCAGAAAACTAGAGGGAGATCCTGAGTCCCAGTGCAGTGGAGCAGGCAAATGCCAACACCAGGACCCTCGACCTGCCTCAGCGTCACCGGGGGAATGGGCAGACTTCTGCTTTGAGAGCCACCACGTGCTTCAGCATAGCCCAGAGTAAAGAGGCAACCTCCAGCAGCCAGACCTCCATGTGCTTTAGTGTAAACCCAAAGCAAACAAGTAAATGCCAGCCCTACGATGCCTAAACAAACAGGGAGCTGCCAACAGCCAGAGTGTTTCAGTGTAGCCCTGGAGAAATGCAGAAACACCCCACCGGCCTCAGCATATGCCAGAACCACCAATAAGACCCTGGCTCAGGACCAGGTAAGCTGCTAGACCCCTATAGCCTCCGGCAGTGCCAGCCTCAGCACAGCACCAGACACGAAGGTCTCAAGTGGACCTCAGAGACAATCAGTGCAGCACCAGGTAAATAGTCAGTGCCTGCCACCCCTGGCCCAAGAAGTCTGAGACAGAACCTCTTCCACCCTAGGAGCAGAGCTTAAATTTAAAAGAAAAGAGCCAAAAAAGATGAGTAAAAAAACAACAAAAAAAAGAATCTGACCATAGAATGCTATTATGGTGATGGGGAAAATCAAGACGCAAACTCAGAAGACAACAATAATGTTAAAACACCTATGGGCAAAACCCCAAAGAAAAACAGGGAATGGTTTGAAGCCCAGAAAGAACTCATGGAAGAACTTGAAAGGAGCTTAAAAGTCCTATAAGAGAGGGAGAAAAAAATTTGGGGAAAAAAAGAAGGATGCAAGAGAATTATGAAAACAAGAGTCAACCGTTGAGAAAAAGAAAAGAACTGCTTAAAAAGTAGAACTGGCCAAATGGAAAAGAAAGTACAAAAGCTAATTGAGGAAAATAACTCCTTGAAAGTTAGAATGGGGCAAGTGGAAGTTAATGTATCAATGAGATATCAAAAATCAGCCAAACAAATTCAAAAGAATGAAAAAAATGTAAAATATCTCCTGGGAAAAACAGCTGACCTGTAAAATACATCCTGGAGAGACAATATTAAAATCATTGAACTACCTGGAAAGCATAATCAAAAGAAAGAGCTGGACAGCATCTTTCAAGAAATTATCAAGGAAAACTGCTTTGATATTCTGGAAACAGAGGATAAAATAGGAATGTAAAGAATCTACTGATAATCTCAGAAAAGAGATCCCAAAAGAAAAATTCCAAGGAACATCATAGCCAAATTTCAGAACTATCAAGCCAAAGAAAAAATACTGCAAGTGGTCAGAAAGAAATAATTCAAATATCAGGAAGTCACAATCAGGACTTGGCAGCTACATTAAGACTGGAACATAATATTCTGCATGTCAAATGAGCTAGGACTACAACCAAGAATCCCTTACCTGACAAAATTAAGCATACTATATCAAGGGAAAAAAGGGTAATTCAATGAAATAGAAGAATTTCCAACTTCTATAAGGAGAAGACCAGAATTAAACCAAAAATTTGATCTCCAATATCAAGACCTAAAAGAAACATAAACAAGTAAAAAGGGAAAAGAAAACATAAGAGATTCAATAGAAGAAGCAAAGATTAGTTTGCAGAAGCACTTTTTAGAAATCCCACAATTGCTTAATCACTAGTTATCTTTCCCTGAACTTGATGGGATAGGAAATTGTAAGGCAATAGTTGAAAACATAGGAAATGCCTGGCATTTTCACTGAGTTGAAATAATAGAAAACTATTAATGACTGAATGCAAAGTCATCTATTAAGAGCTTACTATGCAATTAATCACTTGCCTAAGTGAAGAACAACAATAGATTTTCGTCTGTTAAAAACAAACTCTCAGCTCTCTATTTAGATAGTAACGTAATATTATAGTATGATTTTGTTTCTCCTTCCCCCACCCGCATGTCAGGTGTAGTGCCTTAGCTCCGGAACTGGAAGAGACGTCAAAACCCAATCTCCTCATTTTCCAGATGAGGAGACTGAGGTCCAGGAAGGCTGAGGGACTTAATTAAGGTCACAAAGGTAAAAAAGAGGAAAGATTTGATTCTTTTGATTCCAGTCCCAATCCACCATACCATACTGGCTGTCGGGAGGGAGATTTAGAGGTACCTAGGGTAAAATAGTGAGGGGAACATTTAATGACTTACACTTAATCCTTGGTTCCATCAGGCCAGGCAAATTCCATCTTTGCAATCAATCCCTTACAACATCTTAGGATCATGGGATGTAGAGCAGGAAGGGACTTCAGAGAAAATAATTTCTAATGCCTTCATTTGTAAAAGAGGAAACTGAGGCCCAAAGAAGTAAAACAAATCAGTTGGGATCCAAAGTAAGGTCCTCTGGCTGAATGCAGCATTCTTTTTTTTTCTGTGTGTGTGTGTGTGTGTGTGTGTGTATGTGTGTGTGTGTGTTTAAAATATAATGTATTTATTTTTCAGTTCTTAACATTCACTTCCACAAGAATTTGAATTCAAAATTTTCTCCCCATCTCTCCCTACCCCCTACCCCAGGACAGCATGCAACTCATCCACCCCTTCCTCCAGTCTCTCTTCCCTTCTATTACCCACCCTTCTTCCATCCCCCTTCCCGTCTATTTTCCTGTAGGGTAAAATAGATTTCTATACTCCATTGCCTGTATAGCTTTACCTCCAATTTTATGCTAAAACAATTTTTAACATTCATTTTTAAAGCTTTGAGTTCCATATTCTCTCCCTCTCTTCCCACCCACCCTTACTGAGAAAACAAGAAATTCAATATATAGGTCATACATGTGTAACAATGCAAAGCACTTCCATAATAATTATGTTGTAAAAGATTAACCACATTTCCCTCTGTCCTATCTTGCCCTCCATTTATTCCATTCTCTCCCTTGGCCTGCCTTGCACAATAGTGTTTTCTTATGATTATCCCTTTCCCCAATTTGCTGTTTTTTCTATTATCTTCCCTCTCCTATCCCTTTCCCCCTTGCCTTTCTGCAGGGTAAAATAGATTTCCATATCCAATTGAGTGTGTTATTCCCTCCTTAAGTTAAATCCCATGAGAGTAAGACTCAATTATTTCCTTTCCATTGTAGAAGCTCTTTCTTCCCTCTTGTATGTGAGATGATTTGCTACATTCTATCTCTCCCTTTCTCTTACTCCTTGTACATGCCATTCAACAATAAATTTTATTTTTTTAGATATTCTCCCTTCATATTCAGCTTACCCTGTGCCCTCTGTCTATGTGTATATGTACATGTATACACACATATGTACACACATATATACATGTATATATACTCATGCATATATACATACAACTCACATGTACATATACATACCTACACATATATAATATACACATACATATATACCCATATACACCTACATATTTATATTCCCTCTAACTATTCTAATACCAAAAAAGTTTCATGAGTTACAAATAACATCTTTCCATGTAGGAATGTAAACAGTTCAACTTTGATGAGTTCCTTAAATCTTCTCTTTCCTGTTTACCTTTCCATGTTTCTCTTGATTCTTATATTTGAAAGTCAAATTTTCTATCAGCTCTGGTCTTTTCACCAAGAATGCTTGGAAGCCCTTTATTTCATTGAAATTCTATTTTTTTTTGCCTGAAGTATTATACTCAGTTTTGCTGGGTAGGTGATTCTTAGTTTTAATTCTATCTCCTTTGGTCTCTAGAATATATTCCAAGCCCTTTGATCCCTTAGTGTGGAAGCTGCTAAATCCTGTGTTATCCTGATTGTATTTCCACAATAATTGAATTGTTTCTTTTTGTCTGTTTGCAATATTTTCTCCCTTACCTGAGAACTCTGGAATTTGACTACAATATTCTTAGGAGTTTTCCTTTTCAGATCTCTTTTGGGAGGTGATCAGTGAATTCTTTCCATATCTATTTTACCCCCTGGTTCTAGAATATCAGGGCAGTTTTTCTTGATAATTTCTTGGAAGATGATGTCTAGACTCTTTGTTTCCTCATGGTTTTCAGGGAGACCAATAATTTAAAATTATCTCTCCTGGATCCATTTTCCAGGTCAGTTGTTTTTACAACAAGATATTTCACATTGTCTTCTATTTTTGCATTCTTTTGGTTTTGTTATGTAACTTCTTGGTTTCTCATAAAGTCATTAGATTCCATCTCATCTATTCTAATTTTTAAAGAACTATTTTCTTCAGTGAGCTTTTGAACCTCCTTTTCCATTTGGCTAATTCTGCTTTTTAAAGCATTCTTCTCCTCATTGGCTTTTTAGACCTCTTTTGCCAATGGAGTTAGCCTATTTTTAAAGGTGTTATTTTCTTCAGCATTTTTTTGGATCTCCTTTAGCAAGCTGTTGACTCACTCTTCATGGTTTTCTTGCATCACTTTCATTTCTCTTCCCAATTTTTCCTCTACGTCTCTTACTTGATTTTCAAAATCCTTTTTGATCTCTTCCATGGCCTGAAACCATTGCATATTTTTTTGGACGTTTTGGATGTAGAAGCCTTGACTTTGATGTCTTCATCTGGTGGTATGCTTTGTTCTTCCTCATCCAAAAGGATGGAAAAAAAAAAGTTTTCACATTATTTTTCCCTTTTCTTGGCATTTTCCCAGTCAGTTACTTGACTTTTGAATCTTTTGTCAAGTAGAGGGTATACTCTAGGGATCTGTAAGTTTTCACTTCCTCCAAGGAGGCACAATCAACAGAAAGGAGTTTCCTCCTCTCTTGGCCTACACTCTGGTCTGGAAACAGCCACGAGCACTCTTTTCTGCCCAGGATCTGCAAGTAGGATTCCCTCTCCAGAGCCTCCACCACACCAGTGCTCCTCCTCACCCCAGGACTGTCACTCAGGACAGAGACCCAGTTCAGTTGGTCGATTCCCCCAGGGTCTTTAGGCCTAGCTCTCCAAAAGTGGATGCTGCTGCTGCAGTGGCTGTTACTGCCCTGGGTCTGGGGCTGGGGCCATACTGGTCTCCCTTCTCACCCAGGTGAAAGAGTTTTCTCACTGACCTTTAAACTGTCTTTGGCATTTGTGGGTTGAGAAATCTGGGAACCACAGCTGCTACCTGTGATTCTGCACCTTGAAGCCTGCTCCAGTCCTGTCCATGTCACGCAGCCCAGGCTATGCTGTGCTCCACTCTGAGCCTGGTGTGATGGACCTTTCCTGTTGACCTTCCAGGCTGTCTTGGGCTGGAAATCTCTTTCACTCTGTCATTTGGTGACTTCTGCTGCTCTAGAGTTTGTTTAGAGTCATTTTTTGCAAGTATTTTATGGGTTATGGGAGGAAAGCTAGAGCAGGTCTTCCTTCTGCTCCACCATCTAAATGAAACATTCTTTATGCCACACTATATCTAGAGTATGTCTAATTTATAGCAACAGGATCAATTGCCAAAGAAGTCATGACGTGGTTATTCATCCCTCCATTTCACTCAACATGACAAAATTTCAGAGTTAAGGGCCTAGAAAAATACATTTGTTCAGGAGATCAAGAGAGAAATCACAACAATACCCCAGGAGAAATCACATTAAATATCTGCCATAATACCTAGTACCTAGCTTCACTGGTTGTATTTTTCACAACCATATTTGGGACACATATTTGGACACAACTATAAGGTGACAAGGGTTATTAACAATACACTTATTTATTTTTCTTGAAATTGTGTCTATCTGAGAAAATTTGGACTATTCTTCTCACAAGCACAATCTGTCCTGTGCTTTTTCACTGGCCATACCCCATGCCTGGAATACTCGTCCTCCTCACCTCAGTTTCTTGACTTACAAACAACAATAACCTTGGCTTCCCACTGCCTTCTCTCTTTTAATTACTTCCTATTTTTCCTGTGTATCCCTTGTGTGTGTGTGTATGTGTGTATAAAAAATATATATGTATATGCATACATACACATGTATATGTGTGTGTATATGTACACACATACAGATATATGTTTGCTTATTTCTCCCCCATTAGATTGTGAGCTCCTTGAGGGCTTTTATCTTTAGCCTCATCTTGTACCCCAGGGCTTACTCCCCCCACTCCAAGCTTTCCTATTACTTTTACTTTTTGACCCAGAGACACTAGCCTCCTTTTTATCCCACAAACAAGACATCTCTAAACTCCAAGCATTTTCTTGGCTAACCTCCATAATCTAGAATCTTCTCCCTCTTTGTTCTGGCATCTTCCCAGGCTTCCTTCAAGTCCTTAAAAATCCAATCTCCTACAGGAAGTTTTTCCCAATCCCTCTCAATTCTAATACCTTCATTCTTTTAATTATTTCCTGTTTATTCCACATATAGCTTGTTTGTACATATTTTTTTCTTTTTCTCTCCATTAGATTGTGTACTCCTCAGGGGCAATAACTATCCTTTGCCTCTTTTTGTATCTCCAGTACTTAGCATAGAGAAGGTAATTACAAAATGCTTGTTGACTGAGTGAAAATCATTTAAAAATATCTTTCTGAATTTATCCTGAGGAATAATGGAAGTGTGCTTTAATCAGATCACAATAAGGAATTTACAGCTGGCCCTTTATCGTTGTAATTTATAAGAAACAAAAGAAAACATACTTCAGCTATGCACCTGAATGCTACCCCAACTGTGTCTTGGGACAGTTTTCTATTGACCAATGGCAAAGAGTTTCTTTAATTCAATGCTGAGAGTTTTTTGGATGTTTTTTTGAAGATTGCTCAACTATATACTATGTTCAATATGAACAATTCTCAGATATTATCACCTCAGATAACACTTTTACTGACTTTTTGATCATGATTAGTGGCTATAAACAGTTATATACATTCTTAGAGACCCCAAAACATATTATTTTTGTCAGGCTAAGTGAGAAAGCACAACCTTACAGTATACATTACATTGCAATGTATGGTATAAACATCATTTGTTCAATTAATAATAGGATTACAAATATAGAACTTGTCCCAGCCACCTCATTTTTCAGATGAGGAAACTGAAGCTCTGCAAGGTTCAGTTCTTCGCCCAAGGTCACATAGGTCATTAATATAAGGGGTGGGATTTAAATCCAAGTCCTCTGACTCAAGAACCAGTGTTATTTCGACTGTACCTTACTGCTTCTTTTTAATTTGACGCTTACTAAGAACATATTATGGGAGAGGAACTATGCTTGGCATGGAAATACAAGGGCAAAAGTGAAACAAGTCCCCACCCTTGGGAACTTTCATTCTGTTGGATCAGGGATACAAAATGTATGCAAATAAGTAAATATAAAGGATATTCAAACAAACCTGTTTGCAAAATGTATGCAAATAAGTAAATATAAAGGATATTCAAACAAACCTGTTTGCAAAATGTATGCAAATAAGTAAATATAAAGGATATTCAAACAAACCTGTGATTTCATTGCTATGGAGGGTCCCAGTAGAGACTTTACCAATGTGTATTGTCACAGTCTTTGAGAGTTGCCTAAAACACTGTGGGTTTAGACTCTTGTGAAAGTCACGTACAATAAATATATGAGAGGGGCATGACTTAAACCAAGGTTTTCCTGACTTTGAAAGCATCCATGATGCCATATTGCCTCTTTTTTATACACTAATAAAAAGTAATTTTGGAGGAAATGCTTAAAAACATATAGAATGTTATATGAACTTGAGTAAGTGAGCCAATATATATTCCAGGAAGTTTTTATTTTCAAAAGTGCGATAAATATTGTAAAAATAAAGTTATCTATATTTATACCCTCTTTGTTTTCTAGTACATCCAGCCTGACATTGTCACGTTGTAAAATATGTGTGATCTATTGAGTAATAGCTTCTATTATCAAATATGTTATGGTGTCCCATGCAGGCAATAAGGGAAAGATCATAAATTAGAGTGGGAAGGAATATTAGGGACTATACAGTCCAAGAAAGAAGTAGTGAAATTCATGACTTCAAATGTGGAGGCACAAATTGTGAAAGTATGAGTAACAATCCAAGTGAATTGGAAAGCTATCCAAAAGAAAATAAATGTGACTTCCTTGATTCTTGGTGGGATGAGACCAGTGACTAAAACATGGGTCTAGAAGGGTATAACTGAAAAAAAGAAAAAAGATATAAGGGGCTCACAGAAAAGTAGTTTATCTTAAGATTTATTCATGTAAAGATTAGAAAAGGCAGGTAGATTGAGAACATTCAAGGGAAGGTCAATATACAGAAACAAACATCCCTGGAGTATACTTCAGACTGTAGACAAAAAGCATGAGTATTTCAGCAAAGAGATTATAAGTCCTCAACAAAAGCATGATAGAGTAGTGATTGAAACTTGAATTTTCTCGACGTTTGCTAGAGTGTTCTCTCTCTCTCTCTCTCTCTCTCTCTCTCTCTCACACACACACACACACACACACACACACACACACATTCTTGCCTTCTTTCTCCCTGCAAAGAGCAACTCCTATTGGGGGGAGGGTAGGTTATTTTCCTATTTGTTAATGTTCAGTCGTGTCTGATTCTTTGTGACCCCCTTTGAGATTTTCTTACCATTTCCTCCTACAGCCCATTTTACAAATGAGGAAACAGGATTAAATGACTTTCTCAGGGTCACACAGCTTATAAGTGTCTGAGGACATATTTGAACTCAGACCTTTCTGAATCCAGGCCTGAAACTTGATTCACTGCAACACCTACGTGCCTTATCTTTTTATACTTCAGCTAAAACAATATATTCACAACAGATTGAATGTAGAAGCAGATATGGGAACCCAGCTGTCTTCTATTAAGTCAGACATTAAAGAGACTTGCAAAAATATGTCACTCTTCTCACTATTTTTTTTGCTTTGGAAAATATGTTTTTTTCATAAAGATACATTATATTAACATGTATTGAGTTCATTATTAATTTCAAATGAATGAATAAGCATTTTAAATTTTATTAGTTTTAATTTCTAATACTATATACATGTGTATATATATTCTACATAAATAAAAGTTCTTTGGAGTCCTTAATAATTTTTAAGAGTGTACAAAGTTTGAGAACTGCTGGGCTAGATGATCTCAGCTTTAAAGTTACAGGATTGTTTCATTTTTCTATACATTTGATGGCTTAATCTTAGGTGGTGTCTTTATAGAAAATGATTAAATGAATTAATGAATCAATTAATTCATTAAACATTTAAGTGTCAATTATGTGCCAAGCATTGGAGATGCAAAAATAATACAAGCATAGCAATAGAATGTGTTTCTAATAAACATATACATTTTAATTAAATGGTGATTCCAAAATGCTTGAAAATAGTAGTTTAAATATTTCAAGTATCCCTTAGCAGTTCTGTTTTTTATTATTCAAGCTTGTAAGCTCCTTGAGGGTAGCGCCTATGTTTTATTTATCATTGTATTAGCAAAATTACCTAATACAGAGACATAAGGGACAGCTAGATGGTGCAGTGGATGAAGCACTGGACATGGAATTAGGAGGAGCTGAATTCAAATTTGGCCACAGACACTTACTAGTGTGTGACCCTGGGCAAGTTACTTAACCCCTATTTGCCTTAGCTTCTTATCTGTAAAATAGGGACATTCTGGAGAAGGAAATGGCAAGCCACTCAAGTATCTTTACCAAGAAGATAGAGTCACATAGAGTCAGACATGACTGAATGACAACACAGAGACATAGGAGACATAAAGTAGCTATTTGTCAAGTGAATAAATGAATGGACAGATGGAAGACTTTTGTGCCACCTGTGAAGAGAAGGTTTTGCTAAATAAACTTCAAAACTTTTGCTTATTGCTATAAATTGAGATTTCATTAAATGATGCTGTCATAGTCATTCCAAAGAACAAATCATCCAGAAATATGGCTCAGAATATTTCATCAAGGAGCATAGTTCTTGCTGACCTTAAACACAGAGTCATCACCATTCAATCCTATCTGTGTCTTCTATGTCCAGAACCTCAGGCAGATTGCAGGACAAAATGTCATGTGAGACTTGATCACCAACACAGAGAACTCAGAGAAATACATAGAAAAAGCCTGCTTAGGAATTCAGTTTTCCAAACATTGATTAAGTACCTACTATGAGCAAGGCACTAATCTAGGGCACTATCAGTTCTGGACATGAAGAATTTGAAGTGTTGGTGGCACTTTCAAGTAGAGATGTTTGTGGAACTGTAGCTCAGGGGAAAATAGTTGGAGGTTGGGAATCAGTTACGTAGAGGTCATCATTGAAGACATGGAGTCAGATAAGATCACCAAAGGAGAGTGGAGAGAAATGGTAACTGGATAGGGGACAGAAACTTGAGAGATGCTCACATTTGAGTAGGAAAAAGACTTGTACCTTGTGTATACATGTTCTATCATAAGACATGAAGAATGATGTTCTCAGTCCTCATTATGTCTCAGAGCAGAAAGCGTTGTCACTAAGAATTCTGATGAACAGGAGAGTGCACAGCAAAGTATGTAAGTATTAATATACTCCTGCTTTGTACTTTAAGACTTTCCTTAAGAGCAGTGTGATAGAAGAGTATTCCCCTGGAATCTCTTATCCCTCTACTTGGTAGAGTTTTTGGCTTCCTTCAAGGCTCAGCTTAGGTGTTACCTCCTATAGGAAGTCTATCTTGATAACCTTTGCTGCGAGTGCTCCCTCCCTACTCAAATATTTACTTCTGCAATACAATGCAACAAGAATTTATTAGTCAAATCAATAGGCATTTATTAAATGCTTGCTTTACATCAACCACTGTACTAAGAGTTAGAAATACAAATACAAGCAGAAAGAAACGTAGGCCTTGCCCCCAAGGAGCTTATATAATAGTGGGAAAAGAGGACATCTAGAAGGGAACTGAAAATAGGGGGAGAGATAGGAAACTTTGGAACCAGGCTACAGAGAAAGAACTTTGCATGACAGGATAAAGATTCTAGGAAATAACCCTGAGCCCTGGCTTCTAGTGCTTTCACTCATGAGACCCCCACCAGTGTGTTTCCAATGAACATTTAGACATATATAAATTATTCAGACATAATCATGATTATGATGTTTTACTATATACATATTATTCAGACATTATAACTTATTAGTTTTTAGAACAGGGATAGTAAGAACAGTTGGCACAAGATATTGACTGCAAAAGAGTAGCACACTCTCCCCTTCCACATACAAGACTCCTGGAGAGTTGGACTGAAAATGGAAGAGATTCTATAAAGATGATCCAGTAGCATATGTAGCCTGGAGAGGAATGGGCATCTAGTTGACTCGGACTTCCTCCTTAAAAGGGAGGTTCTGGAAGGAATCAGCCAAACAGAGGGAGAGGCAGTTGGGCCAGGAGGGTACATCCACTGCAATAAGTAGTCCAGAAGTGTAGTAAACTCAGGGAAAGAGATTTCTTATAGCATGGAGAGAAGGCCCTGTGGTGATGAATTGGCAATGTATCCTGGAGAAAATAAAAACCTTGTTTAGGCACTTACCAGTGAATAGAGCTCTGGAACAGGATTGAGGAAGACCTGAGTTCAAATATGAACTCTTTGACACTGGGCAACTCACTTACCCTCTATTTGCCTCAGTTTCCTCATCTATAAAATGAGCTGGAAGAGGAAACGGCAAACCACTCTAGTATCTTTGGCAAGAAAACCCCGTAATGGGGTCATGAAGAATCTGACTCGATTGATTGTCTGAACAGTAACAGCAACGGGCAAAGCTCTGTACTAGGTACTCAGACAAAAATGTCCCTTTTTTAAGGAGCTTAAATTGTACTAAACGAATACAACAGATAAATGGATGTGTATATAATATATATACTTATATATTTGTATATATAATTATCACACGCAATTGTCACATAGATCATATGTGATCATTTGAGGAGGCAGCATAATTAGTAAGGGAAAATTTGTCTGTGTAATTAATGTACCCCTCAATAGGGTATATACATATATTTGCATGTGTATATACACATATACATACACATACACACACATACGTCTTAAAGGCAGGAATAGGTTTTCTGTTTTGTCTGTGTATCCTTGCACATAGTAACTACTTAACATGTAATACTTAACAGATTCTTTTAAAATTGGATTTTCCCCCCTTACGTTTGGTTGATGTTGTTGATACATTGTGTTAAGTTTAAGCTGTTTTTCAATCAGTCTATTGGGTAGGAAAGTAGAATACATAAGCCTGAGAGTTTGGTGGAATATGTAAGGAATATAAAACGAATTATAAATTACCCTGGGAAATCAGAAAGAGTTAATACCAACTATGGCTCCAGATAAGCTCGTAATTATATGGGCTGCTGTGTTCAACATCTGCTGTTCCTTGTAAAAAGTCCAGAAGATATGCCTCTGTATAATAACAACAACACCACATTTCCGTGTTGTTTAATCAATGACAACTCACGTTTCTCTAGCATGTTCAGATTTTAAAAATACTTTCCTTAAAATACTTTTGTGAAGTAGGGCATGTAATATCAAATAGTCTAAACTGGATGTCTCAGTGGCACAAAGGGATCTCACTTTATATAACTAATGCCTTTTTTAAAATGTGTGGATAAATAAAAAATGTTCAGTAATTCAAAGTATTCTTTCCCTTCAAGAAATATTAATTTCAACAATGTGTTATTTAAGTTGGCTTTGATTTCTAATGTTGTAACATGAAGATTTTCCCTGGAAGCTTCTTTGTCAATTATTTTAAAAGTAAATTGTTAAGTAAACACTATTTTAAAGGAACCCAGACATTGAATCCTAACCTGAAATGTAGAAAACTTTCTTTATTCAAACAACGAATGCTTAACTTCTTTTTAAGTTTATATTTTCCTCTATTTTTTAAAATTTTTACAGTTTTTGTTTGAGTTTATGGCAGTAAGGTTGTGTAGTGGTTAGAGAGCTGGGCCTGGAGTCAGGACTACTTGAATTCAAATCTGGCTTCAGACACTCATCAGCTAAGTGATCCTGAATAAGTTGCCTATGTGCCTCAGTTTCCTCATCTTTAAAATTGGGCTAATAACAACACCTCTCAAGATTTTTGTGAGAACTAAATGTAAAGTACTTAGCACAGTGCCTGGCACGTTGTTGTTCAGTTGTGTCCAATTCTTCATAACCACATTTGGGGTTTTTTGGCAAAGATTCTGGAGTGATTTGCCATTTTCTTCTCTAGCTCCTTTTAAGGATAAGGAAACAGTAGCAAACAAGGTTAAATGACTTGCCAAGGGTCACATAGCTAGCAAGTATTTGGGGTGAGATTTGAACTCAAGTCTTCCTAACTCACAGCCTGGTGCATAGTCGGTGTTTAATAAGTGCATGTTTTTTTCTTCCTGTTTTTTGGTATCTCCTGCATCAGTGTATCTCGGTCACCGTCTCTTCCAGAAATCAAATCCTTATAAATAAGAATTTTTTTTATCCCAATTTCTGGGATAAGAACTCACCATTCAACAAAAATTGCGGGGAAAACTAGATAACAGTGTGGCAGAAACTGGTCATAGACCAATGCCTGAAACCATACAAAGGAATAAAGTGCAAATGGATACAGGATCTAGGTATAAAGATTGATACGATAAACAAATTAGGGGAGCAAGGAATAGTGTATTTGCCAGATTTATGGAGAATGGAGACATTTATGACCAAACAAGAGATAGAGAATATTATGAAGTGCAAAATGGATAATTTTGATGACATTAAATTGAAACGTTTTTGCACAAACAAACCCAATGCAGTCAAGATTAGGACAGAAGCAGAAAACTGGGAAAGAATTTTTGCAACTACTATCTGTGATAAAGGCCTCAATTCTAAAATATATAGAGAAATGAGTCAAATGTACAAGAATACAAGTCATTCCTCAATTGGTAAATGGTAAAAGGATATGAAAAGACAGTTTTCAGAGAAAAAAATTAAAGATATCTATAGTCATATGAAAAAATCATCTAAATCACTATTGATTAGAGAGATACAAGTCAAAACAACTCTGAGATACCACATCATACCTATCAGATTGGCTAACATGACAAAACAAGAAGATGATAAATGTTGGAGATGTGGGAAAGTTGGAATGCTAATTCATTGTTGGTGGAGTTGTGAGCTGATCCAACCATTCTGAAAAGCAATTTGGAACTATGCCCAAAGGGCTACAAAAATGGGCATACCCTTTGTCCTAGCATTATTGCTTCTGGGACTCTATTCCAAAGAGATTATGGAAATGGGAAAGGGTCCTACATGTACAAAAATATTTATAGCAGCTCTCTTTGTGGAGGCCAAAAACTGGAAATCAAGGGGATGCCCATCAATTTGGGAATGGCTGAACAAGTTGTGGTATATGAATGTAATGGAATACTATTGTGCTATGAGAAACGATGAACAGGAAGACTTCAGAGAGGTCTGAAAAGACATATATGAACTGATACTGAGTGAAAGGAGCAGGACCAGGAGAACTTTGTACACAACCACAGTGTGTGAGGAATTTTTCTGGTAGACTTAGTACTTCATTGCAATGCAAGGGCTTAACAAATTTCCAATGGACTCGAGGCAAAATGCCTTCCATATCCAGAGTAAGAACTATGGAATTGGATCCCAGATAGAAGCAGACCATTTTCTTTTGTATTATGTTTTGTTTTATGGTTTCTTCCATTCATTTTAATTCTTCTATGCACCGTGTATTTAATAGGAATGCATGTGTAGAACCTACATAAGATTGTATGCCATCTCAGGGAGGGAGTGGGGAGGGAGTGGGTAATGAGGGGAAGGGAGATGAAAAAAATCTAAGATATATGGAAGTGATTGTTGAACACTGAAAACAATTAAAATAATTTAATTTTTTAAAAAGAGGCAAAAATACTCAGCAAATTGACCGAAAAATTTGATACTGTATGCTGTTTCACATCCACATTAGTCCATTTCTTTAAAGAAGAGGAGTCCTGGTTTTTAAAAATAAAATGAAGCACATATACACTGACTAAAAAAATGAATCCATCATTCCTTACTTCTGTATAAGGAGAGACGGAGAAAGAGAGTGGGGGGGAGGGGGAGGGGGAGAGGGAGAGGGAAGGCGAGAGAGAGAAGATTCATGCAATGTTCTATGAAAAATTAAAGAAAAGAAATCATTTTCAGGTGGACAAGGGATGGCGTCAGGGAATAAAGACTTCCTGGAAAAAGTGGCATTTGAGTTGTACAATGAAGGAAAGGTGGAATTTCAACAAATAAAGAAGAGATGGGGTGTAAGGAGTTTATTTCAGTCATTGGGCTTGAGAGAAGACATTTGAAGAGGAGAGGAGTAGTCCAATTTGGCCTTAAGCATGAGATTAGTATGAGACTAGTAGAAGGAAACTTTGGAGCCAGGTTATAGAGATTAGGGCTTTGCATGATAGGAGATAACCCTGAGCACTTGTTTTTAGTACTTTCACTCACGAGACCCCACCAATGTGTTTCCAATTAATATTCAGAATTTATTAGTTTTTGAAAAAGGGATTTACTGAGAAGGTACAGTAAAAACGGTTGGTAAAAGACATTGACTGCAAAAGAATGGTACACTCTTTCCTTCCACATATAAGACTCCTGGAGAGATGGGCTGAAATTGAAACTGTAATGGTAGTAAGACTCATTTACCTAGAACACCTGACAAAGTGATACCTCCAGACCCCTAGACTTGTAAGTAATTTTCTCCCTTTATGGAACCCTCATGAAATTCATTATGTGGCATGGTATTGGTGATAGATGTATCCTTCTCAGGGTGAGGCATCTCTACTGCCCTCCTCTTCTAGGCTGGGTTAATCTGCTGATGAGTCAGGACATTCTGTCTGCTCTGATGCTGGGCCAAGTCATTCCTCTGCAGGACTCGGCTACCGTTCCACTACTGTTGGTACTCTCCTCTCCAGAAGGGGAGGGGAAGCTGTCAATTGCTACCCTGAAATCTCTCTAGACCATGAAATACAAGTATTTACAAGCTGCTGAAAGGGCAGCTAGGTGTTAGAATGAATAAAATGCTGGGCTTGCAGTCAAGAACTCATTTTCCTGAGTTCAAATCTGGCCTCAGACACTTACTAGCTGTGTGATCTTGAGAAAATCACTCAGCTTTGTTTGCCTCAGTTTCCACCTTTGTAAAATGAGCTGGAGAAAGAAATGGCAAACTACTCCAGTATCTTTGCCAAGAAAACACCAAATTGGGTCATGAAGAATCAGGCGCTACCAAAATGAAGCAGGAACAGCCAATGCTACCTAGGAATGTCTATTGAAGGTTGTTGCTCTCACTTCTGTGGCTATTACTATTAGACCTCATTGACTCTGCTACAGCCTTTGCTCACAGTGGGTCTCTTTGATGGGACCTTATGATGAAAAAAGTAATGAAAAAAGAGACAAACTCTTTCCTTACCCTCTAAGCATTTCCCATTTAGGGATCTTGGCTAGAGTTCCTTTACCTCTAGACTGATCTGACTTTTGCTCCTTAGTTTTCTTGATTTTCTCAGTGAGTTACAAGATGTCTCTTGTGTCATCTACCTTTCATTCCCAAAGACCCAAAGTCCTTACAAATTGATTAAAGGGTCCATTAAACTGCAAATTGATTAAAGCTTTATGACATGAGGTTTTAGAAATTATTTAAAACCTAGTGTACTCTATTTATTGACTGGTTCAAGTTAAAGTACCTTTGCCAGCCTCAGGTAGAATGGCTTTACTCATTAATTAGGGTTGGGGGTGGAGACCCCCACTCTTTCCCTTATACTCCTTTCTCTTTTTTTTCTGTGTTAGAAACATTTTCCTAATTTTAAGGCTTAAATAAGGTAGATCTCAATGTATTCATATTTTGATAAATATAAGGAAGAAGTAAAAAATGTACTCATTTCCTGGCGTGGGGATTGGTATATGGATAGTATATGCTTTAATTTCTCAATTAGTTCTAGATTAATTATTTATTTAGCCTCACACTTTTGTGCCTACATGAGTGATAGAACCAAATGGGGTTGGAAACCAGCCAAGGAGAGTGAAAGTTGCACAATTGGGTACTTTACTAACCAGAAAATGACAGCATTTCCATTTTTGTTATTTCCCCAGTATAAGTTTTTAGTTTAGAACTTGGCACTGATGTTGAAGCTAACCAGAATGGAATGGCCATGCTCTAGTGGTGGTGGCGGTGGTGCGGATGTTGCTAGAAGATTTCTTTTTATAAATGGATTGAATTCATGGCAAGCTTTAACTCCCCAGAACTCCCTCCTATCCTTTCCCCAAAAGATGAATGACCAGTCTCTTACTCCTATTAGTGAGATGTCTTGCCACAAGGTAAGTTATTCAAGGTCTAAATAATGGAGCACAGAGCCTATCAGGGTTGAGGTTTTGAGCGTCTGTCCATGGTGGAGGAGACTGTTAATTTTTTGGTCCTGTTCCATAAGCAAATAGAACAAAACATCCTCACACTGCTTTTGCCAAGTCTGGTGTTCCAAATATATTTATATTTTTCTTTTCTTGTTCTTCAGCATAATACCTATATCACTATGACCTATGCTCAGATCACTTATAAAACAACTGTATTGAGTCTGAATATGTAGGTTTTAAAATGTAACAAAATAATCTTTTAAACAATGTCTAGGTGAAAACTCTAGCGTCCATGCAGACTATTGCTGTTGCTACTATTTCCTGAACTTGGTATTCTATTTTCTACATGTATTCTTTTGCATAGGCTATTATTCCCATGCCTGAAATGCACTCCCTCTTCACATTTCACCACCAACTCTTAGAACCTTTGCCTTCTTTCAAGAAATCCTTAGCTTTCTTTATAGTTCAGTTTATATGTCACTTCTGACAGGAAATGTTTCCTGATGTCCTTGAATTGTTGTGTATTATCTTCCTTCTTCAATTGCCATTTATTTACTTTTTGACTTAAATGTAAATCCTCTTCCTCTTAGAATATGACTTTTTGAGGGAAGGAATTTCTTTTGCTTTGTTTTTGTATCTCCAGGGCCTAGAACAGTGTTTTGCACGTAGTAGTTGATTAATAAATGCTTAATGAATTAGGTTGAATGTGGGTTACCTGCTGTGTATGTGTGTGTGTGTGAACAGCTATTTAATGTATTCTTTGCTCAATTATTGGGATATTTCAATTTTTTGTTCATATCCCATAATTGGGATATATTTGCCCAATAATTGGGATATACATACAAACACATCTCACTTGTCCAGTTTAGTCTGCAGTCACTGCCCAGTGCAATCTCCATTGGAGTCTGAAATTCGCTTATCTCTGTTGATAATATTTTTTTCTGCATAGCCAAACAATTATAACAGTACTTCTTCAAGTATACTATTTCTCTGCTGTACTGGCTGTATATTTACCTGAAGACCTTATAGGTACCTCAAATTCAAAAAAAATCTGTTTTCCATTTAAAGGAAAATAGTACTACCTCTGCCCTTGCTATGTATATAGCTTTAGGAAAGTCATACAATCTCAGTGGATCTTAGTTTCCTTACCTTGAAAATGAAGGAGTTAAACTAGAAGGCTACTTTTTAAAAAATAAGCTTTCAGTATCTTTTGTTGTTACATTACATATTTTCTTATATTTAATTACATTAAATTTGCTCTATATCCCTCTCCCTTCAAAGAGCCATTCTATATAATTAATTTTTTTAAAGAAAAAAGAAGAGATGAAAAAAAATCAGCAAAACCAATAAACAAGTTTAAAAAATCTGACAAAATATATGGTTTCCTCATTTGTGTATTCTATACTCCCCATTTCTGCAAGGAGTACAGATTGGAAGGTTGTCTTCTCGTATCTTTTCTTTGGGACCAGGTTTATCTTTGTAATTTTTCAGTATTCTTTTTTATTGCTTTGTGTTTAGATTTTTCCATTTATATTATTGTAGTCATTATATATACACATTCATGTATATGTACACATGCACATATGCATACAAATATGGGTTTTTTTGACTCTGTTGAATTCATTTTGCATCAGTTCATATTTGTCTTTTCATGCTTCTCTCTATTCATTGTATTTGTTGACTCTTATAGCACATATTCAATTACATTCATATGCCATAATTTGTTTAGCCATTCCCCATATTAATGGGTAGTCATTTTGTTTGCAATTCTTTACTACCACACACACCACCCCAAATGCTGCTATAAACCATTTTGTTGTACATGGGGGCTCTCTTCTTCACACTGACCTCTTTGGGTATACGTCTAGTGGCGGAATATCCTGGTCAAAGGGTATGGGCATTTTAATTATTTTATTTGCATAATTACTAGATGACTACTAAGGTTTCTTTCAGTTTTAAATCTATATCTTAATTTAACTGCAGCTTTCAACTTCAGTTAACAAATTCTTCCTGTGACATTGTAAATGCAGTCATATAAATTTTCAAAAATCTGCTGTAACACAAACTAAGACCACAGAGGAAAGAAACTTAAACTCCATACTATAAGGTCCAGTGTGTATGTTTGTCCTTCATTGCCAAAGATCATGCCATCAGAGAAATAATGACATGACTTTCTCTTGACTTTGTTTTGAGTGAGGGAGGGCTGTTCATCAGCTTCACTTCTCCTCCAGAGCCATCTGAATCCAGGGACCAGATATCCATCAGGATGATAGGAGATGACCCAGGATGAGGCAGTTGGGGGATAAGTGACTTTCCCAAGGTCACATAGCTAATGAGTGTCATGTGTCTGAGGTAAGATGTGCACTCAGGTCCTCCTGACTCCAGCACTGGTGCTCTGTGCACTGCACCACCTATGGTTATGATCAACAACATTTGTCATCAAACAGCGTTGAGTGCCTTCACACATCTCCTTTAAGCTCTTCAGTTTCATTCTAGCAGTTCAGTTGCTCAGCATCTTCTGGTTGACAGATCTCTCCCACTATGATCCCCATCTTGGCATCATTTCTTGCCTGAATTCATCTTTTCTTTATCTTTCTTTCCCCATAGAAACCTACTTATCATTCTCTCAGAAATCTAGCCTCTCTGTTGGTAATAGTTGGTGACTGTGAAAAAAGCCATTCCATTTCTCTAGTTTAAAACCACAAATTGCCTTTAAATGTGCTTCATATTCCATTTCTCTCCTATATTTATGTGTTTGCATTTAGACTTAAGGAATTCACTTGAAATTATAGACCCAAAGAGGCAAAAGAAGAGGTCTTGGGAAATTCTAATCAATAGCATTTTCCTTCCAGTTGGATTGACACTGAAATGATCAGAGACAATTGAAAATCTATTCTATTTCTGAAAACTTCTAAGAGTACAGTAGAAAGAGCACTTGATTTGTAGTCAGAAAACATAGGTTTAAATCTCATCTTCTTGACCATAGTAAAGTCTCTTTACTTCTTTATACTTCAGTTTCCTCACATATAAAATAGGGAGGTTGTACTAGATGAGAGGTGTCAAACATGCAGCCCCCAACACTGCTGAATATGGACAGAACTTGATTAACTTGTAATTGGGAAATATTTAGCAAAATTAACAAAAATACAATGCAACATAGATAATATTGGTATGTGGATTTCCAAGTTGTTATACATTCTTTAAGGATCCTTATAAATGGTTTAGTGGCCCTTGTTTCTATTTGAGTTGGACACCACTGAACAAGATGACCTCTAAAGTCTCTGTAGTTTGGATCCCATCTGTACCTCCCCATTCCAGACTTGAATAATGCTCCTGGTCTGGAATTTCATCTCCATTCTCCTCTCTACCCCTTCCCTCATTCTTTCCCCTCCCCTCCCTTGAATTGCAATTCATCTACTTCTGAATGAAAGATTTGCTGGCTCTTTGTGAACACATGGCCATTCTCTGCAGTTAATGAATGCAGAAAATGTGTTTTTCTGAAATCTGCCTAGGCTGTGTAAATTCCACCAAACCTATAGGTTAAATAGCTCTAGATTGCAGAGCTCAGATATTTAAATTAATCTGTAACTAAGTAAAAGGGTGCTTATCGAAGATCTGCTTCCTGTTTTGTGCCAAGAACAAACATCAGTATTTGTCACCCATAGTCTCTCCTAAGCAGGATGCCCAGTGCACAAATGGTGTTATCATTGTCACCATAAAGAAGTGCTCATTTTTCTAACTAGAGTAATTACCAAAGAGGACAGCTGAATGAGGACAGAAAGAATTGTTATTTTTTAGATTCAGGATATGTCTTTTCTCCAAGGGGACCAGGTGGCCTATAATTATGGCTTTTGATTGGTTAATGCTAATAATGCACCTGCTCCAGGAAGTGTGTGCTGTAGACCTATAGAGGATTACCAAGATAAATTTCCCCTTACAATAGTAAGTTGTTTGCTAGTGAAATTAAAATTAATCATTGCCAGGTTGAATTGTTATCTACTGAAAGAGAAGTTAACCATTGAAAGTTAATATTCATTATTTCCTCTATTATAATACCAGCATCCATTTCTAAAAAAAAGATTAAAGTTGTAAAAAGCTTGTAGTCATCCCAATTTTCTAGAACTTATATGTATAAATGAAATTCACAGATAAAACTCAAAGCAAAATTTCAGTCACGTTTTGCCTCTTCCCTTGCCAGACCTTTTACAAAAATTGGCAAACAAGTAACTCTTGGAAACTCTTATGTTTATATCCATATGTAATGTATGCAAAGTGCCTTGTAAATCTTGAAGCACTATATGTATGTAGGCTATTGCTACTATTATCGTTTTGTTCTTTTCTCCAGATCTGTGATTGTATTGGTAAAGGGAATGCCTCATTAGGAAGGCTCCCTCTCTTACTGCATATCTGCAATCATTTGCATAAGAGAGTTGCCTTGGGAAATGAGAAATTGAGTAGTTTGCTCATGGTCACAAAATAGGTGTCAGAGAGAGGACTTAAACCTAGGCCTTCCTGGCTCCCAGACCAACTCTCTCTCTCTTCACAATGCTTTAGCACTCATTACTACATTCATCACTATTACCTCCTCTCTATGCCTTTGGAAACCTCTTGTGACTGTGTTCATGATTGTTTTGAATTGGACTTCAGACGAGAAAATATGAATAAAATATGCACCATTTAGGGATTGGTCTCTTCTCTCTGATTTCATAATTTTTAGGATGTTTGGCTCAGTTGGGAGCTTACAATAAGACCACACTATTTCAAATGAATGCATCACTATCCTACATATCATTTTTAGAGACAATCATGGAATTCCCTCTGAATGCAGAAGGAGCTTATGAAAAGAAAATCCAAGGTAAGGAAATACATGCCACCAGATTGATCATCTATATTGATATTTTAAGGCCTTGTTATGCCTATCTAAGTATTATAGTTTGGGGTTATGTAATAACCTGGACTTCTCATTTTGAAACCTGAAATACCATATATGGGGAGGTTTAGTATATATGCAAAGAGAAAATCTTAAGGGCTATATAGTAAAAAATGGGCTGTTAATGTATCTTTGAGTGGAAAGAGATCAAAAGGGCCCAGAGACCACAGGCAAGAGCAAGGGTGAGAGATGGAGTGATTGCTATGGAAAGTCAGTCTTGCTACATATAGTTATAAGTGTAAAAATATGCTTGTTTCCATAAAACGTGAGATGACACTCATCTGCAGAGACAAAAGGGTTGGGCCTGCTTCTGAAATCTTTATACAACTGGAGTTAAGTGAGGAGACAACAAAAATGGTACAGAAGGGACCTCAAAGGTCATCTAGTCCAGTCTATGCCTGAACAGGAATCCCCTCACCCACACACTGAGCAAGTGGCATTCAGCATTTTTTTATGAAGCCCATTTTCAAGCATGGGTCAGATCCTCAAGGTGGAAGTAGATTTTGCTTCTAAAATAGCCAGGCTTTCTACAAGTAGATTTCTGTTTGTTTGTTTTTATTTCCTGGACCTGTGATTTCATCATATAAGGAGGTCCTAGGACAGGAACTGTTTCCATTGATGCAGATTGGCATCTAGTGTGCAACTTATAATCTTAACACTGAGAGTCTGATTTGTTCAGGGTCACACAGTCAGCATGCCTCCAAAGTGGAACTGGAACTCAGGTCTATCCTTAGTCTGAGGTCAGCTTGCTATCCATCACTCACATGCTGCGATTCACTAGATAAGTTTTTATAATCATGTCCGCTGTGTGCCCCTGTCCATCCAAGACTTTTTACTTTCACTGTATTTTAGGACTTGATTCATCACATAAATAAATGCCACCGTGCCAAGGAAAGTAGCATCTTCTGGCATTAGAATATGTGCATTTATACAAAGTGATATAGCAAGTGTCCTTCGTTGCCTTTTTCTCCTTTTGCATAGTATCTTGCCTAAATTTATGTCCAGAATAATATTTTGTTAGCTTTATTTTTTTAAGTGAATGAACAATATGCATTGCAAACAATGCAAAAGATTGATTTGGGGGAATATCATAGGCTTTGTGAGTTTTACATATAGAAGTGGTTTATTTTGTGTATTCGATGCTCATATATTAGATATAGAACTCACTATGTATACAATATCGAATTTGTTCCAGGAAAAAATCCCATAAAAATAGAAGATATACTTGCTAAGGTTAAGGATTTTATAGTGTAAAGGAGAAGAAAGGAGATTTTTTCTTGAAATATTAAAATAAACTCCCAGCCCCTCAAAAAAACCCCAAAACAAAACAATCCACCAACAATAAGAATCAACAGGGAAGGCGTGTATGTTGAACCTTTCCCTAGGGCCTAGGCTAATCTTCCTTAGGCAACATAGTATTTGAGAGGTACGAACCAGAAGAAATGAGGCCAGTCCAGGAATATCCAGTGGTCTGGAGTCTCCTTTGGGCATTTGTTTTTAACATTCCCACTTCTCCCTACATTTCTGAGGACTATATTCAAAGTGTAGCAGGTTTTCAATGAGAACATTGTTGTGGTTTTTTTCCATCAAGAGAGGTGCAACTCTGGAGGATATCAAGATTCTGGGAGAATGAAAATAAAGTAGAAAACAGTAGCAACAGTTTGCTTTCATCCTAGTGTTACATACTGGTGAGAAATGCACAAATAAACAATGCCCTTTTTGTCAAATAAGTTGGCAGTTTCTCCAAGAATGTGCAATTTAATACAGCTGTCCACAAAGCTTAAATACTTCATTAACAAGATGAGCGATGTCAAGAGAAAATTTAGTGTGAACGTCCAAAACTGTTTGAGTCAGACAGCCAGGTGAATAATGAGCCTCTGTTACTACCATACTTATTGTTTTATGTGTGCATGATTTTATTCATTCATTTTAAAAACGAGTTTTATTGATAGACTTTAAAGATATCCTATCATTTCCAGATTTTCCACCCTACATCTTTTCTCTTTTCCTCTCCTCCCACGCCAAATCAACAACAGCTCAAGATGTTATTTATCAAATAATTACCACTCATAAGCAACTCACCCTTGAGTTAATGACATGTTGATGGAACCACGTTCTTTTTTGTAATGCTATCTGTAATCTTTTAAAGCTATAAGCTAAGTTATAACAAGAAGATCGTTAGCTGCGTTGTTTATGGAGTGATACTGATTATACTATGACTGTATGGAACACAGAAGGGAAATTCCAAGCTATTAAAAAATCCATCAGTGAATTGAAGACCCTTGAACTGGTTGCTTGGTCTTTTAAAGACAAATGGGCTACCTAAACAACAAAATGACTAATTTTTCAAGTATCATATTAATATATGATAATATAGCCAGACTCTATTTCAGAGGAATAAATATTAAAATAAAGAGTTAAACTAATAGATTTTGCTCCTTTTGGGTCCAGGTATGCATGCACAACTTTAGTTACTGTTATCTCCTAAGCCTTGTGAAACCACCCACAGCACCCTTTGCATCTTTAATTGCAACTCATACTGTTACGTTACACTTGGATGGAAATTAGCCAAGATCTCTACAGTGAAATGTATCATCCAATGAAAAACTCGAAGTTCCCTAGAACCTGGAGTTACACTGAGGTATGAGAAGTGATCACCTTCTATGGCAATATGATAACCTGAACTATCAGTAATGCTTAATTACTACAACTAATTAGAAACTCTAGGCAACACTGCTCTGTTTGATGGTACAGCTAAATCCTTTTTTCTAAGAAACAAATATAATACATAACACATTTCTTATTCCTTCACTGCATCTTCACTTCAATCAAGTTTGAAAAACCCAGAATTCAATTACCCATGATCTTGTCATTTAAAATGGTGTAAGACCCAATAAAATCAAAAGGAAGAGAGAAATTTCTTACAGATATGTGTGGTCTCCACTAGTATTTTTCACAGTAATTGTCTTTCCTGCTTTACCTGAGGCTGTCTTGTTTTCAGAATATTATGTCAAAGTTCAGGGGAATGCTTTCTTAAGACCAAATGATGTTTACATAGATAAAGCATAGTATAGGTAATTATTTGAATAATTCAAATTCCCACACTCTGCTGTAAAAAAAAAAAAAAAGACAAGATTTAGGTAGCCTAATTCAACTCAGTTCAAGCCATCAAATAATTATTAAAACTACTATGTACATGGCACTATATTAATTATTGACTCTACAAAGATGAAAACAAAACCCTCAAGGGGATTATATTCTGCAGGAATCATACTAATTAATTTCAATAGAGATTGTCTTCATTACTCCACTTCACTTGGCTTGGTCATTCATTTCTTCAACATTTACTAAATACCTATTTAGTACAAGGCACTAGAAAGAAAAATTAAGATAATGCCTACAGTTTTAATCTAATGTGCATGTTGCCATTTATACACAATCCACTTCCCTCTTTAAAAGAATGTCTGCTTTCTATAGACACAAAAAAGGATGAAGGGATGGTTTCTGATATACTAATAATTATTATTTTAACTCCTGGCATTGTTTCCACCTCCATATATGATTCAGTCCCTGCACCCTTACACCAAGCATGTATCTCCAGTAGTTTGGATCATCGTGACTGTTGCAGCTATATTCTCTTTCTAGCTATAGCCTCTGAATTCTTCCTTATGGAAGTAAGAAAGCATGTAATTAATTAGCTGTGACTTATAAGAGATCATTCAAAATCTCAGATTTAGTTCATTTCAGTTATAAAATCTAAAAAGAAATTAACCATTTGGGATCAAACTGTTGACATATTTGTACGGGAACCACCTTGAAATCTTTAAAAAATCTTCTTACTGTTTTGTGTTTTTGCTCATAGGGTATTGGGTGGGAGGTGACATGGTATGGTGGAAAGTGTACTAGATGAGGAGTTGGAAAACTTGGGGTTTAGTCTGAGCTCTGTGACTAATTCTTATGTGACCCTGGCCAGAACACATTTCATTTCTCTCGTTCTTAGTTTGTTCAACTATAAAATGAAGAAGACTAGACATTCTCTACTGACCTTCCCAACTCTGAAACCCTATAATTACCCTGTTAAGACATTATTACTCTTTGTTGTACTGATTTGGTTACTGCCACCTTGGAGAAGGTAACTATTAAGAATTCACATCTTATGTAGGAGACAAAAAAGTGCTTCTTTCTAGTCCCTGGTTTCTCAAATCATCCTTAAGCTAGCTGCTTCTTTAGAAGACGTTTGAAAGAAAAGGTCAAGAACTTTCTAATGAAAAAGAGGATCGTCACTCATTTACTGCCAATGTAGAACATGGTACAGTGGAAAGACCCCTTCATTTGGCACCAGAATTCAAGTCCTAGCACAGCCATTTACTATCCTTGTGACCTTGGAGAAGACACTTAACCTCTAGGGGACTCAGTTTCCTTATCTCTAAAATGAAGTTTTGGGTTAAAATGACCTTTAATACCCCTTATAGCTCAAAATCTGTGATCCCATTTCCATCTGAGGTGTGTGTGTGTGTGTGTGTGTGTGTGTGTGTGTGTGTGTGTGTGCGCGTTTTAACTTTGCCATAGAGTAGTTGTTCTTAGTATTACTGAGGCAGTTATAGTGGCACTTTGGTGAAGGGGTCTGGAATTGGAGTTAGCAAGACCTGGCCTCAGATTTACTAGCTATGTAACCCTAGATAAACTTCTGTCTGCCTCAGTTTCCTCATACATAAATGGAAACAATAATGTCACCTACCTCCCAGGGTTGTTATGAAGATAATGTGAGATAATACTTATAAAAAATTTTTGCAAACCTCAAAGTTCTGTATGAATGATAGCTATTAGAATTACAATAATTCTTCATGGTTTGTGTATTTCCAGTGAAAAAAAGATTTCAAACATAGAAATGATACACATTGAATGTTATTGATCAAATTTCTGGTGAACTCTATCTTATTCCTAAAAATCTAAAAGTAGAGCGAGCCTAGGAAATCTTTTCAAATTTATAAATAGTGGATTTAGATCTATAGGGGACCTTAGAGGTCATCCAGTTCAAGCCCCTTATTTACAGAAGGGAAAACTGATCCAGAGTCATTTGCTCAAGGACATGCAGTTAAGAAACAACAGCAGTCAGAATCTGGACTTTGGCTCTTCACTGTGGCTATGGTATACATAATATGATCTGATCTTTTCAGGGGGCAATTCAGTTGTGAGGATGATGTAGGCTAGACTCAGGGTGCTATCACACTGAACTCTCAAGGGTATTGGGCAAAAAATGAAGTAGGCTGTGCAGTGTGATTTAGTAGAAAGAACAATTAAATTTGAGTCAGAGGACCTTGGTTTGAATACCAGCTCTTCTACTGATTGCCTGTGTTTTCATAGTCAAGTTGCTTGAGATTCCAGGTTCTTCTGCTGTAAAATGAAGAGTGTAACTTCTGAGGTCCTTTCTAAGCTCTAATCATATTGTCTTCTGCTACTTTCTCTTGCCACATGATGTAACAGAAACAGCACTGGCTTTGGAGATAGGAGAAGGAAGGGAATAAGCATTTATATAGCATTTATGATGTGCCAGGCATTACTCTAAGAGTGTATTTGAGTTTCCAGCTTACCTATTAAGGGACTTGTATGATCTTGAGCAAGATGCTTTACTCCCTTAAGGTTCAGTTTTCTCTCCTTTAAAATGGGAATAATATGAGTTCCCTCACAGGGTTGTTGAGTAAATAGGATTTTGCAAGCATCAAAGTAAAGTAAAGCAGTAAAGTATTAGATCAACTCAATTCATTAACATGTCTGTTAAGGACCACTGCTAGGCCCTCGGGAAAATACAGAATTTAGAGAAGATATAGTCTCTGCTTTCATAGAATTTACAGTCTAGTAGGGGAGATGACTAAGTAACAGATCTCTCTCTCTCTCTCTCTCTCTCTCTCTCTCTCTCTCTCTCTCTCTCCTTTTTATTTGTGCATAAATTGGATTTAAGTGAGACAGAGTGGCATGAAGTCATCAGCCACACTTTCTCTTCCAGAGTCATCACAGTCCTGTGGCAGGACAGAATCAAGATGGTTGACAATGGCTCAAGATGCAGTGGATGACCTTGGGGTCTTCGATATCTAACCAAGCTCTTAGCACTCCACAACACCTGGCTTCAGCTGCCTTCAGGGTTGTTGGAACAAATTGTTCTCGTTAGCACATTCCATCATCGGAAGTCTCACATGCTTGGGGTATTGTGGAGTGCTAAGAGCCTGTCTTGCTGAAATGGTTACCAAGCTATGGCCACTGCTCGTGTTACAGCTTCTTGGAGCCACAGGTGAGAGTTCAATGGAACAGGTGGATACCAGTGGTGGAAAGCAGCCTTGAAAAGGGCTCTGCACACCAGAGGTATTAGTCTTCCCTGAACCCACCCTACACCTTAGTTGATTACTGTAAGTAATAGTGGCTAGGGAAAGGGCCCTGGCCACTCACTTCATTGACATAGGAAGTTTCTAGAGAAGGAAACTCCTTCTTTGAAGACAAGTTAGCACCTTCCCCACAATTTAGTGTCTTGGAGAGGTGCCTTGAACATTACAAGGTTAAGCTAGGGTTATAGGACTATTTTTTTTTGTCAGAGACTGGATTCAAATCTGTGTCTTCTTGGTTCTGAAATGGGTTTTTTCTCTGTTATCCCACACTGCCTCTCCTTTATAAGCAGAGAATTTTATTACTCTGGACAGCTAGGTGGGACAGTGGATATAGTGCTAGGCCTGGAGTCAGGAAGATTCTTCTTCCTGAGTTCAAATGTAGCCTTGTATATTTACTAACTGTGGGACCCTGGGCAAGTCACTTAATCCTGTTTGCCTCAGTTTCCCCATCTATAAAGTGAGCTAGAGAAGGAAATGGCAAATTACTCCAGTATCTTTTCCAAGAAAACCCCAAAAGGGGTTGCAAAGAGTCATAGATGATTGAAAAAATGACTAAGACAAAATTTCATTATTATTGAATGACATTATTAATACAATATTGAAAGCATACCTGAAAAGGCCAAGGTCCCCCTCTGCATCCTGAGCCATCTCTAGTCATCCTGATGAATATTTGGTCACTGGATCCAGATGACTCAGGAGGAGACAGTGAGGCTGGTGACCTGCACAGCCCTCCCTCACTCAAAACAAAGAACAGTTCAAGTCATGTCATCATTTCTCTGATGGCATGGTCTTCTTCAAAAATGAAGGACGAACACAGCAACAACAGACACATTGGAATTGTCAAACAAAGTGCCATGTAAGGTCCTACTGAAAAGTGGGGATTAATCTGGTTTGAATGAAAGTGTGGGTATTTGGTAGGCAAAGCAAAGAAGGGAAGTATGAAGAATAACATAAACAAATGTTGGGATCAGGGAGAGTGAAGGGCATGTTGGGGGAGAGGCGGAGTAGTCTAGTTAGATTGAAGTACAGAATACAAGGAGGAAAATAATAGCATGAAATCATACTGGAAATGTAGATGTACCAGATTACTAAAGGTACTAAAGGACCAGATTACTAAAAGATTAAAGGTAAAAGAATCTGAACTTCTGAGACGTTAGGGAGACATTGAATATTTTTGAGCAGAAGAATGGCATGACCGGATCAACATATAAACAAGATTAGCCTGGCAACCGCATAAAATATACATGAGAGGGAGACAGAGAGAGGAATATGAAGGCAGAAAGCTTGGTGAGGAGGAATTTCAAGAGGTCAGAGAGATGAAAATGGTTGCAATCATTGCTAGTACAATGGTAGTAGCAAAAGATTATATGGAAGTAGAATGGACAAGACTTGGAAACTTCATTAGGTAAAAGGAGATGAGGGAGAAGAAAGAAGGAAAAGTCAAAAATAACACGTTGATGATGGTATCACTAACAGGAATGGTCAAGTCAAAAAGAGGATTATTTTGGGGAAAATATAAGAAGTTTGACCCTGGGGGCGGTAAATTTGGTACCTCCAACCTGATATTCTATTATTATTTACTTCAACTTATCTAAAACAGAACTTCTTCCCTAAACCCACTCCTCTTTCTAATTTTCCTATTCCTGACAAGGACACCACTATCCTTCCTATCATTGAATCATCCTCCAGTCTTCACTCTTCCTCATCCCCCATAACCAGTCATTGCCAAGCTGTGTTTATTCTACCTCTGAAGCATCTATCACATTCTTCCCCTTATCTTTACTCACACAGCCACAAAGCAAACTGCTGAAGTAGATCAAATGTTATCTTCTGTCATCAAACTTCCTCCTCAGGAGTCTAGTATGCTTCCTCCTTACTGCCTGGGACCTTCCACTGAGGTTTTCCACAGCTGCCTTCCTTCCCCAACAGGCTTTTCCCCTTCTCCTCCCCCTTGATAACAATAGGAATTTGTATACTTCTGTCCAGTGACAGAATGCTTTGGTCTTCCTTCTCTCATTTGGTAATAGCAGTGACTGACGTTTGTTTAGAACGTCAAGATTTTCAAAATGCTTCACATACATACCCTCACGTGTGCTTCACAAAAATGCTGTCAGGTAGGTAATATAGATGTTGTGATCTCCATTGTGCCGAAGGGGAAACTGAGACTCAGAAAGGTTTACTCAATAACTACTAACTATCAAAGGCTGCTCTGTGGTTGAGGATTTTACTTGTATATATTTTGATACTGTTTCTCCACAATAGAATATAAGTACCTTGAAGGCAGCATCTGTCTCATTTTTGTTCTTACATGTAAGCTTTTAACAAATACTTATTGAATGAATGAATGAATGAATTGAAAATGAAAAATTATGGCAATTGTTAGTATTTATACTTGATCCATACATATAATCGTCCATGAATATACCAAAACCCCTGAATCGAAGAAACAAAATAATAATAATATAATGCTAACACTTACACAATGTATCAAGATCTGCAGAGGGTTTTGGAAGTGTTGTCTTTCACTTTATTCTTACAACAGTACTGGGAGATAGGTGCTATCATTATCCCCATTGTATAGATGAAGAAACTGAGACAGGCACAAGTTGAATGTCTTGCCCAGGATTGTATTGCTGTTAAGTGTCCAAGGTTTTGATTTGAACTCAGCTTTTCCTGACTCCAAATCCAACACTCTATCCACTGTGCCATCTATGGATCCCTGCTATAGATAGTCTTTGTTCATATCACTCTATGTAGATGAATATATTTCTTTTAAGACACATCTATGTTGATTCAAATCTAGTCCAGGACTGAGAAATCTTGCATTGTTTGTCAGAGCATCTATACCATCGTTTTATAAAGCTTCCATCTTGGGTCAAATCCAATGACTGCCATTTAAAAGAGCCAAGAATCCTCTCAGTCATCTGTTGAGAATGGAGTGCGACTGAAATTTCTGAACAAGCAGAGATAAAATGTTTTAGACTCTGTTGATTGGAATGTCCAGATCTAGAAGGGTGAGCAGGGCCACTAATAGTAAAGTTAAAAGTGTAAAGCTTTGAGGTATCTTAATAGTTTATATTTATATCTTTCTAGGCCTTCTCTTTGTTCCATGAACAAGACACTCTATCACAGCTTGGGGCCCATTATATATATACTCCATGTCTCAAATGCTCTCCTTCTTCACCTCTGCTGCCTGGCTTCTTTTCAGTCCCAACTGAACTCCAACTTTCTACAGAAAACCTCTCCCCATCCCTCTTGTTTCTAATGCCTTCCTTCTATTTTTTTTCCTATTTATCCTGATCATAGCTTGTTTGTATGTACTTGCTTGTCTCTACCATGAAGTCGTGACCTCCTTGAGGGTAGGCATTGTCTTTTGCCTTTTTTGTATCCTCAGTGTTTAGCCCAGTGCCTGACATACAGTAGGCACCTAATAAATGCTCATCAACTGACTGACAGTAACGTGGGAGGTCCAAGTGTTATTGTATTCATTTTACAGGTGAGGAAACTGAAGGTCAGAGAAGTTGTGATTTGCCGAAGTTCACACAGATAGCAAATGTTAGAACCAAGATGGAACATAGATCTCCCATCTCCAAAATCAATCATCTTTTCATCTTAAGTATAGGGATAACCTCAATGATTTTATCAACTATTAAAGCATTTTAATCCCTGATTGGTAGAACCCCTGCAAGTATATACATTTTCTTTTATGTACTTTGTCGAGGGCCTAGCATTCACTTGTTAACAATTCCTCCTTACAAGAGTGCCAGAGTCTTCTCCTGCTCCCAAACTTCATAATGGTATGGACCTAACCCAAACTCTAATAGTGGATAGGGAGCATCGGAGTCAGGAGGATCAGATCTCAAATCCTTCTTCATATACTCTTTGTCTTGCCCTGGCCAATCTCTCTAGCCTTAGTTTCCTCATCTTTAATATGAGGGGGTTGGACTCAAGGACCTCTAAGATCTCTTCCAACTCTAAATATATGATCTCATGATTTTGTGATCCAAGATGGGAAAGTTTCCGCTCCTGATGGCCAACCTGGCTACTGACCACCAAGGTTATGATTGGTTTTTATACTATAACTACTTTTAAAGATATCTGCTAAGGCTTGGAATGGGTTGCAATCTGTATTAGTGGAGGGATTACCTGAACAAAGGAAACCACAGATCCTTTAAATGATGAAGTACTGGAAGGAAGAGTGCTCTGCGGCTACCAAAGAGTTGAGCACATAGTAATTTACTGAAGTTAATAGTGATTGAAAATATTGATTGAAGTTAATCAAATTGATAATCATGTAACTGTTCTACTTCTCTAGGTATGTGTGTATGAGTAAACTGCTCTACCATCATGCATAACGCTTTTCATTATTTCACCTAAGAAAACTGTAGCTGATCCTTACAATGGGTTAATACTTTTATTGTCTATTTGACTTTTTTCACCATGGACAGATTATTTGAGAAATCTTGTTTACTGACTCCAGTCACCATAGGCTATTTCTATATAGAAACAGAGTATAGAATATTTCTATATCTTATTTAACTAGAACATAATGAGAACTTAATAGTGCTTTTTCCACGGTAGAGGGTTAAGACATCCCTCCAAATAGGAGTTTCTGGTATTCTTATTATAGTTCAGCCTCAAATATTTTCCTTCTCTATTCCTTTTTCCTCTTTGGGTAGAAAGGACTTAAGCAATTTTGGGAATGAGAGATTTGGGGTTGTAAAAATAAGGGCAATTTTAGAGGGGATGACAATTTCATTTTTAATTTGACTTTCTTTTTCTAAGGTGAACATTTGAAATTACAAAGTTTCAATTTATTCCCTTCTCTCATTACTAAAATTACTTAAAGTCAAACCTCATTAAACTCCCTAACTGAGGGAATGTCAGTTAATGAGTTAAATGTTAGAAATATAGAATATTTGCAAAATGATTCACTTGGAAGTGTGTAAAATCAAACTAGGATGACAACATTCACTTATTTATGTGGACATTCCCACTGTTGAGCGAAAAGGTTCTTGGCTGTTTTCATGATGAGTTAAAATGCGTTGGCAATTAACACATGTGTGTACATATGTATATGTGTATATATATATATACAAACATACACACTATATATGTACATACATACACACACTATATATATGCACATACATTCATACACATACTGTGTGTGCGTCTGTGTATAAATAAATAAATAAGTGTGTGTGTGTGTGTGTGTGTGTGTGTGTGTGTGTGTGTGTGTGTGTAATACTGGCTAGAAAATAGAAAATAGTGACTGCTCTCACAACACAAACCACGTTGAAAATTAGCCTTCAAAAAGGCTACTTAGTGTAGTGGAAAGATCAGTAGTTTTGGAGGCAGAAGGCTTGAGTACTTATTTAGCAGTGTTTTATAAAGCAATGTGCCTTATTTTCCCTGTGAGTTATGGAAGCAGCAGCAGTATTTTCAAGCCAATCATACAATATCATTTATATGTCTATATCTCCCTCTACCTCTATATCCATATATATACCTATATCTATATGTCTATAACTACCTCTACATTTATATCTATATCTATATCTAAATGCATATATAGCTATATCTGTATATGCAACTATATTTCTATCTGCAGTCATATCTATATTTGCTTCTGTATCTACCTCTCTATTTAGACCTGGATCCATATCTATATCTACTTCTATATTCATATTTGTATCTATCTCTATATTCATTTCTGTATCTCTATCTATTCACATACATACACATACATGCATATTGCCTACTATACTAATTTCCAACATTTAAACTTAGCATGGAAACAGTTTGCCCAAGGATCTATTTATATTTTCACAAATTTTTTCACTTCCAGGCTTCAGTTTCTTTGGCAGTAGAAGGGGGATACCATTGACTGCCCCACTCCGGAACTCATAGGGCCATAGAATTATAGATTTGGAGCAGTAAGGGATTTCAGAAGCCATCAGACATTTTACAGATAAAGAAACTGACTCCTAGGGTTGCCCAAGGTTACCCAGGGAGTAGATTTCAGACTCCAAAATCAACACTTTTTCTGCAAGGGAAATTATTTGCATGAAAATATTGTATGGCATGCAAGGTGTTAAACACACCAGAAATGGTACTTCAAAAAGGGTTCATACAATTTAAAAATAATTTTCTGTCCTAGGTATTTTGAATACCAAATCCCTTCCTCATGCTATTAACTTTCACTTTAAATGAGGAAAGATTTGCTCAGCCTAAGTGTTATCATTATTAATAATAGGTAACATTTATAGAGCTCTTTAGGGCTTGTAAAGTACTTTACTGATACGGTCTCATTTGGTCTTTAGTAATAACCCTGGGAGGTGGGGGCTGTTAAACCCATTTTAGGGTTAAGAACAGAGGCACACAGATCATTGACTTGTCCAGGGTCACAGCTCAGTGCTTGAGGCAGATTTTGAACTCAAGTCTTCTTGACTAGTTCTAGTACCTTATTCACTGCCACTAACCCAACCCAGCTGCTAGACCCGTAAAAAAAAAACCACAAACTCCAAGACCTATATGTATTATTTAGGATGTATTTTGTAGCATTGGGTTATTTAGTTTCTTTTTTTTTCTTCATTTTTTTCTTTTTCTTTTCATTTTTTTTTCTTTTTTTCTTTTTTTTTCATTACAAAGGGGAGGGGACAGGAAATTACTTAGAAGACATTATTACTTTGTAGTTTAATTATAAAAGTTAGTGAAGGACTTCAATTAACCCACTGACTTGCTGTATGATGCTGGACCACTTATTTGCTCTCTGGGAATTTCTTCAAAGGACTGAAATGACTGCTGTATCTCCTAGCTAATTTGGGATTGTTTTTAAGAAAAGAAAAAAAATACATGGTTATTAGCCTGAAAAATAAGGAACTTAAGCTTTGAAATTTGAATTTTTTTTTCAGCTTGCAAAGGTTAATTTTTGTTTTTATTTCAGAATTTTGTTTTTTTTTCTAGGTTTTTATCATTTGTCTTCCTAGGGCTATGGATAGTGAGGTAGGGTGAATTAGGCTTAAGAAATACAGCCTGGGAGAACAGGGTATTACCTTCATTAAAACTCATACTATGTTTAACCATAGAGTTTTGAAACAATACACTTTTTATTGCCCATCCAATCATTCAGCAAACATTTATTGATTACTTTGAGCAAAGTCCTATAGGGTATACACAGATATCTGCACGCATGAAGGTTTCAGTCTTGTGAGGCAGATAAAGCATATAAATATCTAATTGTAATACAAGATGGAACATGAAAATGCCATAAAAGAGATACAAATAAATGCTTGGCAAAGGAATCCAATCCAATCTTATAGGTATTTATTAAACACATATAACATGCAAGGCACAGTACTAAAGAAGGGAAAGGAGGAGAAGGCTGGGGAAAAGAATAGGGGGGAATGGAGAAGGAGGAAAGGACAGACCTTAAAGATCTTGTTAATTCTTTTGTTTCTACTTTGTTAAATGTTAAGGATTTTGTGTAAGATTTTAATCTTTGTTTTATTTTTTATTGATGGTTATAGTTACAATTTAATTATTTTAGTTTAAATGAAGCATTTCAACTTGATGCCTGAATATGATGTATAGGAACCTGAAAATGAATCAGAACTTTGATCCTGAAAATGGATCAGAACTTTCTTTACCAAAAGTCAGTATCAGTAATTTCTTTTCCAGAGTAATAGTATAATCTTATAGATAAGGTTCTATGGCCACCCCCACCCCTCTCCCCTCTCCCCAAAGAAGTCAAATTGAACTGACTGGACCCTATAGCAGGCTCTGGTGACTTCCAGTAAACAATAGCTGTATAAAGCAAATAGCGCTGTGAGTTGCTAGGGAGAACCTGGCAAAGGATAAAACTGGGTGGAAGGTTTGTAAAAGGCCAAGATACCAAAGCTAAATTCCTTCATATGATTCCAGTCACATCCTACAATGAACTCATTGAAAAACTGAGAGTCTTTTAAGAAAACTGTCCTGCCATCTGTGACAATGAATTCACTGTTTTCTTAATCTAAACTCTCCACATCAGCAAAGGAAACCTGAGGTACCAGGCAGTAGAAAGCTGAGCCATCCAGAATCCTTTGACATGAAAGCCTATTTGCTGTGATTGGAGTAAATGACTCACTTGGACTGGAAGTTGACCACACAAGCAAGTGGTCTGTCTCATCAAGAATTTAAGAAGCAAAGTCCTTTAATTTGGGGCTTTCCTCAATCTGTAGTGCTTCAGGGTCCTGAATAGGGAACCTAGGGAGATTTGTTCTATAAATGCTATTGCACAGGAGATGAAAGATATACCTGAAGGGGAAAAGGATACTATTGTCTCAGGTGTTTAGTCTACAGAGATTAATCAGTAACTTGTCCTTCCATTGCTTTATTTTGTCATTATTCAATGTTGTTATTAAATTGCTCACTTAGCATCCTTATGATCATTTAAGCAGGGGGAGAAAAATTAAAATGACAAATGATAAATACAGGTGGCAGTCCTGTATGTTATTCCTGATGTCACAGCATATAAAATACTATTACTTAACTCTGTCATTTAGGTCCTTTGGCCTGGCAGAGTTGGACTTAAGATGTGAAAATCTCTGCCCAAGATGATACTGAGATGGCTCCTGTCTTCCCCAACCTCAGTGAGAGTACCTGAGGTGTAGAGATTCATCCAGCGTGAAGTGTCTATGAGAGTAAAGTATCCCATGGAGCAAGGGCCATGTTCAGAAGCATTTATGTATGCTAGCCTAAAACCAGAGGAGATATTCCTGACTGAGTGATTCATGCATTCAATGTGGGAATGTGTTTTGCTGGACTATGAATATTTTTTTATGAAAACTTTCTTTCTTTCCTTCTTTCTTTTCTCTCTCTCTCTTTCTTTCTTCCTTTCTCTTCTTTCTTTCTTTCCAAGCAAAAAACCTTGTCTGCTTCTAATGCACTCACAATGTAATGAGGGAGACAGTACACAAACAACTCTATACAAACAAGATATGTACAGAACAAATTGGATGTATAATCTCAGGAAATAGTCTGGGGGGAAAGGGACTGGCATTAAGTGGAATTTGGAAAGGCTACTTGCAGAAAGTAGTATTTTAGCTGAGACTTAAAGGAAACCAGGAGGTAGAGATGAGAAGGGAGAGAATTCCAGATATTGAGGATAGCCCAGCATGGGGAACCTGTGCCCTTGAGACCACATGTCACCCTCTATGTTCTCAAGGGTAGCCTTTTGACTGAATCCAGACTAAACAAAACAAATATGTTTAGCCAATTTATGCATAAACAGCAATGCAAGTGTTTGAATTGTACCTTCAATTGACTTTGGAACATGCACACAAACACACACACATACACACAACACAACACAAAGTTCAATGTCTTGAGTGCCTATTAAATTCTTTTAATTTTTTTGAGGGGTTAAGAATTACTTTAATCAAGCACATGGATCATTCACTTAGTTCAGGGGAAAAGTCAGCACCCTAAACTTCAGAGAAAATACAGAGAAATCAAAATTAATATACATGCTTCCAACTGCCTGAAGTGAAGCAATACATATGTCACAGATCAACAGACAGATCCAACTGTCTGACCATTACTTACATACACAGTTACTAGAGAGAGAAGCACCGACATCTGGGTTTTCGATGCTGAGGGGCTACTTAGTGGCTTCCCAGAGTCTCATCTAGCACACAAAGCTTCTTCCAAAAGCTAAGCCCCAAAGTAAAATCTGCACTTCAGAGTCTTTATGCATCTTTTAGAGTCAGAGGGCATCACATCCCTTGAGAGCCAGTGCCTCATTAACAAAAAGTGTGGACCTTCCTACAAATTTTCCAAGGCCCATTAATGGGTGGGGAAGATCTTCCCATTAAGAAGCAAAATTATATTAACAATAAGCAAAAATGCATTATCAATACATTAGGCTCCAAGATTTTTCACAACCATTACATGGGCAACTTGTATCTGAATATGTATTAACATTTCTTAAGTAAATACAACATAATTCATATTTGCAGAATACATAACATAGCAACTCATTACCAGGGTGGCCATATGGCTTTAAACAAACACGAAGGTATATGCATAACATAATATCATCCTTCAAGGAGTGAGTAACCAGCTCCTCCTTCCTCAATCCCAAACAAAAATGTTCAAGCAAAGTCCCCTAAGGGATGTATCCTCTCCACCCTGCTGTTGCAGGCACTCTCAGGTGTAGGCTCTAATGAGTCAAGTCCCAGTTTTAACAATGCTCCAGACCACCCCTCTTCCAAATCCTGAGGGGTAGGTGGGCAACAAAGCCATCAGAATGGGGTCCTTGGGGGTACAGGATACTTCCCCCCACCCACCATAGGTAACCCCACCCCTTGGTTCCCAAACTGTCCCAGGAGAATCCTGCAAAAAAGCACCCTCAGTGCCTTTTTTGCAGTCCCCATCTTGCCTCGGGGCTAAATTCTGAGCTCCTGGGTTCCTCTTCCTCTTGCAGAAGTAGGCAGCTCCCAGCTCCTGCCTGGGTCTGCACGCTGGCAGCTCTCTGCTCCAGCTTCTGGTCCCATTCCACCACTCACCTCTCCAAGGTTGGCACACTAGCAGTTTTTCACTTTTGCTCTCACCTTACCAAGGTCAGCACACAGGCTCCTGTTAGGTCAGTATGAAGGCAGTTTTCTGCTTGGGTTCCAGGGTTCCATTCCAAGTTCTTGCAGTTCTAGTCTGGGTTCTGAATATAATACACTTTCTGGACCTTCACTCCTCTGGTACAGTCAGGAATTGGGCTAATCCACTGGAACCCTGACTCTGGCCATTTCCACCTCGCAGGGCTCCACAGAATCATAGCCACCACAACTGGGAAACAACAGACAGTTATCCCAGTCCCATAAAACCCCATACTTTCCTTTTAATTTATGCAGATTCCATCTTCATCACCATAATGTAACAGTAAACACCACAACATACACGGGGGGGGGCTGATATCATATCATTCTTTGATCTGCTTTTCTAAAAGGAAAGCAACTTTTGAGGGGTTAACAATCACTTTAATCAAGCACATGTATCATTCACTTAGTTCAGGGGAAAAAGTCATCACCCTGAACTTCAGAGAAAATACAGAGAAATCTAAATCAGCAGACAGCATTTCCAAACTGTCTGACTGTTACATACATAGTTACCAGAACAGGAAGCACCAACATCTGGGTTTTCAAAGCTGGAGGGCTCCTTAGTGGTTGCCCAGAGTCTCATGTGGTCAAACAAAACACTTCCAGTCAGTAAGCCCCATATCAAACTCTTTATGAGACAGACTGCCTGCATAAAACTTATTTTAAAACAACAGCAACAAACAACAACAGAACAAATTTGTTCTGTGAAGTTTGGATTCAAAGGGCCACACTTGAGGACCTAGAGGGTGACATGTGGCCTCAAGACCACAGGTTCTCCACCCCTGGTGAGCAAGTGCAGAATAAACAGAGTGCCCTTGTATGACAAATAACAAAAAGGCCAGTGGCACTAGATCCCTGAGGACATGGTAGCATCGAGGGGAGTAAGGTATAAGAAGACTGGAAACGTGGGATGGGGCCAGACTGTAAACAGCATTTTCTATTTGATCCTGGAGAGGATAGGGAGATACTGGAGTTTACTGAATCGGGGGGTGATGTGGTCAGACCTGTAGTTTGTTCACCCCCTTTCTAATCCCATATATCTGACATAGTAAGTGACATTTTTGAGGAGGAAATTCAAATCAATGAATGAAGATGCACATAATAGTACATAACTATAATACATAATAATATATCATTTCCCTTTCAAATAATTTCCCCCTGCCTTGGATTGCAGAAATATAGAAATGATGAAATACTTGATAAGAGAAGTTGAAGAAGTGTTTAAGTTATCTTTGCTAAAATAAAATGAAAAAAATGATCAGTCAGTGCTTATAAAACTTCAGCTATTCACAGGAATCTGAAGAAATTCTGTTGTTATGGAGAGTCAAAAGTGACAGATTATGCCAATAGCCCTACCACTACCACTGGAGCACTATCACCACATATATTATCCTCCCTCTTTCCCCTTCTTTGTTAGTAGGTAGGGGAAAATATGGGTAAGGGACTTCATGTTTACATATATATGTATGCATAAATATATATTTAGATGCACATGCACATATGAATATATGTGACATAACAATACATATGTGTTGTTTAGCTAAAATGCATTTTCTACAATATACATTCACATAGAAATATACTTAAGAATATGTAATTGTAAGTCTATTTCTTATAACAAGTACATTGTTGCTGGGTTATTTTTCAGTTATGTTTGACTTTTTATGCCCCCATTTGGGTTATTTTTTGGCAGAGATACTGGAATGGTTTAATATTTCCTTCTCCATTTTACAGATGAAGAAACTGAAGTAAATGGGGTTAAGTGACTTGCCCAGGGTCCTACAAATAAGAAATATCTGAAACCAGATTTGAACTTGAAGAGATGCCTTATTCTAGGCCCACTACTCTATCACCACCTTGTTTCCCCTTTTAAATTTACATATATTTTGGGAGGTGAGGGGGTTGGAATTTCCTGCTGTGAAACTGTGAGAATTTCTTCTATCAATGCAGACTGGCAACTCTTCTGTGATTTATGATCTTGGAGAGTTCCTAGGATCCTGAGAATTTAATTAAATTGTTTATGTCACACAATAAGTTGCAGAACCAGGATGTGAGCACAGAGTTTCTTAACTTCAAGGCAGGTCTTTTATCCATCCTCCCTCCCTCCCTCCCTCCCTCCCTCCCTTCCTTCCTTCCTTCCTTCCTTTCCTCTCTTCTGCACCCTCACTCTTTCCTACAATTTCATTGTTACAGAGATCTTCTGATGAACAAACATGATATGCTCTACTAAATAAAATCAGCCCCTGATCTGCTACATTTTAGAGATTATATGGGGCGCTCATTGGACTCCTAGCAGTTATTTTACAGAAAAGGGAACAGGTTCCCAGAGGGGTTAAAGGGATTTCACCAAATCCACATAGATAATAACTTGTCAGAGGACTCAATATGGTATAAAATCACATTAAAACTATTGATTGAACTTTCTGCAATATTTTTTAAAGTTCAGTCTTTCCTTCCTTTAGAAAAGATTGTTTGGTATTAGTTGAGATAAAGAATTGGTATAATCACTAGAATCTTTGTGAATGGAATACACATTCTGAGATACTTCTTTCAAACTTTTTTTTAACCAAAGAGCCACCATTCGTCACATCTGTGAAAGAGAACGGGACTTTGGAACCAGTTGTTAAATAGCTTTGGCCCAGAGGAATTCTTATGGAATGTTTTCAGGTAAACGCTACATCCCCTGTTCTGGGAAATGTTTCTATTCTTTTATGTTCCCTAATATATCAATAAATCAAAAGGATAGAGCATTTTATTATTTGGTCAATAAAGAAGAAAAACTTTTGTGGTTAAACCGTATGTATGTCAGTAAATGACATTGTTAAATAGATGCTAATGTTCAAACAGGGAAACCATTTATTATCCCACAATGTTCTGAGTTTAGATTTTGACATATTCATTTTTTAAGCTTTGATTTGATCATTTTTGTACATTTATTCCTGGATTTATAGCCTTTCTGACTTCTCAATAGCAGTGCTATGCCATACAGTTGACTTCCAGTAAATCTTTACTGTGAGATTTGAGCAAGATCTGAAAACAAAATGTCAAAATTATGGGCTAGTGATAAGATGTCAGTTAGTTGTTCATAACTAGTGTTCGGGGTAGGATTTGAAGCCAAGTCTTCCTGATTCCTACTAGAGGATTCCATCCTCTACATAGCCATTGTAAGGGCTAAACTTTTGGGGAGTTATTCTGAAAATTTTTTAAATTAAGGAAATAAGTCCAAATGCTGATGTTTTGGCTGATTTCCATAGTGTGTTCGCATGTACTCTAAGTTTCTATTAAGCTGGGTGTGATGATGCATACTTGTAAGCCCTTCTACTGAAGAAGGCTGAGGCTGGTAAATCACTTGAGTTTAGGAGTTCTGAGTATCAGCAGGTCCAAAGCAAATCAGAGTGTGTGCCAAGTCCCTATGCATACGGTGAGGTCCCAGAGCTACCTAAGGAGGAATGAACCTGCTTAGTTAGAAAATGGAGTAGGTTAGTGCTTCCACACTTATAGGTCATGGGATTGGGCCTTTGAGTGGACCTTGCACTTCTAGCCTGAGAAAGAGAGAGACCTAGTTTCACAACACCACCACCAATAAACAGCAATAAAACTTCCACAATACCCTATCCCCTGAATTATCTTAAGATTGAAATGCAGTGATTTCTATTGGCTCCAATTAGGATGGCATACATGAGAAATAATTTCTCTTTACTCCTCATCGTGTTTTTGACACATGAATTTGTATAACAGCAGTCTCTAATAAAGCAGCACTGAAGGAGATGCTTACCTGTGGTTACTAAAGAGAAGAATGGGGGTCTTCCAGAATTATTGCATCTCCAGAATTGCAGGAAGAGGGGCACTGGCTTTGAGTGCTTGGTTCACTATCTCTACTGGGCTAGACAAACATGGTAAGTCAACAGAATGCTGATGAACTGGAATAATTGTTGACAAATAATATTATACCTATAAACATATGCTATCTTTTGTTGTAACAAAAAAAGAATAACTAGATATAGTTTCTGAAAGTGTTTTTGAACACTTTTAAACACTACCCGCTGTCAATCGTTACTGTTTCCCATTAAGAATTTATTTTTATAATTTAGAGGGAATGGAAATTATGAATGATTTATATACTGGGGTATTAAATTACAGATGCGGAAGATTAAAGGTAGTAAGACAAACCAGGGAAAGTCTCAGAGAGTTCAGTGATATTAATATGCAAACTCCTTTGATAGTCTTGGATGAATTTTAATGCAGTGTTGATAACACACTGATGTGCCACAGGAAGAAACCTAAATTGTTGGGGGAAACTCAGGTCTAAATAGAAACAGCAATGGATTTGAAGGCAGATGACTAGGATTTAAATCCCAGTTCTACTACCTAGTACCTGAGTAACCTTGGACAAATTACTTCTCTCAGACTCAGTTTCCTCGCCTGTAAAATAAAGAGTTTGGCATTTCTTCCCAATCCTATGAACAGAAGGTAGACCTTTCTGGGATATTCAGACTAGAGTCCTTTCTAACACAAAAGTGGCAACTCCTGCTAATTAATTAATTCCCTTATTCATTCTTTCATGTAGCTTTAGGGCCATCATCTTTCTTCTCTATGAGTGGTGACTACGACTAGAAATAGGACTTAAATTTCTAGGGATAGATAGATAGCTGTTGGTGGGTTTTCTTGCTTCTTCATTTGGACAAAACATTTACTTCTGATCCCATTTCCCCTTCTCTTAAATAGGCTGCCCTGAGGAGCTATGAACACTCATTAATTTATGTAGTTTTTGAAAATGTACTCAGCCTTAGAGCCTTTGGGATTGCTGTTTAAAAGGTTACACAATTAAAATTATTTCAGAAGAGCAAAAGATGCTCCATTCTAGCAACATAGGAGGCTGTAGGCTTAGGAAAGGGGACCTGAAAAGGTGACTCATACTACATCCTGAAATCAACAAATTTAGACTTTAATAGATGGTGGGAAAATTCTACACAGAATCAGTGAACAGGAATTTATTAAGCACCTGTTATGTGCCACATGGAGGCAGCTGGGTGGCTCAGTGGATAGAGCACTGGGTCTGGAATCAGGAAGACCTGAGTTCAAATCAGCCTCAGTGACCCTAGGCGAGTCACTTAACCTGTTTGCCTTAATCCACTGGAGAAAGAAATAACAGACCACTCCAGTATTTTTGCCAAAAATAAAATGAAGCAAAAATCCCATGGACAGAATTGGCATGCCATAGTTCATGGGGTCATAAAGAGTCAGACCCAATCAAACCACCAAACAATTACAATTTAGTATACACACTGTGCCAGTCAAATGCCAGGCATGAGAGCTTCCAATCTATAAATCCATGGAATAAAATCTATAGCATAATCCCTGATGATTTTCATTGTCACTTTGTAAAAGGAAAGCTATTTTTCTAAGATGTGCTGCATAGAACAAAGCATTGAGGGTAGACCTTAAAGGTTTTAAGTCCTGCTGGCTAGCTGTGTGACCATGGGAAAATCATTTATCCCATCATTGCCTCAGGGAATTCTCTGATAAATTACAGATGAATTGTTTGTGTGCATTGATGGTAGGAGTTATATATGAAAGAAGTCACAGGTCACTATAATAATGAGCTTATTAAGTAGATTATAATAACTTGAGTTTATTAACTAGATTATTTGGTCCTTTGGAAGGTACAACGCTGGTGTCTTTTATGCAATCCTGTCATGGATTTTAGAGCTTGGAAGAACCTCTACTTTGTGTTCTCTTGAGTACTTGGCTTCATTATCATTTTGCCAATTGCACCCTTCCAAGACTCAGTTTTGGATCTTTCCTACCATCTACCCCTTTCACCCCTCCACATGGGCTGCTGAAGGAAGGTCGAGAAAGTCACACAACTGTTCCGACTGGATTCACTGCAAATCTGTATTACACAACCTCAACTGGAACTTTGTGTTGCTTGTTCTACCATACCTCCCTCGTCAACTCACTATCCCATTCTCCAAGCTGTTTTTCCAAACTTTTTTTGTCCCTTCTCAAATCCCCCATGACTCCTTAGCCACCTCAGCTGAGAAGCTTGCCTCATTTTACAGAAAAAATGAAGCCATTCTCCATGGGCTCCCTCTTCTCCCCTCCTCCTCATCATATATCACTCAGATGCCTTCTGCTACTATCTCCTCCTTCATCTGTGTCTCACACAAAGCGGTGGTTTTAAGGTTAACCCCCCCTACCTGCTCAAGTCCATCCCATCTTCTCCAACAGATTGTTCCCTCTACCCTACCTACTGATTTTCATTTTTTCTATGTCTACTTGTTCCTTCTATATTGTTTACAAACATGCCTATGTCTCCCTTATATTCAGAAGAACCCTCTCACTTGATCTTTCTATGCCTGCTAGCTATTGCCCTGTATCTCTTCTACCCTTGGTGGCTACAATAAGTGCCTTCACTTTCTTTTCTCTCATCCCCTTCTTAACCTCTTACATTGTGACTTCTGATTTCATCGCTCCACCAAAAGGACTCTCTCCAAAGTTACAATGGTGTCTTGCTTATCAAATCTAATGACCTTTTCTCTATTTTCTTTGACTTCTCTGCAGGCTTTGACACTGTTGATCACTCTCTGCTCCTTGAGATTCTCTTCTCCCTGGGTTTTCAAGAAACCTCTGTTTCTTGATTCTCCTCTTTACTTATATGACTGTTCCTTCTCTGTCTCCTCGTCCAGATATTGCTTTGTTCCTCTCACTGTTCAGTACTGGGATCTTATCTCTTTTCACTCTATACTACTTCACTTGGTGATCTCATTAGCTCCCATGGATTTAATTACATCTATATGCTGATGGTTCTTGACTCTACCTATCTTTCCCTAACCTCTCTACTGATCTCCAATCTGGTATCTCCAGCTGCCTTTCACACTTGTCAAATTGGATTTCCAGTATACATCTTAATCTTAAAATTTCCCAAAACCTAACTCATTATCTTTCCCCCTTAATCCTTCCTCTGCCTTCCCATTTGCTGTAGAAGTCAACACCATCCTTCTGGCTTACAACCTAGGTGCCATTCTTTATTTCCCATTATCTCTCACCTCTTAAGATCCAATCTGTTGCCAAGGGCTATAATTTCACCTTTGTAACAACTCTCGAATATGCCCCCTTCTCTTCTCTGAGACTGCCACCATGCTGGTGCAGGCCCTGCCTTTGCCTTCCACCATTCAACCACTAAAGTAATTTTCCTAAATCCAGATCTGATCATGTCATCCTCCTACTTAATAAACTCTAATGACTTTTATATCCATCACTCTACCACAGTTGTTCTCTCCAAGGTAAGGGGATGCAAAAACATTTGTTAAGATGCTTATTATGTGCTAGGCCCTGTGCCAATTGCTGGTGATGCAAATGCAAAGATACAGGTGGTCCCTGCCCTCAAGGAACTTATATTTTATTAAGGAAAGACAGCATATATGGGAGAATGATGGCCAGGGAACAATGTTTTGGCATTGTCAAGATGATTACAGTTTTCAGAGCTAGATTAGGAAAGCAACATGAAGGTAGGAGAAGCAGGGAATGAGGATGCTCAGGAAATATCTTGGTGGGTCTAGAAATCTATGGTGAATATTCCCCAATTAGAAGCTCTGGGTCCTAAGGCAGGAACTTAAAGTGCCAGTTTGGAAGCAGAGGTTAGAGCATAGAAGCATGCATGGATAAAGAGGACTGGAAGCATTGATTACCTTGGATTAACAAATTAACTGAGCTGGCTGCTTCTGAAGTTGTCAAATCTAGTGCTCTCCAAGAACTCTCCAATTCCTTGACATTTCTGCAGCATCGGACACTGTTCGCCAACTCCGTGATACTGTACTAATCTCCTTTTATCTTTGACCGATCTTTTTTTGCTTTTCTTTCCCCCCTCAATGGTTCTTCCTCATTCTTCTTCATAAGTTGGGGTGTCCTTTAAGGTCCATGATTGACCTTTTTATCTTTTTACACTCTCTTACTTGACAATCTCATCTAGTTCTATGGCTTCAATTATCACCCCATTTGGATCATTCCCAGATCTGTTTCACCAGCCTTCTTTCTCCTCCAAACTCCAAGTCCTACCTTTTCAAGTACTTGCTCACATTCTTTTGGCCTAAATTTGAACTCATTGCTCTACTTCCCTCATCCCCAAATCTGCCCTTCCTTCTAATTTTCTTATTTAAATTAATTCAATGGTATCACTCCTCTCCAAGTTGCCCGATCCGGAACCTTTGAGTAGTCTGTGACTTTTTCCTCTCTGCATCTATTCAGATACAAATTCTACTGGCAAAGTAGTTCTCATATCTTTCCTCACTTTTTCATTCCCTCTGCTATTAAATCCCTAACTGAGAGTCTCGTTGCTTCACACCTAGATTGTTGTAATAATCTATACTAGTCTTCAGGTTCTTCTAATCGTTACACTGCTAATAAGCCAAATGCACAGATCTGACTTACTTTCCTGCTCTGACACCCTGAATGATTCCCTTTCATTTACCCAGACACAGACTCTTAGCAGAGCCTTCTTATTCTACAACCTGCAATGTCTAACCTATCTTTCTATTCATATTTTATACTTTTGCTATGCACACACTCTACATTCCATTGCCAATCTTTTCCTTAGTTCATACAGAGATCCTGTCATCCATACTTAGAATGGATTCCTCTCATAGCCCTGCCTGGCAAAGTCCTCTCCCTCCCTCCCTCCCTCCCTCCTTCTCTCTCTCTCTCTCTCTCTCTCTCTCTCTCTCTCTCCCTCCCCCTCTCTCCTTCCTTCCCTCTCTCCCTCCCTCCCTCCCTCCCTCTCTCTCTCTCTCTCTTTTTCTCTGTAGATTTGTAGTTTGGTTCCACTTTATGAAAACACATAACTTAAAGGCATAAGATAGTCTCCATTCAAGACTTGTTAGATTAAATATTTTTTAGGTATTTCATTTCAACCAAAAGAAAAATAGGTAAACAATGTAAAGAGTTGAAATAAGGTTATGCAATCACATTTAATATTCTTGAAGATTTTGGGAAACTTACTCCAGTTCTTACAGAGTTCTTATAAAGTCCTTTTATTTCAAGGCTTAGTTTATGGAACTTTTCATGGAACAAAGTCTTCCCTGGGTCCTACGCACTGGAAGTGATTTCTCTTTCTCCTTGATGATTTCAAGTTGTTCTGACCTCATAAGCATTTAACCACATCCTGATTAGTTTTTGTTATTCATGCAGATATCTCTTCCTTTCAGGCTGTAAATTCATTTAGGACAGAGGTCATTGCTGTTTTTTCATCTTTTTCTCCATTAGGGTCCCGCATGTAGAAGACATACAAATTGTTAGTCAGGGTTGAGTATGAGATGTTATATTTGGTTTCCTGTAGTTCTTTTTGTGGTTTTAATTCTGTTCATTCTTTTCTGACCATGTACAAAAATCCTCCAAGAAACCCTTCCTTTTAACTTTTCGCCCTCTTTTTCCTTCTTCACTTTTTTTCTCCCTTATTTTTCCTCTCCCACACCAATATGGTAAATGTATGTTCTTGGGGCATATAGAGTTGAAATCATGGTTATGAGAAAGGGAACAAATTCAAGATTTTTGAGAGAGAATCCTTCCAGCTCCTATTCTTTTCTTTCTCAGTTGTATCTGTGCTTTGGACGTTAATCATTAGAAAGATGTATACATCTTTCTTGGGCACAGAGGCATGCTCATGCTTGCACATGTACTGAAGTCTTGAGTATATATCTAGAAGCTCCTAGCATTCTTCTCTATTTGACAAGTATGCTCAGATGGGATAATCAGTAGGGACATAGGTAGAGAGAGTTTAGGGCAGGGGTGGGGAACCTGTGACCTTGAGGTCACATGTGGCCCTCTAGGTCCTAAAGAGCAACTCTTTAACTGAATCCAAACTTCACAGAACAAATCTCCTTAATAAAATGATTTGTTTTGTGAAGATTGCATTTAGTCAAAGGACCACACTTGAGGGCCTAGAGGGCCACATGTGGCCTTGAGGCAGCAGGTTCCTCACCCTTGGTCTGCAGGGGAGGGAGATTACTCCTTACCTAAAACAAACTTCTCAGAAAAAATAGTGCTCCCTCAGGTTCTTTACAATTTGCTGACTGTCCTGTTTAATTTTCCAGATACAGAGACAGTCCACGCGAACAGAACACATAGAAATTATGACTTATATCAAGTCTTCAGTCAATGACACAATGGTGGATTCTGCCAGTGGATATATTTATTGGACCACAACATAAAGCATTGAAGAGCACTGGACTGAGTGGAGAATTCCCTTATATTACAGGTCTAGCCATGGTTTTCTGGGCTTTCACTTAATAAGAAAATAACCTCTGTGGGAACAGGATTAACATATATTTCTTCTGAAACCCCTGAACAGTGCTGCACTTCACTCATGATAATGTAATCATAGCTTACTGTAAGTAAGAACAAATGTCACAACTCTTGAGCCTCAACCCAACTTCCTATTCCTTGGTCATCTTTTCTTTCTTTTCCAGTTTTTGTCTAGACGTGGTTTTGGAGGTCACGCATTCCTCAAACCGGTGCCTTCCATCACTCATAGATTTAATAATGTGTAATAGCACTTTTACTTTATTGTTACAAAGTTTGAGATCAGGAGCAGATTTGTCTCATAGAAAGGGTTGCATAGAGTCTCCCTTTTTTTTTTCCTCTTGGAAAATACTTAATATAGCAGGGATTATTTGGTCTTTAAATGTTTGATAGAATTTTCTTGTGAATCCATATAGCCCTTTTTTTTTTGTCTTTTGGGTTTTTTTTGCCTGGATCTGAGATTCCATTGGCATAGGAAACTTCCCATTGAAGAAACAGCCTCAATTACTACAAGATTAATAACTTCTCTACAATTTATAGTCTTAGAGAGTTGTCTAGGGTCATTCAGAAATTAAGTGATTGTCCCAGGTCATACAGTTAATTTCAGAGGTAGATCTTGAACACGTTTTCCTGATTCCAAGGCCAGTTTATATCTACTATGTGAAACTGTCTCTCATTTTACATGATAGTTCGTTAAAAGCTCTGTTCAGTTTTTCCTTTTCAAACAGCTTTGTTTAGTTATTGATTTCTTTTTTTTCTTTTGAATATTTTATATGTTGGTAAATATCTATCCATGTCTTTTATTGTCTCGGTTTTGTTGATCTACACAGGAGAGGGATAGAGATCAGGATAGGAATTGAACCTGGGACTATTTTATGGATTTCCTGAGTGAGGAAACCAACGTAAGGTGGCATGTTGTCTGCAATTTAGAGTCTTATGGAGTTGCTTAGAACCCTGGAAAAATTAAGTAACTTGCTCAGCATTACACTTGTTTTAAAAAGAGACCTGACCCCTGGTCTTCCTGGCTTTGAAGGTAGCTCTCTAAACTCCTGAAACATGCTACCGCTTCTATATACCATACATAACTGTCTCTGTTAATTTCTTTATTTCTCCTCCATTCATTGTGATATGCCCTTCTTGTTTTTTACTTTAGTAACTGTTTTTTTCCCCTTCCTACTATTGAGTACATTTGCTAATAGTTTGTAAATTTTACTGGTCTGTAAAAAAAAAAATGCAGCTCTCGATTTTATTTACTCAATTGTTTTCTATTTCTTCCTTTATCATGATAATTTCATATTCTGTTCTTGGTTTTAATATGTGAATTCCTTGATTTCTTTCTCTCTCTCTCTCTCTCTCTCTCTGAAATGAAAATGAAACCCCAAGTTTGACAGCACTCCCCCCACAAGAAGTTCCATTCAAAATGATTAATATGAAGCATTTGATATATTTCACTTATCTGGAAATTTTATTCATTCCTCAAAGATGACTGATAAATAAGCTACTATTCTATTTTTAATTTTTTTGTAATACACTTCAAAGGATATATGAGTGAAGTTTATTTTTTCTTCAGAGAGTTTGGACACAAAATGCTTAAGAATGTATTTTTCTCTTAGTATAAATTCAATGAAATAAATTTAAAAAAATTAAAAACAAACTAATTAAAATGTCAAACAAACAAACAAATAAATAAGACAGATACAAAATCAAGAGGGAAACTGTAGTGTTGCTACCTTCTTCCCTGGTTGCTACATACTGTGTACTATTCCTATCACCACATTTTAGAAAGGATGTTGACAAGCTTGAGGGATGGTGAATGGAATGATGGGAGATCTGAAGCCCAGCAGATAAAGATTATTTGAAGGAAAGGAGCATGCTTCCTGGAGAAGAGTTGTCATACAGAAGAACAACTAAACAATTTTTTGTTTTAATCACTAAGGTTGGAAATGTTTCTAAAATTTATTGCATATTAACAGCTTTTATAAGTAGAGCATTTTAAATATAATTTAGCCCCTTTTTGAATAGTGCAGTTTTTATTATGAACACGAACTGGATCATGCTTTAATACAGAGATGGAGATTATTGCAAGGTTGTTGGCTCTTATATTAAGTAGTTCCAGCCAACGATGTTAAAGAACCAGGAAGTCAGAACATTCCAGGATTCTACGACCTTCCCTGAAATTACTACTTGTGGAACAGCTAAGATCAGAGGATCCTTGATTTAGAGAGCATATGCCCAACCCCTTCATTATACAGGTGAGGAAGCTGAGATGCACAGAGAGGAAATGACTCTCCCAAGGTCATTCATACAGAGAATGAATAAATGGCGGAGCTGGGATTTAAACCCCTAACCTTGGATTCCAAATTCAGCACTCTTTCAACTAGACTATGCACCATCATGCAGATATTTTAATGCTCACGTGCCCACTACATATATGTGCACACACATATGAATAGCCACATTCAAATGCACACTACACAAAGGCAAGTGACCAATATGTACTAGAAAATTATTTGTTCAGAAATAGATGGATGTTTTGTGTTCATCTGGTAGAATCATATTCATAGAATATAAATTTAGAACTGGAAGGAAATTGTAAGGAAATCTACTCTAACTTCCACTTTTTTTTTTCTGAGGAAAGAGGTCCAAAGACTTATCTAAAGTCACTCAGACCTTCTGCATTTTCTGTGTACCACACTTCCTCATGGTCTCATACATATGACATCCAGATATATTCATATGAACGCCTCATTGAAGATGTAATGCTGAAGCTTTTTTTGCTTCCTCTTTGCTATATTAAGAGTAGGACATCTAAGATTTACAAATTTCTTGGTTGTGAAATCAGCATTTTATGACAGCTACTAGGGATAACTTTCACATCATGACTCTCCCCAGCATAGTTTTAATATATTCCCAATAGGCATAAAAAAAATGAGAATTTTGGGGGAGTTTTGTGGAAGCTGCAGATGACACATGAGGATGAGCAGATGATATGGATCCTGTGACCAAATACTTAACCCCAATTTTACAATAAGGTACTGTAAAAACCTGGTAAAAGAAAAATAAAAAAATTCGGACTTTTTCTCTGATATAAAGGATATATGTGGATTTTCTAGATGGGGTGGGGTGGAGGAAAGGGTGCCAAATCCTGCTATGTGGAAGCAAAAGCTGTATAGAGAAATCATTTGAGATAGATGCTTCCTGAACTTCTGAATGAAAAGGTTAATTTTCTCTTTATATATCCTAGTTATATAAAAAGAGCCACTAACTCATTCTGTCTTTGAATTGTGTAAGTCTATTCTTCAACTCATTTGCATGAAATTTCAACTTTAGATTAAGCCTCAGATTGCTTACTCTCTTAGTTTTCCTTTCTTTGCAAAATCCCACAAATAGGCTTTTAACAAATATTTATGTTTTAGGAATGAAAAGTGATTAATCACGGAAGATTGTTATGCTTTTCATATTCAAGAGAACCTGAAAATACTTTTGAAAATATTCTTGGTTCTTTGACTTAAAATGTGCTGCTTTATTGAAAGAAAGGCTTAATTGAATAGCTCTATGTTTTTACTCAGATAACAAATATGTGCTTGTACATGAGTGACTATATACAACTTTATTTTTTCATCAACCAGATGAAATAATATGACACATTAGATTTGCAAAATAGACTTTGAAATATCACTCCAAAGAGTGACATTACTACTCACAATGAATGCCAACTATCCTGTTAGGAGAAAAAACATTTCAATCTAGTTGACCAGAGACCATTAACATAAAGGAGTCTTTCATTTGTAAGAAGATATAAAGATTCCAAGTATATTGTGGCTAGTTTCTTGGCATCCCATGGCATCATTTTGCAGAAATTCTTAGAGGGAAATGAGTAGGAAGAAAATTATTTTAAATCTTTGCTGACTTTTTTCCCCCAAGCCATTTCATGTTGAAAATGAACTTCCTTTCTAGTTTTTGGTATATATGGACCACACTCTAAATTAGATTATTCTTTGGAAACCATCACTTTGAGTGTTATTACATTAGTATTGTCATTTATTATTAGGATTTAAATACAACACTCAGAATTAGATGCATGTATGCTTACTGGCCCGAGGGTGGGTAAATGGCAGGAAGACTCATCATCTTCCTAAGTTCAAATCTAGTCTCAGACGCTTACTAGCTATGTGACCCTTGGACAAGTCACTCAACCTTGTTTGCCTCGGTTTCCTCATCTGTAAAATGAGCCAGAGAAGGAAATGGCTGATCACTCCAGTATCTTTCCAAGAAAATTCTGAATGGGGTCGTGAAGAGTTGGACATAACTGAAAAATGACTGAACAATAATACTTAATCGCCTAAAAGATCCAATAGATAATTGGAAAGTACATATTGCCATTTTCCCCATTCCCCCCTCCCCCTCAGACTGCTATGAATTTCCACCTTCTCCTATTAAACATGTTTCCCCAAGGTTGAGTCACTCATCTTCCTATCTGATCTTTCTACAGTCTTGGCTCCCATGAGTTCAGTTATTACAGATGACTTCTCTATCCAAATCTAATATGTAGCCTGAATCTCTCTCCTAAATCCTAGGCCTTCCCCTGTAAGGACCTGTTGAATTTCTGTCAGCATATAGCACCAGTACCTCAAACTCAATATGCCCCTTATCCCTGCACCGCTTTAAAATGTTTATATTTTTTTGGGGGTACCCTCATCATCCAAGTTTGTTGTACCTTTACTTCTTCCTTCATTTATACTCTGCCCCACATATCTCATTAATTGTAAATTCCATTAATCTCATTTCTGCAACAGACATGCCAAATTCACCACACACACCCTACACAGTGTTCATGCCTGCAAAATTTTCTGGTGGGGCCAAAACCTGATTAAGATATAATTGGAAATTTTTAATAAAATAAATAAATGTGATTTTGGAGTTTTTCTAAGTCAGTATGAAGCCTGAAGGCATCCATTTCTATTTGATTGACACAACTGCTCTATAGCATTTCTTGCATGCATCCCTTTCTTTCTATTTCCAGGGCTACCATGTGGGTTTAAATCCATATCACCACCAGTTTGTGCTGTTTTGATAATCTCCTGTTTCATCTCTCTGCTTCCTACCTAGTCCTTCAGTAATCCAGACTCCATACATTTGCTGAATTTTGTTAAGACATAAACGTAACCACATCACTACCCTACTAAAACAACTTCCATGGGTTCCTTATTACCTGCAAAATTAAATTCAAGATGGAAACCTGGATTTTAAGGTCCTTCAAAATCCAGTCCCCCCTGTCTTTCCAGTTTTATTTCACAGTACTTCCTTTCATTCACTTTATGTTGTAGCTAAATTGGACAATTATTTCTTTACACTAGATCTGTTCATCTCCCACCTCCATGCATTTATATGTCACCTGCCTTACCTGAAATTCACTCCTTCCTGAACCCTGCCTTCTGGAATCCTCATTTACCTTTAATGAGCAGTCAGGGTCATCAAGTAACCTTACATAAACCTCTTCTCAGCCAGTAGAGTCCTGCACTCTCTTCTTAAATATTCATAGAGCATTGTGTTTGATCTCTCCTTTGTCAACTTCACCTCTTACTTTATGTTATACTTGCCTGTGTTTATGGCCCACTAGACATTTTTATCTTTATGTCCCCAGCACCTAACACAATATCTTGTAAATAGTAGGTGCTTAATAAATGTTTGTTGAATTTAATTTAATTTTTTGTTTCCTATTTAGTTAACTTCCTTTACTTTGGACCTCCGTGACAGCCTTCTTTATTGGATGGTAGAAGATAATTAGTGCTTATACCTATAACAGGCTCTTCAATTATTACCTCCAAGCAGGTGAATCTCAGATCTCTGCGTTAATCTCTAATCTTTTCTGTTGAACTATCTTACCCTCCTAATTGTTCTCCTGGATTCTAGTGTTTTGCTTCTCTGATTCATACTTCATGTTATTCCTGAAATAATTTTCCTAATGAGCAGTTTTGATATTACCCAGCACAGAGTAGGTATTTAATGAATATTTGTTGATTATTTGAGTTACTGATATCAATATTATTTTTTTAAAAACCCAATAACTTTTCGTTGCTCTCCACTGGCTAATTCATAAAACAACAACTTAACCTGTGATTTAAGGGCCTCCAGCATTGTCATACTGTACTATTCCTCATGAACTCTATGTTCCTGCCAAATTGGATGAATTATTGTACTCTCTGATCTTGTCCTGAACTCCTGTATCCCTGTCTACTCATATGTGCCAGCTCCTCTGTGTGGAACATACTCCCTTGATTACTTGTTGAAATCTGTCTCTTCCTTTAAGGTTCAGGTTAAGTGCTTTCCGTTCTGGAAGACTTCCTTGATCACCATTGCCCCCTTGCCGCTGAGCTGACAGTGAGCTTTCTTTACTCATATCTATAAAAGTACTTTGTCTAAATACTTTGCCTTTTCCAAATTCTCCTTCGCAGTATAGTTATATGTATATTGTCATATGCCTTTATTTGATCTTAAGCTCCTTCAGGGACTCAGATACATCATTTTTCATGTTGGCAGCCCTTTGGTGTTCAGTAGTGTCTGACTCTTTGTGACCCCATCGGGGGTTTTCTTGGCACAGGTACTCTTGTGGTCTGCCATTTCTTTCTCTAACTCATTTTGCAGATGAGAAAACTGAGGCCGACAAGGTTAAGTAACTTGCCTTGGGTCACAGTTAGTAAGGGTCTGAGACTGGATTTGAACTCAGATCTTCCTGACTCTAGGCCCAGTGAGATACCCACTGCACTACCTACCTGCAATCCAAGCTGCTAGTAAATCCAAGGTTTTCCCACAAGGCATCAATCTCCTTGACTTAGGTGCAGCATATCTCCTTTGCTTTTGTTTTATTCTCTCCTAGTTAAGTGCCAGGAAATGAAGAAATATTGAATTGAATTAAAAAATCAAAACATAGACTTCAAGTAATGGAAAGTCAGATATAATTCCAATGTGCCAGTTTCTCAATTTTTGGCAGTGGAAGAGGAGCAGGAGGAGGAGGAGGAGGAAGGGAAAACAACCTTTATGAAATAGATGGACATGAATTCTATAGCTTAGAATCTTAGAGAATTGCCTGGGAGCACTGAGAGTCTTGAATTCCAGTCTTTCTGATTCTACTATAAATTCTGGCTTTGTATCCATCACTACACCATGATTTCTTTCCTCTAAGTCAACATACTACAAAAGACTCAAATAAAAAATCAGTACTGAACGTCAACACTTTTTTTCCCTCTTCCTTAGGAGGAAGAAAATATAGTATAGTCCAAATATTTCAAAACCTTAAGAAGTTGCATTTTTCTTAGTGTAGGTACTCCCTCTACTGACAAGAGTCACAATTCTTTTTTTCTTTTTTTTGAGACTTGCTACGGCTAAAACATTCCTTTTTTTGTTTCTCCTCTAGTGATGGATTCTTTGTTTTGAAACAGATTTTTATTGACATTTTTTCTTTTATATCCCCTATGTTTCCTGCTGTATCCTTTCTCTTCCTCTTTCCTAAAGAAGAAGGGGAACAAGGGGAGGATAAAGGGTCAGTAAAACTAATTAACGTATGTTATACGCAATGTTCCGTACCTATGGATCCTCGCTATTGGAAGAGAGGAGGAAGGGATGTCTTTTTCACGCCTCTTTGGGGGCCAAGCTCGCTCATCGCAATGTCATGATGATTTGGTTGTTGCTCTTTCCACGGCATTTTTTCGATTGCCTGCTTCTGCTTAGCTCACCTGTGTCGGTTCATAGAAGGCTTCCCATCCTTATTGTATCCATCATGTTCATTGTACCTTATGATCTTGTAATATTCCAGTTCGTTCCTATATCACTTTTTATTTATTCATTCCTCAATCAGTGAGCGTCTACTTTGTTTCTAGTTCTCTGGTATATTTGTATACACACACACACACACACACACACACACACACACACACACACATATATATATATATATATGTACTGCTATAACATATTGGTGTCTATGGGACCTTTCTCTTTGTCATTGACCTCCTTGGGGAATATACCTAGTTGTGAGATATCTTAATTAAAAGGTACAAATATTTTAGTTATTTTCTTTGCAGAAGCTCAAATTGTTTTCCAGAAGGATGGTACCAATTCATGGCAATGAATTTCTTTGTTATTTAGAGAGGAGAGTCCATGAATAATTGAAATATAGTTGCTCAGTGGGTCTGTTCTTGAAGACCTTCCAGTGTGGCTGGATTTTCTAGAGATTGTACGCTGTGGGTATAGCCTTCAAGAATATTAAAAATGAGGTATCAGAGTAGAAAGGCAGCTTACTGGTACAGTGGATAGAGTGCCCAACCTGGAGACAGGAAGATTCATCTTCATGAGTTCAAATCCAGCCTCAGACATTTGCTAGTTGAGTGACCCTAGGCAAGTCATTTAACCTTGTTTGCCTCCGTTCCTCATCTGTAAAATGATCTGGAGAAGGAAATGACAAACTATTGTAGTATCTTTGCCAAGAAAACCCCAAATGGGGGTCACAAAGAGACATGACTGAAACAACTAAACAACAGAAAAGTGAAAAGAAAACAGAGTAGACCCTAGTGGAAGGGTTCTTTATATTGTCTGGTATTTATTTAAAGATTTTCAGTCATTTGTGAAATGAACTTAGTAACATGACACTGTTCATTTTTTTCCTGGAAGCTTTTAACAGTAACAGTCATTTACATAGTTCTTTATAATTTATAACAGACCCTGCCCTCAAAGAGGAAACATTCTTGTTGGGGGTGAGGTGGGTGCAGGGGTGGTGGTAGTGAAGAGACAGCACTTACATATATTTGTTCAGTGTTGTTGAATCATTTCAGTTGTGTCCCACATCTTCATGACCCCATTTTGGGATCAGCTCATTTTACAAATAAGGAACTGAGGCAAACAGGGTTAAATGACTTACATTCAGGGTCACTCGGGTAGTAAGTATCTGAGGCCAGATTTGAATTCATGAAGATGTCTTCCTGACTCCAGGCCTGGCATTCTATCCATTGCGTCACCTAGCTGCTCCACCTATACATGTACAAGCAACATAAATGCAAAGTAGTTTGGAGTGGACAGAAGGCCCTAACAGGAGATATTTCAACTGACTCTTGAAGGAATTCTAGTTGTGAGAATACAAGGAAATAAATTTCTCTAAGCTTCAGTTTCCTCATCTATAAAAGATGGCATCTAAGGTTACTGCCAGTTCAAAATCTGATCTAATAAAAGGCACAAAGGTATACAGAGCATAGAATAATGACCCTTCCTAAAGCTGTGGGGATAGTTTGGCTGTTTAAACTGAAAGATAGTTCTGGTTTATGAGGTCCCCCAATTAGACCGTGTACTTCTTGAGGACAGGCACCATGTTTTTACTTTTCTTTGTATCCTTAGCACTGAAAACAGGGTCTGGCACATATTAAATACTTTAAAATGCTTGTTGACTGATTGAGATGATATTATTCTTTTTTAGAGATAAATAGGGATCTAAAAGATGTACTCCTTTCTCCCCTCAAAGACCTGTGATTTTGTTCAGCACAGGATATTCCATCTAATAAAGATAAAAAACTTGTCTGTGACAGTTGTAAGGTCCTAGGAGCTGCTTGGGGCACATTGAGATTAAGTAACTTTCCCAGGATTATACAGCTAGAACAGTGTCAGAAGCAGGATTTGAACCTGTTTTTCCTGAGTTCTAGAAGGGCCTAATGTACAGGAGTCCCTGGGGTTATGAAGAGTCAGATACAACTGAACGACAGAACAACGATAAACTAAGTACTTTTTTCACTATGCAATGTTGCTTCCCTAAAATGCCCCAGGAAGGTAAAATCAATCACTATAGTATAAGCATTGAAATACACCTGTGTGGGTGGAGCAACCCTTACTCAAATTCAACTCAGAGGCTTCTCAAGGTAGAAAGCAGAAAGGAATTTATTACAATCTCATGAGAAGGAGCATTTTCCATGGGACCATGGGCAGTGTCAGTAAGGGAGTGCACCTGAATGGAGCAGAGTACATTACACAGTCCCTAATGAGGAAGCCTACTAGCCTTTCTTCCCATTGGCTGGGAATCCAGGTGTACAGTCTAAGGGTGGGAATCTACCTGAGACAAAGAACACAAAGAACATGAAAAGGATCATTCCTCATCAATGAGGGTTTTTGTTACCAAATATGGAACTTAAGGGAAAAGTGTTAATGTGGCATAAGGGGGTGGGGAAGGGAAAATGGGGGGGGGGGGGCAGGTACACCAGTCTTGTGACTGGAACTTTGGTGGTTCTCCTCCATCCTGGAGCATTTTATTTGCATAAGGCAGATAGTTATTTTATCTTTAGCAAGAAAGGTTGGGGTTTGGGGGAATTCATGCCTGAGGGGGTCTTTACTTAATATGACTTCCCTCACCCCTTTTCAACAGACTCAAATTCCATGTGTTTCACTGTTGGTCTGAGTCAACTTTCAAAGAATGATGGGAAATCTGTGAAAGGTGTTTCAAACTGTACAAATGAGCTAATGATGTCCTTGGTTTTTCACCAAGGGAAGGAGGATGAACAAAATGCTAGACCATGAATGGAAATATCTTGTTTCCTTGATGAAATGATACTTTTATCATTTTATCCCATAATTTATCCCAGACTTGCCTCTGGGATTAGTGAGGGGTTCAGCTGGGGTCAGTGGACAGGAATATGGAATGCTTCAAGTTTTAGGAAGAAAAAAGAAGGTGATAGGTAAGTAGTTATGGTAATTGTCATAACCCAAGGTTAAAGAGAGATTATTTGGCTTGCCCTGACATTAGAGGAATAAGGAATTTGAAAAGGGGAACCAAGTGTCCTTCAATTTGCTATTTTGTAGGCTAAATGAACCATTCCCCCCCAATCTTTTTATCTAAAGGAAAAATAAATACATAAGTAAATATAATACACATTTATATATAAATAAATCATCAATATTATATAGATTAATATCATATAAATGTGATATGTAAATAAATATGAATAAATACACATAGGTATTGTTGGAAATATTTTTATATTTTATTTATATAAGATATATTTATCTTGTTCTCATCCTCTTTTGCCTAGACTTCTGTAATCACAAATCAAAAACATGGTGCCTGCTCTCCAGTTCACTTCTAATGGGAAGCTTATATTCTCAAATTATCTTTCAGTTTCAACAGCTAAATTATTCCAACAATAGTTATCTCCCTTTCTCAAGTCCCACTTCAGTCCATTCTCCACTCAGCCTGCAAACTTCTAGGATCAAATAGAAACTCCTTTATGTGGTATTTAAAGCTCTTCACAACTCTGTTAGTATTGTACTTTCTTCCAACTGTATTGGACTAATTGCTGTCCTTCACATGCTCTATCTCTGATCCCCGAGTCTTTTCATTGGCTGTGCACAGAGGCTGGAATCCCCTCCCTATTCATCCCCACTTCTTAAAATCCATGACTTCCTTCAAATCTGAGTACAGGAGGCAGTTGCTAGTCCTGCTGGTGCTTTCCCTTGTAAGGTTACCTTGCATCTATTTTCTATGCATCTTATATATAAATATTTATGTTGTGTACATGTTGCCTGTCCATTAGAAGGTAAGCCCTTTTGAGCACAGGGACAGTTTTTGCTTTTTCTTTGTATCACAGAACTTGTCACAGCACCTGGTACCTAGCAAATGCTTAATAAATGCTTGTTGTTGGTATAGTGGGTAGAATGCTGGGTCTGGAGTCAGGAAGACCTGAGTTCAAATGTGACCTCAGACATTTACTAGCTGTGTAACCCAAGGCAAGTCATGTAATCTCTGTTTGCTTCAGTTTCCTCATCTGTAAAATGGAAATAATAAGTGTACCTACTACCCAGGGCTGTTGTGAGGAACAAATGAGATAAGAATTGTAAAGTACTTAGTACAGTGCCTGACCTTGGTAAGTGCTATAGAAATGTTACTCCTTCTTCTTGTTCTTCTCCTGCTTTGTCTTTTTCATCTTCTTTCCTTCCTTCCTTTCTTCCATGATTTCATGTATTTAGATCTTCTCTTCATTGATGTAGACCATAAATTCTCCATGCTTTCTAATCCTGTGTCATTCTGTTCCATACTTATCCTATAATGTATTGGAGGCTTTTCCTTGGTTCTTCTAGTACTATCCCTATTTGTCCATCTGTTTCCTCTCCTTTTCCCTCATTTCTTGCTAATGTTTCTTATAACGATTCTCATGAGTAAGTCATGAATATGTTGCAGCCTTCTTGTATGCATCTTGTATCTTTCCATTGCCCTTTGGGCTACTTATAATTGGATTTGTTTTTCCATTTTTAATTGAATTTTAAATTAAAAAGAAAATCCTAATATACATAATTCTCCCCAAAGCCTGAATTAATGGGTAGGAAATTATTTTTATGTGTACTTTGTTTAAAATTATAGCTATATTCAGGTTACATTATAAAAGGATTTTCAATGATTGCGCAATTCTTCAGTAGAGAAATTGTATCCGATTTGTTAAAGAATCTTTTGAACTGCCAAGGTCTTTAGCCCCTGAACATCTGTTTTTTTATTGACTTTTGTTTGGAACTTAGGTTTAACCATTGTTGGCAAGAGAACAGTTTGAAGCACTGCCCTTCTGGAGTCACTGGGGACTTCCAGTGGAAAGGGGAATCTCCAGCTGGAAACAAGGGGAGATTCAGAACGAACTGTAGACTAGTAGTTATGTACTGGCACTAACTTGGCTCCAGAATGGAATTCCCTGTCCTGTGAGTGGACTGACTGTTTTGGGCATCATGAACAAAACAGCAGCCAAGGCTGAAATGAATACATTCATGGATTGGAGGCAGTAGCAACCCTGTGGGGTGAGCCAAAAAAGCCAAGCTTTCCTGGCAAATGAGTGGGTGATTGCCAAGCGTCCTTCATCAGGAATTTGGTTTTGCATATCTTACAAGGTCATTGCAGAGTTCTAGTGCTGATCAGAAACAGGATGATATGAAATGAGAAAAACAGAAGAAAGTCCAAAAGGCAAAGCTCAGGCTAGATTTAAAATTAGGGAGCTACAATGTATACATATGCTATTTTCCTAGATAAAAGGCTACTACTACTAAAGAAAATATCTAAAATCCTAAAGGGAGTTTTCATTCTATTCATTTATTAGGCCACTTTCAGGCACTGCAGATACCTCTGATTTTCTCACAGGGTATTGTAAAAAGAAAAAAAGAAAAAAGGAAATTTAGTTCATTTTAATTAATAGAAGGGGGGGAACTTCTATGCAATTATACCATATTGGTCTGAATATAGGCTATACTATAACACCCCCATTGTTCTATTGGTTTTATTTTTAATGTATAAATTACATATGTATACACATATATAATGTATACATATAAATGACATATGTAATATATAATGTATAATTCCAAAATTTTTCCTTTCAAAGACAACTAATTTTAGGGATATGACTTTCATTTGTACCAATAGGGTAGTTTCAAATAGTATTAGAATTGGAAGGATTCAAGCCACACACTGGCATGGTAATATGTTAGATCTCACTATGTCCTAGAATTTTACCAGCGCCATTTACTCTTTCCATTCCCATTGAACTTAGAAATTCCATTCTCTGGGTAGTACTTCCTATCCCTCCATCTCTCCTAGTCCTTACTTGTATTACTAATTCCTTTCCTCTTGTTATCTACTTTGCAGCTGCTATAATGAACTTGGGTCTATTTGCTTTTCCTTATTCTCTCAAACCATCTCATTTCTTGTATTTTCACTTGCCTTTTCTTTATGTTTCAATAGACGTGGTTGACCACCTTTATATTTTGCTTTAGCAGGTCTTGCCCCCTGAATTGCCTCTTGTTCCTCAATTCCTCATCCCTTGATCATTCCTACCACCTGATTTCTTCCCTTCTATTTTAGGTCTGATGGGGAGAAATTATCATGAAATTAGCCTGATGTCATCTGCTGCAAATTTATAGTACAAAACCTCAGCTGTGTTCTTCTAACTCCTTGATAATCCTGCTCTGTATTCACAGAGGACAATATTTTTCGGTATTACCCTGTGCTTAAAGCAAATGAACATAAGATTATCATCCATACAAAGCTGGAAGGGAATGCAGAGGCCAATTTAGTCCAACCCTGTCATTTTTCAGATGAGGAAACTGAGGCCCACAGAGATGAAATGACTTTTTCAAGGTCACGCGGGTAGTAAGAGGTAGGATTTGAACTCAAGTCCTATAACTCCAAAGGTAGTACTCTTTATGTTGTACCACAAACACTACTTGATGTAACATCCTATTTCATTTAGAAGATTAAGGTTATCAATCATTTTTTTGGATGTTCCCATTGCCCCTTAATTCTTTAAAGTTTTTTGATGTCATTATCTATTCTCTCCTTTCTTCTAGTCACAGAAGTATCCTTATTCTTTTCTAAGGCTAAGAGTAAGCCTAGAAAGCTTTCTTAAGGAGTTCAGAAGTATGAAAAATGCTATGTTAGACAATGTGAGGGCATACAAAGGAAAAACAATATGTGGTCCCTGTTGTCATGAAACAGAGAAAACAGACCACTGTTTAAAAGCAATGTGTCAGCAAATGAAGTTAAGAAAAGTTCATTTGAGTCCTAGTTCCATTACTGATGGGCAGTGAGGCATTCAGTTAGGCAAGTTCCTTGACCCCTGTGAGCTTTAGTTTCCTTATCATTTGTAAAATTACAGGCTTCAATTATATAATTTCTAAGGTGTTATTAACAATAAAGGACCATGAAAGTACACATTTCTTAACAGACAAATAACACAAAAGAAATGTCATTGATTATTTTATAGTCACAAAGTTGATTCCCTTCAACGTTGTCATATAAAACATATTCATATCATGGAGAAGAAATCATTAAATTGTATTTTCCATTGTATATTTGTATATGATTCTGTGGTAGGCACTTTAATTGGGGTAATGGTCCCTCAGAATGGTCCCTCAAAATATACTATAGTGTACATATTTGTGTATAATGGTAGCCTTCTCTTAGATGGGGTGGAAACAGGAGAAAAAAATAAAAAGTACACAACAGAGAATAAAAGAAAATTTAGAAGAGAGCACAGAAAAGCAGGGTAGCTTTGAAAACAATGTATATTTGTTACATAGTTTTTCAAAAAAAAGTAAATAGTATGAAATGGAAATAAATCGTTTTATATTGAATCCTCTTTTTGTTGTACTTTATAGATGGAAATGTTCTTTTTTTGGTCTTTTTATATTTGAGTTCAAAATGAATAAAAATTTAAAAAATAAAAATGTTATAGTATGTAATAGAATAATAATAACTAGCATTTGTAGATCACTTTAAGGTTTGAAAAGTGCTGTACACATGTTATTACATTTGATTCTCACCACAATGCAGTGAGGGAGGAAATGTTATCCCCATTTTACAGATAATTGACAAAGGTTAAGTGAATTGTCCAGGGCTGCATAAGTAGTGTCTAAGGCAGAATTTGAATTCTAGTCTTTCTGACTCCATGTTCAGTTTTCTTACCCACTTCCTTTTGAATACATCTACCCTACGATGAGAAACTTACATCTCAAATGTTTGAAAAATCATTGAATTCCAGGATTGGAAGGAATTCTCAGAAGTTATCCAGAGGGGCAGCTAGTTGGTGCAGTGGATAGAGTACAGGCTTTGGAAGAACCTGAGTTCAAATCCAACCTCAGACACTTAATATTTACTAGCTGTGTGACACTGGACAAGTCACTTAACCCCAGTTGCCTCCCCTTCCAAAAAAAAAAAAATTCATCTGGAGCAATCCATATCTAACCAAGAAATCCATCCCCACCATATCACAAAAATGGTTATCCAGTCTTTGCTTAAAGAGTTTCTCACATGGGGGAACGTGGTTACCACAGATGATTTTCACTGTTGTCACCTGCACACAAAAAGGTGTTTGTGATTTAACAGTGTTGCTATTACATATATCATCACAGAATTTGCAGCCGGGGTGTCCTCAAAAAATATTCCAAAATGTACTGAAGTATGGGAGCAGTTGATTCTTCTGGATGAATAATTTTAGACTCATCACAGTTTAGGAGATAAGGAAGAGAACCAACGTCTCCACTTCTGATATAGCAAGTTTAATCAATTCACAATTGTCAGGAAGTCCTTCCAACCTCATTCAGATATAATATTTTATCCCCTTCCTTGACTCTTCTCCTATCCCTCTAAATACTTAGTAAACCTTTAGGCAAGTCTTTATCTTGATAATTAAATTTTACAAAGAAAAGGACTTTTGACAAATTTCTTGTTTAGACTTCCACTTGCAATAATATTGAAAGAAGTGGGGGCGGGGGGAGAAGGTGGATCTGATAATAGGAAGGAAAGGCTCATTATGTTACTAATTTCCAACAATTTTTTCTTATTTGTTGTTCAGTTGCCTGACTTTTTGTGACCTTATTTAGGGTTTTCTTGGCAAAGATACTGGGGTGATTTGCCATTTCCTTTTCTAGCTTATTTTACGGATGAGGAAACTGAGGTAAACAGAGTTAAATGGCTTGCCCAGGATCACACAGCTAGAAAGTGTCTTTGAACTCAGAAAGATGAGTCTTCCTAACTTTGGGTTTGGCACTCTATCCACTGTGCCACCTAGCTGCCCAGCAATTTCCTCTAGAGACTAATATTTCCTGTAAAGACTAGGATTCTGCACTCGATTTTTCTTTTTATGTTTTTGTTCAGAATCACAAGGAAACTTTTCCTTTACACCTAAGGTGATCCCCACTTTTGGATTGAAGGAAGTGCTTTAAGTTTTTGAATCCATGGAAAGCATCCCCTGCTGTAGATCTGAACATCAGTGTCCCCTGTGTTCTATTTGTCATTGATTCCAAAATACTAATTGACTTTGCTATTGTTGCTTCTGTGTTAAAAACAGTGGTCTACAAAGTTTGCACAGATTCAGAGGATGATAAATTAAAATATGGCCAGGAGTGATCTAAGAAATTAGCTAGACCAAATCCTTCATTTTACATATGAATAAACTTTATATGAACAAATTATTGGTCTATCAGAAAGTCATGATGAGAAAAAGAGCCTGGACAATATCTTCCAAGAAATCATGAAGGAAAACGACCCAGAAGTCCTAGATCAAGAGGGCAAAATAGTCATAGAAAGAATCCACTGTTCACCCCCTGAGAGGGATCCCAAACTAAAAACACCAAGGAATATCATTGTCAAATTCCAGAACTATCAAGTGAAGGGGAAAATATTGCAGGCAGCCAGAAAGAAACAATTTAAATATCGAGGAGATACAGTCAGGATCACATAAGACCCTGCAGCTTCTACTTTTTTTTTTTTAATGAAAAATAGTTTATTTCTTTTTTTTATTTTTAAATAAATTTATTTAACTTTTTACATTCATTTTCACAAGATTTGGGGTTCCAAAA
>CM053770.1:395125829-395199574 GCA_028658325.1 Potorous gilbertii | reverse complement strand
GTCCTCCCAGCTAGTGCTTGGGGTCTGAGATTCAAATGCTGCTCCCCAGCCTCAGGGCTTTTGGTGGCAGGCCTGGCTGCTATTCAATGAGAGCTTATCTGCTGGTGCTCAGGTGGGGGCAGGGCCGCCTCTCAGGCTCAGTTCCCTCAGGGGGTTTATGCAGAGATCTTTTGTAATGGAGCTGCTGCTGAGCTCCTGCCTGCTCTGGGAGCCTCTGGCCGAGCTGCCTCTGCCTCTGCCGTAGTGGCTGCCTCCCGAGGGGGTCTGAGTCCCGGAGATACCCCGCTTCCTTCTCAGCCCGTCTCTCTCACTGACCTGTGCGTCTGTGGGTGGAGGGACCTTTGAGGCCGCTGGAGATTCTGGTCCCTGAAGCCTGTTTGGATCTGCTCGCTCCACTCCTCTCAGTGCCACGTGGCCGGGGCTGGGCAGGGGAGGGCTCCGCTCCTGTCCGGGGCTCGATGGACCTTTGGGATCGGTTTTTCAGGGCTCTCTGCAACAGAAATCTCCTTCACTGTGTTTCTGCGCGGCTTCCACTGTTCCAGAATTTGTCAGGAGTTTTTTTTAGAGGAAATCCATGGGCTGTGGGTTCGGAGCTAGCAAATGTGAGTCTTTCTACTCTGCCATCTTGGCTCCGCCCCCCCAGCTTCTACTTTAAAAGATCAAAGGGACTGGAATATGATATTCTGTAAGGCAAAGAACTGGGACTACAACCAAGGATCAATTACCCAACAAAGTTGAGCATAATATTTCAGGCAAGGAGATGGACAGTCCGTGAAATAAGGGATTTCCAGACCTTCTTGATGAAAAGGTCAGAGCTCAATAGAAAATTCTGTCTTCAAACACAGGTCTCAAGAGAGGCATAAAAAGGTAAACAGGGGAATAAACTTGTTATTCAGTATGGACAGACTGTTTACATCCCTATAAACGAAGATGATACTTGTTAATCTTGAGAATTATATATTTATTATGATATATAAAAAGGATATACATAGCTAGAGGGAGTGAATATAAAATAAATGATATCATGATAAAAATGTGATTTAAGGGTGTGAAGGGATTGTAATGGGAGATGTGAAAAGGAGGAGGCAAAAAGGTAAATTACATCACAGGAAGAGGCACAAAAATATGTTGCAGTAGAGGGAAAGAGGGGAAGGAGATGAACATTGAGAGTTACTCTCATCTGATTGAGTTCAAGGAGGGAACAACAAACTCAGTTAAGTATAGAAATATAACTAGCTCTATAGGCAGTAGGAGGGGAACGGGGAAAGAAAAGGGAAGGGAGGCTAAAAGGGAGGGAAGAAGTAGTAAGGGAAAAGGGGAATAAAAGGGAGGGGGTTGAAAAAGGGAGGGAAGACTGAGGTAGTGGTGGTCAAAAATTAAAACTCTGTTGTAGACAGGAAGGGAGAAGGTGGAACTAAAAGCATAAATGGGGGGAAAGGGGATGGAGGGAAAAACACAGATAGTAATCATAACTGTGAATGTGAATGGGATAAACTCTCCCATAAAACAAAGAAGGGTAGCAGAAAGGATTAAAAACTATATCCCAACAATATGTTGTTTACAAGAAACACATTTGAAACAGGGGCAAAGGTAAAATGTTGGAGTAGAATATGTTGTGCTTCATCTGATGTAAAAAGAACAAGGGTAGTAATTCTAGTATTGGACAAAGCAAAAGCAGAAATAGATCCAATCAAAAGAGATAAGGAAGGAAACTATATCCTACTAAAAGGCACCATAGACAGTGAAGCAATTTCATTACTTCTAAGATTCCTCTCCACCCCCACCCAAATCTGCCCAGCTAGTGCTTGGGGTCTGAGATTCAAATGCTGCTCCCCAGCCTCAGGGCTTTCAGTGGCAGGCTGGCTGCTATTCAGGGTAAGATTAAATCAGGTTCTCAGGTTGGGCAGGGCCACCTCCCAGACTCAGTTCCCTCAGGGGGTTTATGCAGAGACCTTCTGTAATGGGGCTCCTGCCGAGCTCCTGCCTGCTCCGGGAGCCTCTGGCTGCCGCTGCCTCTGCTGCTGCCTCCCGAGGGGGCCAGAGTTATGAAGACACCCTGCTCCCCTCTTGGCCAGCCCAGAAGTCTCTCTCACTGACCTGTGCATCTGTGGGTGCAGGGACCCCCGCAGCCACCGGAGATTCCGTCCCTGAAGCCTGCCCAGATCCGCCGCTCCCGGGGCTGCGTGGCCAAGGTAGGGCTGGGCTCTGCTCCAGTCCCGTGCATGATGGACCTTTGGTGAGGGTTTTTCAGGTCTTTCTGGAACAGAAATCTCCTCCACTCTGTTGTTCTGTGGCTTCCACCTCTCCAGAATTTGTTAGGAGTTCTTCTTTACAGATATTTTATAGGCTGTGGTTTCGGAGCTAGCATAAGTGTATCTTTCTACTCCGCCATCTTGGCTCCTCCCCCCAGCAATTTCATTACTAAACGTATATGCTCCAAGGAATATAGCATCCCCAAATTCTTTTTTTAATTAATTTTATTTATTTTTAGTATTCTACAATTACCACCATGTAATTGTTTTTTTCTTCTCTCTCTACCTTCCCTCCCCACTCCCTCCCTGAGATGGCATACAATTTTATATAGTTTCTACACATACATTCCCATTAAACACATTTTCACTATAGTCATACTGTGTAGAAGAATTAACATGAATGGGAGAAATTGTATAGCAAACCAAAATGTAATACACATTAAAAAATGATCTGCTATATTTTGTAATTGAATTCCATAGTTATTTCTCTGGATGTGGAAAGCAATTTCCCTTAAAAGACCATTGGAAATTTTTTTTAAGTCTTTGCATTGCAGTGAAGTTTCAAATCTATAGAAAATACTTTCACACACTGTGGTCATTGCCGTGCACAAAGTTCTCCTGGTTCTGCTCCTTTCCCTCAGCATCAGATCATATAAGTCTTTCCAGGCCTCTCTGAAGTCTTCCTGTTCATCATTTCTTATAGTATAATAGTATTTCATTACATTCATATAGCATAATTTATTCAGCCATTCCCCAATTGATGGGCATCTCCATCACTTCTAGTTTTTGGCTACCACAAAGAGTGCTAGCATCCAAATTCTTAGAGAAGAAGTTAAGGGAGTTACAGAAAGAAATAGAGAGCAAAACTATACTAGTGGGGGACCTCAATCTCCCCCTCTCCGAACTTGATAAATCTAACCTCAAAATAAACAACAAAGAAGTTAAGGAGGTGAATAAAACTCTGGATAAAGTAGATATATGATAGATCTCTGGAGAAAACTGAATGAAGATAGAAAGGAATATACCTTTTTCTCAGTGGTACATGACACATATACAAAAATTGACCATGTACTAGGCCACACAAACCTCACAATACAGTGCAGAAAGACAGAGGTAGTCAATGCATCCTTCTCAGATAATAATGCAATAAAAATTAAATGTAATCAAAGGCCATGGAAAGATAAACCAAAAATTAATTAGAAACTAATCTACTCCTAAAGAATGAATGGATTAAACAACAAATCGTAGAAACAATCAATAATTCCATTCAAGAGAATGGCAATAATGAGACAACTTACCAAATCTTACGGGATACTGCAAAAGCAGTTCTTAGGGGAAGTTTTATATCTTTGAATGCCTACATGAATAAAATAGAGAAAGAGGAGGTCAATGACTTGGGCAAGCAGCTGAAAAGGCTAAAAAAAAGACAAATTTAAAATCCCCAAGTAAATACCAAATTAGAAATATTGAAAACCAATAGCAATCCTTATTCAGCACATCAATAGAGCTATACTGTCAATAATGTGGGTATTCCCTTCAAAGATGCAGATATCAATCCATTCATGCCTTCTCATTCTGTGTTATTCCTATCCATATTCTCCCACAAATCCTGGTAAACTGCTCCAAATGAGTATCAGTGCAGCTCTTGAGCTGCCTACCTATAACTTCAGTCTTACATATCTTCAGTCTTACTATGTGAACAAACTACCTCTTTTTCTGATCATGTTGTGCTGTATGATATTCTTTATATTATCATAATGTTATAAGCAGCAACCTACTTATGCTCATTGTGTGCTCCTTTGAATGATCTATAATTTGAGTTCTTTTGAGATAGTGGTATTCCATGAATCATGGCATCATGATGTCAGAGAGGAGATTTTTTTGTGTCAAGAAACAGTTTGAGATTATTGAAAGCTCTGTATAATTTTCTGAAAATGATCTAGTCCATTGTCTACCTCTTATTTAATTCTGGAATAAGTCCATAACCATTATCTGTTCAAATTCTTTGTTCTGATGAGTTAACTCAATGGACTGCCTACTATCTGGAAAACAGGTATTCCTTCTCCATTTGATGGTTTATTGTGTATATTGTTAGATGAATCTTTTAAAGTCCTTGTGGAAGGTCTAGTAACAATGTAGAAGCTGTATTTTTTGTTGTCCTCAGATAAGACCATCAAAGAACTTTACAATCTATAAGGAATTCCCTTCAATTTGGACTCTCTTCAGGGCATCCTTCATGACAAGGAAAGTGACCCTTGACAAGCATTTCTCCCTGGTTTATGAATCATATTCTTAATAATCAAAGAATGAATGAAATAAATTATCTCTGATCGCAGCTATTAAGGATCCTTATGTGATATTGATTTATATGTGGGTGACCCTTGGTGAAGGGAAAACTTTGGTTTGTATTTTTCTCTACTGATTGGCATGCTTTAAAAACAATAAACCAATAAACACATTGCAATGCTATATTCTCTAGATTTTTCAGTCAATTATATTACCATAAAGATGCGTTCAACTCCAGAAAGTAATTCATTAAGGCCCTTATCAAATTTTCATTAAGGAGTAATGATATGCATGTATGTTATTGTTAGGGAGATGACAAAGTAGGCATTTGACTTAGTAATACTTGATAAACTGTCTCTTTCTTGGTGCGCATGATTTCGTCTAATAGGTTCTCACTTTTCAGATGTCTTCAAATAGATCTCTCGATGCTTTCAAAATACTGTTGCATCCAGAATGGATTGTTTTTTATGTGTATTTGGTCTAGTCTTGGTTTTATCTATTTTAGTGCCATTTCAATTTCCTCATACAACACATTGGCTATGGGATTTTGGAGTACAATTGTGTTTTCCTTGTCATCAATTATATTTTAAATAGATCACTATGAAAATGTCAAATTTGTTCCATAGTTTTATTATTCCTCTTCTATTTTTGTCCATAAATGTAATAGGAATATTTTAATTTAGTGGCATCTTATCATAAGCTTTCTGAAAACTTGTTTTTTCTTACACTATTTTTTAATTGTTTTTCTTTAAATGATATTGTTAATCTTTCACCATCCTCCCTTGTAACTTTTTATATTCAAGATTACGTTCTAAATCACTCCTACCATCGGCTTTCATATCTGAATCTTCTGCAAGGAAATAAAATCTTTCCTGACTAAGGTAGTTTAGGACTTTTTTTCCTTAATGGAGATTGATTTATATCAAATATATTTCTGTAGGGAATGGTGATAATCAGAATCCGTATCTTTTCCTTAATCCAGGTATAGTATCTCTATCTCTTTCTCTTGATCTACAGCAAAAAGTTCTACCCTGATGACTCATTGTGGTGTGAGGGTGACCTCAAATTCTTGCAAGCTATGGCGGCAGAATTCATGATTCCAATTCATGGCCTGCACCATGAGTAGTGAAACTCAACTCTAACGTATTCCCTGCTCTGTCTTTACCTCTGTATTTAAATTCCATCAGTACCTGAAATTCCAAGATTATTTATTTTGCAAAGCAGCTAATCTGAGAATAAGACTGCAGTGGATTTCAAGGGGAGTAGCCTCTCAAGACAAGAGTGAACTATGGAAATTTGAAATTTTCTATCACATGTTTGGCCTGAGTGACACATGCAAAAAGGCATTCCCAGACTGGATTACTGAATGTAACTCATCAAGTCATATCATTTCAACTTGAGGGAGTGAGCCTGGGTATATCGTTCAAGTTTGGGTATGAGAATTAAAGAACATGGTAATGATGTCTTGCAAATTGTTACCATTGAATGAATAGATATTGAATAGAATGGAACAGAATAAAAGAGAAGGGGGTACAGTGACGCTAATTTGACTATATTTAGACGTCAGTTCTTCAAAGATCTCTGATTTCATTGGAGTGAGTATTCCCTCCATTTTTCTGTGAGAGTTGCTGTGGCTAAGAAAAATTCATTGTTCTGTAGTCATCCTGGTGCTAGATCTCTCCGAATTTAGGTAATAGTTTTTTGGATAAGAGGCATAAAGTCTGCATCTCAGAGATTTGTTACTGGAAAGTTCAGCAAACAACTGAAAGAGTAGAAAATCAGGGAACATAATAGTGGGAGAAGCAGTTATCATTTTAAACTTTATAGGAAGTGACCCCATATATATCACACAAGGATCTGAATTTTCTGATTCTTCAGGTCAAGACTAAAGAGGTGGCAGTGGTATAGTAGGATCTATACTAGTAAGTGTTTAACAACCAGCTCTCTGGGGATAGGTATGGGGAAAGATCCTGAACCCAAATCATACTTTTAAGCTTAATCTGCATCATTACCATTTTCTCCACCACTTTTGGAAGCTCAGACAATGAAAAAAACAATAAAACAAGCCTTGATTTGTAATGTTTGCCAAATCCTGGGGTTTAAATGCTCACATATAAAATTTAACAATTAATTCAACTGGTGAGCTGGCTTTAGCATATCTCTGATTAGGATTAATATTTTCATTTTCTTCTAGTTAAAAATATTAATGTACAAGATATACTTTCATAATAGTAATTGTTGCTTTACTGTCCCTTCTGAAAATTAACTTTTAATTGTTTTAAGCATATTCCAAGCCTGCATGGTTAAACACAAATGCTATTAAATTATAAATATACCATACTTCTCTTTAAGCAGAATGCTTGGGGAATGGAGTGTTCTGGTTAACTGAATAACCCAACCAAAAAAGAGCTTGTGTGTGTGTGTGTGTGTGTGTGTGTGTGTGTGTGTGTGTATGTGGGTGTGGGTGGGTGTGTATACAGACATATATACACATAGACACATATGTGCATGTTATATATTTATATAATTTGCTGATTTGCAGAACTTGAAAATAATGTAATCTCTATGCGATGATTCAGAAGACACTTAGAATCTTAGAGTGCCTCAGGGCTTTGGTTCTAGTAGAATCAGTAGGAGAAAGGAACATATCCTGAAGGTTGTTTTTTTGAACAAATGCCTGATGCTATTTATTTATTATATTCCTTATATAAAGGTAGACTGCAGAAAATAATTTTTATTTGTATTTTTCTCAAGTAAATAGGAGTTCATGGTAATCTTTATAATTTTGCTTCTAGGAAAGGTACTATATGACTGAATTTGGGAGCATCAATACTTGTGTAGAATTGTTTGGAAATGCAACTGGGTTTTATATAACTGCTTTCAGGCATTCAGGGGATCTGGGATGGGGGGTGAAAAGTGATCACACTCTCCTGACCATTTGCTCCACCCATTAGTGTCAAATGCTTTCTAAATGGGTGATTTTCATGGTGGATCAGCAGCCCTCATGAAAAAGATGAAGACCTGCTCACAAAACTGACATGATAGACAGAAACTGAATTTATTGGAGTTAAGTTTGACAGCGCAGTCAACTGCCTCTTGATCCCACTACTAAGTGCAGGAACATGGTTGGTGATTAGACCCTTATGCACCCCAATCAGGTGTGTGTTCTGCCATGTTTGGGGGCCACTGCTAATCTGAGGATATGTTTTAACAATGGGGAAGAAGTTTGACAAAAGGCAGCACATAGCTGGAAGATACCAGTACTCTGTTACAGTCAGGCAAAGCCTCAGCCTCCCATTGTGGTCTATGGCACTCCCAACAATTTACCCTACTTTCCATCTTGTGAATTTTGTAATCTTTTACTTGGTGAAGGAAGAAGATGGTATGTGATTATCTGCTTTGGAATCTTTACGCATAACACTACTGAGAAAGTGAAGAAGAAAAGAAGGGGAGGAAAGGTATGGATTTTGACATGAATAACATTACATGCTTATCATATCCCACAATAGAAATGGGAGTGTGCAAATTAAAAGGATATTTCTAATAAATAGTAAAGTTCTTTGTTGTTCCTATTTGAGGACAACATTATACAGTTTATACGTTAATGTTTGGTCTTCCACAAGGACTCTAAAAAGATTCCTCTAACAATATACACAGGGAACAATGCAATGAGCCTGCTGTCCAGTCAGTAGGCAACCCACTGAATTAATTCATTAGTACATATAATTTGAACAAATAATCGTTATGGACAGTGAACTTATTCCAGAAATGAAGAAGAGGTAGACAATGGACTAGATCACTTTTGAAAACTTATATTGTACATTCAATAATCCCAAGCTGTTCCCTGACACAAAAACCCACTTTAGGATGATATCAGAATAATAACTCTTTTTCACATAACTTTTATAGTTTACAAGAGACTTCCCTTGCAGTAACCCATGAGTCAGATCAGGAGACTGAGACTCAGAGATTAGGTGTTTTACTCACAATGACAGGGCAGAGGCCCAATAAAAATGTAAGCAAGGGCTCATAAACCAATGTATCAGCCATTTCCCTGCTCCACATAAAAGACTTAGCTTCTTCTCATTTGGATATTTCCATCATTCTCTGAAGACTCTTCTCTCTCTCTCATTTTCCTTTAGATCTTCACTCATCTCTCCATCTCAAAGTCCCATTAGCCCTTCCTTCTTCTGACTACCGCTCCTCCTTTGCATTACCAAACGCCAACACTTTACATCTGGATTTTTGGTAACTGGCCTATCTACTTCCAGTCTTCTCCTTTTCCAATCTATTATGTATGTACCAAATTAATCTCCCCTAATAATTGCCTTTGTTACAACATTTTTCAACTAGAAATTGCTAATGTCTCTCTATTGGTTGAAGGATAAAGTTCAAATTCCTTGAATAGACATTCAAATAGACTAGCTCCACCCTCCAATCAGACATCTAACCTCCCCACTGTTTCCAAAGGATGTCACTCCCATTTTTCACTCCAAGTACTATTCTCCCCATTTGGAATACCCACCCCCCGCCCCTTGCCTCTGTCTAAAGAAAACCTTGCTAATCTTCAATGCTCAGCTCAAATCCTTTCTATGCTGTGAAAACTTTGCTGAATTCACCAGTTCACAAAGAAATACAGGGAAGCAATATGATCTTTAGACTGGTGATGTGGGAAACAACCCTGAAGAGATTCAGAAGATATGGATTCTAGTCTGTTTGGCTCCTGACTTGCTGTGTAACCTTGGGTAAGCCAATTAATCTTTCTGCACCTCCGTTTCCCATCTATGAAATGATAGGGTTGAACTAGATGATCTCTTCAAGTTCTTTCCAATTTTAAAATTCTATTATATACTTTTAAAGTTTTATGTATGTACTTCTTGAGGGCAGACGACATGACTTTTTTTCAGTCAATATAATAGACATTTATGGTGTTTTTGCTTAAAGAGATTCTTAATATTTTCATGTTTGTCATTGACCCATTTTGCAGTCTGGTAAAGCTTACATACATAACTCATCAATATGTTTTATAGTTAAAATATTGTCTCATACTTTACCATGAAACATCAACAAATATTGAGGAAGTTTCATAGAAATTTTAGAAGTAAGACTTTTACAGCTACTATGTAACTATGAATTTTGATTCCTTTCACTACATTGTAGTCTAAAATTCAGTTTACTATGGCAAAAAAAGGGAATCTCCAAAAATTAGCACTTCATAAGTATATGTAGGCTAAAGGGAAAGAGTTACATTCAAAACTATGTCCTTGTGCATATATGGCTTTAGTTTTCTAGATGCCGATAAGATGCTATTTACCCTAAATTTGTTTTTATAAGAGGTGTAAGTGTAAAAAGACTGGAAAGATAAGATTAAAAGTTCTAAGTGTTTGTGATGTTTTCCTATAGGATGATGGAAAGAGTAAAACCTGTGAAATTTAATTGATTAAGTGATATTGCCTCTTGCATGTCAAATCTGCTTTTATTTTCACTGTTGTCATTACTTAAACATTTGATAAAATGTACAATGTCTGTATATCAATCTAGCCATGAAAAAAACAACCCTGGCCAATAGGATTTTTATTTTCTAAATGTTCATTTCAGGGTTTTGTTTTTGTATACTTGTTTAATTTCATCAAGATGTAGACAGAGAAGAACAGAAGTAAAACTGCTAACAAGGGGGAAAAAAGTCCACATAAATCTCTAGAGATGACTGAACAAACCAAGAAAGCTGAAGGAGACCCAGAGGGAACAACTGATGAGTTGTAATGGACATTTTATAGGGCAAAATTAACTTGATCAAATACAGCATAAATCAACTATTTAGTTGTGAGACCTGAAAAGTTTAGGAGAGGTACAGTGAATGAATGATGTGCCTAACCATAGAAAATACCTATCCCTCATCCAGAAAGGGAATGACCATGATCTTTAGGCTATACTTTCCCTCTTGTTAAGATCCTCAAGGATGCCTTGGTCTTTGGTAGCATCATTACAATTGATTGGATTTCCAGAAAACCCTATGCAAACATTTGACACATTGATCTGCAATGCAAAGTCAAGTACCCCAGAGGGTTGAACTATGTGTTCAGTAATACTCTTTGTCCTCTTAAGGTATGTGAATCATGTCATAGTTGTTTATGTTCTAAAGAATCAATGCTTTTTTTCTGACTCACAAATATTAAATGCATCGAATTTGTCTCCATATCAGATAAGAAAGATATTACAGTGTGATATGTTGTGAAGGGTGCTGAGAAGGGATTTAGAATCAAAGACCTGGATTCAAATTCCAACTCTGCCTCTTATTACCTGTGGAACCTTGGGTAATCCACTCAAATTCCCTGACCCTCAGTTTCTTCATCTATAAAAGGAAAGGTTTGGACTAGATGATCTCTAAGATCTACTTCTATGATACAAATATCCTATTTATGAATAGATGTATTTGGAGCTATTGATCCAAGGTATGCATTTGCAGTATTCCAGTATATTGATCCATCTGCCAAGGTTTGAGCCCCTAAAGACAAATATGTAGAATTAATTAATGCAGACAATTAGACTATTTTTTTTTCTCCCAAGCCTACTCACATGAAATAGCTAGGCTATTAAACTAATGAATTGTTCAACTGAATTTAAATTGGTAGGGGCCACCTGGCTATTAAAGGCTTCTTATCAATTGACCTCCTGTAGATATTATGAGGGAAGCATGAAGATAACCTATCTTGCCTAGGAAGTGTGATTCTCCTGGTGCTTCCTACCCATACATCCGCCATAAGACTAAGTTTTAAAGTACCTAGCATATTCCTTGCGTGTTTTAAACGAGTATGGTTGTCCAACTGAATTGAAGTTGGACACCCATTCAGTAAGTAAGGAACATTACCAAGAACATGAAATAGACAATTCTTTTTTTGTGTGTAATCTACAAATTTAAGCTCATTAATATTAAATCAAACCAACAAACATTTATTAAATGCCAAGGCTGTAAAATGAACTCTGTTAGATTTGGGGATTCTGGGGGTTGTTGATGCAAAATTTAGATAAATTATGGGCTCTTAGCTCAAGAAACTTATTATTTAAGATCCAACAGGGGGATCAGTCACATAGTCCAAGGAGGACTGCTTAGTTTTTATTAGCACATATTATATGCCAGGCATTGTAATAAGTCCTAAGGATATAAAGAAAGGCAAATGTGGTTGGTGCCCGCAAGGAGTTCATGTTCTAAGGTGGAAGACAATATGTGAACCACCATGAACGTATTAACTATAAATAATATAAATGGGAGGTAAATCTCAGAGGGAAGGCACTGGAGTGGGAGGGTGGGAGTGGAAAGAGGGTGGGAAAGGTCTCTTACAAGAGGTGGAATTAGTGCTAAGTATTGAAGGAAGTCAAGGAAGCTAGAGGTAGAGATGAAGAGAGGTAGCATTCTAGACTTGGAGGACAGTCAGTGAAAAGGCAAGGAGGTAGAGTGTCATCTGGGAGAACAACAAGATGGTTAGTGTTACTGGACATCAGCATAAAGTGCAAAAAGACTGGGAAGATAGGATTCGAAGTTCTAAGTGTCTGTTATATTAAAAACCATTCAGAAGCCATCTTGCTCAGGGGTTGAGGGCTTTACTATTCAGAGCTTTAGTTGACAATGCTTTCCTAGGGAATTTTTGTAATATATTTGGATAATGTTATTCTTCCAATGACTCTTCAGTGCAGTGAATAGAGCACTGAGCCTGGAGTCAGGAGGACCTGAGTTCAAATCCAGCCTCAGACTCTAGCTGTGTGACCCCAGGCAAGTCAAGTAACCCTGTTTCCTTCAGTTCCTCATAAGAAAATTGCAAACCACTCTAGTATCTTTGCCAAGAAAACCCAAAATAGGGTCACAGAGTTGGACATGACTGAAACAACACTTTAAAAGAGATAGAACTTGTCCCAAATCTCCATTACTAATTAATTGTTTAATGTTTACCCTATTTGGTAAAATTATATTTGAAGTGATGTGTTTTTGACTCCAAGTAAAATTTAATCAGGAATAATTTTTTAAAAAAATTTTTTAGGAGGATGTCATCTGTATTGAAAAGAAACCTCCTCAATAGACTGCCGAATTTTCTTCTATAATATTGTAAATGACACCTTAACCATCTTCTGCAGAACAGAACCATCTGCTATCAGAGTGAGGAAAATCAGTGCTCTTCCTATGGGACTGGATCTGAGTTAAATAGAACTATAACTATATATTGATACCTCCAACCCAAAGAAGTCACAGATAAGCTTTCTCAGAAAGAATGAGACCTGGGCCAAGGATCTGGAAGGATGTGAATGCTTAAAAGCTACCCGGGGGCTAAATATTCATAGTACTAACTCACAATTATGTGATGTTTAAGGATCCTAAGACATTTTGTTCAAAACAACCCTGGGAGGTAGATCGTTCAAGTATGATTAAACCCATTTTACAGAGAGGAAGAACAGAGAAGTGAAATTACATACCCAAAATATGCAGCTAATAAGTACCAGAGCCAGGATTTGTCCCTAGGCAGTGTGGTGCTGGACAAAGCTGCAGATTAGACTTACATGTGTGTCATTCATGCATATTTGTTTGTTTGTTTGTTTGAGAACTAGTTGTTAAGCATTTATCAGTGTGCCTCAATCTCCTTACTCAAAGCATAGAGTTATCAGTAAAATATTGTTGCTATTGTGTTTGTCCTTCCTTCTCCAGGAAGACCATGACATCAAGATGATGACATGACTTGCAGTTGACTTTGATTTGAGTGAGGGAGGGCTGTGAAAGGTCACCAGCCTCACTTTCTCCTCCAGAACCATGTGAGTCCAATGGCCTGATATTCATCAGGATACTTGGAGATGGCCAGGATGCAATTTGGGACCCTGACCATTCTAGGCTAAAGTCTTATCAGATTCTTACTTTGAATAGGAATAGGAATCATAAATACTAAATATTAACAGTTTCTCTTTTACTCAGGAACCCCGAGGGTCTTCTCCCAGTTTGATTTTTTTAAAATTTTTTATCAGTAAAATAAGATTCTTAATCAAGAGGTGATCTAGGGTATCTTGTCTTAGAGTCAGGAACATATTAGCTTCAAGTTTTGCCTTTGACATAAACTGTGTGACTCTTGGGAAATCACTTCCCACTGCCTCTCAAAGACTATAACTAACAGTAGAGTTCCTGGCATCAGTGGAGGGAGTTTCCACACAGGAATTACCCTACCCACATGAAATTATAGGATCTATTGTCTCTCCTTTACAAAACTATGCAATACATAATTCTTTAGGTATTTGTCATGATACATAAAAATACCAAGACAATTGCAAGCAAATTGTATGAAATTATATAGCTCTATTGAGAAATAGCTTGGTGTAGTGGCTAGAGAACTGCCCTTGAAGTGAGGAAGACCCAGCTTCAAGTGTATATTGACTATTTGACTTTGCACAGGTCATTTAAACTCTTAGAGCTCTAGGCAATCCTTTAAGACCTTAAGTACCACTCTACATTAGTAGAGGCAAATTCTTCATCTGGGGATTCCTTGTATCAATGAAATCATAGATCCAGTCCCTATTCCTGTCCTGCATGATTCTGCTGAGTTCATTCAAACTATATCTGTTTTTTAGAAATACCCCACTATCCCCATCTATAAGGCTGTTAGTGCATTTTGGAAAACATTATTTTGCAGCAGGGGCTTGTGGAGGAAATTTTTTTGAAAACTAAAGGAATTAAAAAATTATTTTTTCATTTTTAGAGTTAATCATAACATTAAATTTCTAAACAGATTAGTCTATGCTGGGAGAAAGTATGAAACAGGTTATATGATACAAAGTTTAATAATCTCATGGGTAGTTTTATCTGAATGTAATTGAAGGCATAGATTTGAAGTTATCTAATTTAGAATTCCTCTGAAATAATTCAACTTTGGAAATTCCTTTTTTTTTTTTTCAGTTTTGCTTAGCCCTAAGCTAAATGCAGGCCCTAAACTCTTCATGTTAGGAAAATAACTTGATGGTAAAGTTGGCATATTGTGATTATTTTATGAGTGAATTATAGACATTTTAATATTTAATGTTAATAACATTAATATGTTCATTAATATTAGTAATATTAATATCTGATTTGTTTACATTTTATTTACAAATATTGAATTTTTTTGGTTATTAGTTCATATAATTAGTATATTTGAAAATAATCATAACCTGAAATGATGATGAAATGATGTCAGTTTGAAATTCAACATTTACAGATATAGCAAGGCAATTTTCTACATAGTTTTAGAGGAGAAAACTTGAGAAATGTTCTTTGGTCTGTATCATATCATTAAATATTTTATCAACAGAAGTAGCTATTGGAAGCTTAGCTGTTGATAGACAACTTATACATATTGGACTATCATAACAGAAGGTAGCCCTGTGATTTACCAACCTGAGAAAGAAAGCGGTACCATAATCTCCTAAGTGCTCCCTCCAAAGCACGTAGTCTAGTCATGAAGCATCTTCCAGGTAACAGTCTCCTTCATTATCAGAGTAGTAGAACTAGTTGACTCAGAAATAACATCATATGTTTTGCATAATTCTCTCTTCCCAGGTATTCATCGTGTGTGTGTGTGTGTGTGTGTGTGTGTGTGTGTGTGTGTGTGTTTGATGTATCCTTGGTTTCCACATTGCATTGCCTCCTGGTGGAAAATATGATTGATGTTTGTACTGGACGTTGAGTAACCTCTCATTTTTCCTGTTTACATATGGGGTCTTACTGTTACATCCATTTAATGGTAACTATGACTGTTAATAGCACATTATTATGACTCATTCTTTGTCCCTTTCTGCTTCCCTGTCTTCTCTTTCTTTCATTTTTCTTTTCCATTTCTTCTTTATCTCCTTCCCATGCTGGTCATTTCTGCATATTTCATGAGTTGCTTTAGGGTACTTACCCTACTAAATGCTTTGTTTGCCTTGCATTATCTGCTCTGTAAGCACAATGAGCAGTTGTTTTCCATATAGCTCATTTTACTGCTAGTTCAGTGCTCTTTCCACTCCAAGACCTCTCAAGGATTTTTCTATCTTCACTTCTACCACAGTATAATGTAACCTACAGTACAGAAGGAAAAAAAAACAGGAAAGGATGAAAAAACTCTCCTTTTCTAAATAAAATGACACACATACAAGAAAACCAAATGAAAGAACTAATAATGGGTCAGTTAGGGTCCTCTACTTAGTACAACAAATAAAGTAAGGATTTTTTTTTAATCATGTAATTACAGCTTTAATAGTATAATGAGCAACACATGTATGGCTTTCAGCAAGTTTAACTTTTCTAGACCTCCCTTTCCTCATCTATAAAATAAGGGAAATTATATACTAGATGGCCTCTGCGGTCCATAGTCCTAGATCTATGGTCTAATGGTTTTTGTGAGGCAGATACATGTTTCTGTGTGTATACATACATCTTAGTTTGAAGTCACTAAATATGTTGTGTAATGTCTATGGCCAGAAATGAATTTGGAAATATAATGCTTCTCTAGCATCTAGATGTTTGCTGGCATAATGTTTCTTAGGCAGTGGTTCGATGAGTAGAGCACTGGACCTGAAGTCAGGAAGACCTGTTTTTAAATCTAGCCTCAAATACTTAGTAGTTGTGTGACCCCGGGAAAGTCACTTAACCTCTGTTTGCCTTATTCCACTGGAGAATGAAATGACAAATCACTCCAATAACTTTGCCAAGAAAACCCCATGGATTTTACTGGCCGTGGTCCATGGGGTCAAGAAGAAGTGTGTATATGCATATATATTATTCCTAATATGGAATCAGTAGGAATCTTGTGAAATTTTTATGGCTAGAAATGAATCCGAAAATATAACGTTTCTCTGACACCTTTCCTTGAAACTTTCAATATGGAAATACGTAAGCTCTAAGGTTACGTGAGCTCCCCCTGCTGGCTAGTATGAATACTTAGACTAGAGAACATTTCCCTTTGAAGTTTTTTATGCCTCCCTATGTTAAAGAACTCTATATTTGTCTAATTATCTCAATTAATATTTTTGACACATCCATCTTATCTTGTAAAATTAAAATGTAAGTTATTTCAACCTGAAAAAAGTCAAAGTAGGGAAAATGTGGGAAAGTACTATTTAACTTTTAGGCTTGTTATTGTTACAGTAAAGTTAATTTGCTGTAAAAATACACAACTTATGTCCAACATCATGTTGGATAAATTAATGTTTTTAATCCCTCTAAAAAGAGTGCTAATTCTTAGTGTCTTCTCTATCTTTCTTGCAGAAGCAAGGGAAGCCATGAAGGATGGGATTGAGGCTCATTTCTGTAATTTTCTTTGTTTGATGTGCTGTCATGGCAGAAGAATTCATCACCAAATGACCAGCCTTCTAGTGATGAATTTCTTCATACTTTGCTAGGCTGGGCCTCAGAAAGCAAACATAAGTTGTAGCCAGAATTGTCTTTGGAGTATTTTCAGTGTGGTGGAACCCACTAGAGGTAGTGTTACATTGGCATAGCCTCTATGTTATAATTAAGCCAGAACAGGACTAAATATAAGCTTCATGTTCAATGAGTAGCCACAGTTTTGGAGTAGCTAAATCTAGTCAGGATGAATATTCACTTGAGAGTGGCAAATAACTGATAGACAGATAGCCTATGTGTTTCCCTCACAAACTACATAGCCTTAAGAGATTAAGAATGTCATGGATGGTTCGGGAGACTCCTAATGGCAAAAATATTTTGTTTTTTACTTGTTACCCCCATCTGGGGTTTTCTTGGCAAGGATATTAGAGAGGTTTGCCATTTCCTTCTCCAGCTCATTTTACAGATGAGGAAACTGAGGCAGAGTTGGGTGACTTGCCAAGGCTCATACAGCTAGTAAGTGTCTGAGACTGGATTTGAACTCAAGTCTTCCTGACTCCTGGTCCCATGCTCTATCCACTGCACCACCTAGCTACCCACAGTATAAATATAGGAGGATATGACAGGCACATAGATAAATTGGAATACCATATCAATGAGCACACAGAGTATTGAAGTAAATATAATAGTTATCATCTCAATAACTCTTTAAGGTATGCAAAATGCTTCATTTATATATATGACCTCATTTGTTTCTTACAATGACATTCTAAGTTAGGTCTTATTCATATTTCCATTTTCTAGGCAAGCAAACTGAGGCTCAGGGAGATTGATTTGCCCAGAATTTCACCTGGGGAAGTATCTGATGCAGGATTCAAACCCAGCTATTCCTGAATCCAAGTTGTAAATTCTATTCCCTATACCACTCTAGGACAGTATTGAGAGAAGTCTTTTAAATTCCCTTCCACTTCTAAAATTCTGTGATTCTACCAGTTCCTTAGAATGTCAGAGAGGTTACCTATAGGATTCATGTACTTTGACCACATCGCCCATAACCTACATATGTCTTTTTATATCCCACTCCCAACCTTTTGTATATAATTCTGTATTGTGGAAAATATAATTTGATTCTGAAATCAGACTTGTATTCAACATCCAAATCTTAATTGACTAAATGAATAACAAGTCTCCTAAAGACTACCTCTCCTTCCCTAATTTCTGTACTTGCTAAAGGAATATTTTATGTAAAAATGTTTTAGTAATCTAGTTAAAGGTAATTATGTTAGATTTTCTGTATAATTAAGAATGTATTTGAATTTATTTAAATCATGTCTTATCTTTGTATTTTTTGCATTGTTCATTACATCAGTCTGAAGCCTACCATCTATAGTTACAAAGTTTGTTCATATACACTATCTTATCTGATCCTCCCATAAACATTCTATAAGGTAGAAGGGCAAGTGTTATCCTCATAATCAACTAAAGGTCAGAAAGGTTAAATCACATACTTTTAAGTCAGATGTTACACAACTAGTATCTACAGCCAGATTTGAACTCAGATTTGAGCTCAGAAATATGAGTCTGCCTGATTTCAAGCTTGGCACTCTATCCACTCTGACATCTAGCTGCTGACCAAGGATTGTTTTAATTGCCAATAATTGAATTCAATTATTTCTCTCTCTCTCTCTCTCTCTCTCTCTCTCTCTCTCTCTCACACACACACATACACACACACACACACACGCACGCACACAAATAAAATTTGACCTTCACAACAATTCTGTGAAATAGATGCCACCCATTACAGATATTCTCCCGTTACAGATACAGAAATTGAAGAGTATAAATGATTTGTCTAGTGTCTCATGAGTGGGAGAGACAGCATTTGAGCTCATGACTTCCTGATTCCAAGTACAGTGCCTTAACCACTCTATCCTGCTGTATCTCCAGATGACTAAAATCACCTCAATATTCTCTATTGTTTTTGATATCTTCTTGATATTATCAGATGGGAATTTGATTATCTATTTCCAGTTCATAATTCTTCATCAACAATCAGCTGGAGGATGGAACAAATTCCAGGGCTGTAGATGCCCTGGGATTAACTATGCAACAGTATTTGTCAAGATCAGAAAGTTCTCCCAGCTATTTGCTGTTTTCTACCCTTCAAGTTGAGAGAGCAGTTTTCTTACACAATAAATTGATTTCTGTTATATACCTGACTTGCCTCACACTAGACCAGTCATTTTCATTTTTAAAACAAAGCGTTGCAGTTCTGATCCCAGATACTAATTCTAGCCCCCTTCCCTCCAAAAAATTATTATAGAAATTTCAGGAGAACATATTGAAGGTTTAAATCCATGTTCACATTATATAGAATGGCTAACCATAAGAAACCATTACTGAGATTCACTGGAAACAATTGCTTCTGGGGAAAATCTCTTTGGAGTTCATTTCTTTGGAAACTAAGTAATGGGAGTTTTGTTAAATTAACAGCATTACTTTCACTTTCTACTGTGGATTTCTATTTTCATTCTTTAATCCCTCACACATTGAAATACCTGGATGGTGCTTATTTTAGCTAATTATTGATCATTGTGTGAAGCCTTAGTTTAAAGAGAACTCTTTCATTTTGCTGGTCAGAAGTATGATCTTTGTACTGGGCAGCAACTGAATGATGATTAACTCTGTTTAAAATGTGGTCTTACTACTCAGATAGCTTTTCCCACAAAGCTCAAGTTCCAGGTAAGCCAGAAATTCCCTAATTACTGGAGGGGAAGCAGTGGGAAAAAGCCAATGATAATGGCAGTAGTCTAACTAGTACATCTGTGAGATCAGGTAAAGACCACTCATATTTGTGGAATGAACTGACCCTAACCCTAACTCTGAGGTAGAGTCATGTGTCTGTACTATGCCTCTAGAATAGCACCCTGTCCAGAGGATGTACTTTAGAAACATGGAATTGAGTTGGGTGTCATTCAAAATCCTATTCCACCATTTCATTCAAAACCATCTGACTGTGACAAATGAATATATTCTGTCTAAGTGAAGGAAATGTGTGTGTGTGTGTGCGTGTGTGTATTTTGAAGGTCAGAGTGGAAGATCTGAAAACCAATACTGCATGCTCAGAAACACATTCCTTGTTTAACCACACGATGTCGCTTGCTTCCCACATAGTCAGTCCTTGGCTGTTGTACAAAGGAATGAGAGTCAGAAAAACCAACCTAAACTTTTCCCTAATCCTTTCCCTCTCAAAGAATTTTGCTAACACCCTGTAAGGTAAAGTGGTGGAGTTAAAATCATAGTTTTAAGGAAAATGGATTCAGAGCCTAAAGAAACATGGTCCAATAGGTGATGATTATTGCAAGATGATGACCTTTCCGGTGGATGTTTGTGGTGACATTTTAGTATTATCTTACATTGGCTGTACCACTGGAGTTGTGCCATTCATCATCAGATATCTCATTGAGTTGGAAATAGGGGATGACTTTATCCATCATGTAGAATGCCCAGAATGATAAAGATCTAAAGCTGATCCTAGCAGAGAGGCTTCTGGTTAGCTTGTTCACTTAACTGTTTTTGAAGATGGTAGATTAGGTTGCCTTTAATTTGAAAATGAGTCATTTCATTTTCTATCGAAAGTCCAATACAAAACACATTAATTTCCCTTTGCTCCCACCCCACTTCGGTGCTATTATAAAATCCAAGGTGATTTCTCTTTCAATCTTTCTTTTACTACAGAAGCAGTTGACTTCATTAACAAAACAGTGCTCTCATACACCAAGTTCACAGTATCCTGGAGGGATCCTTGCAAGCTAAATGGACCTGCAGAGATTGCAGTCACCCATCTATCTCCAATTCCCAAAACTCCTTTAAAGCAAAGAAGGCTTATGAATGGAAGACTTTCCCTCTCTATCCATCTTTATGGTGGAAAAAAATATATGTTCAAACCACAGTGAGCCTCTTCAATAAACATAAAATCCTTGTCTAAAGTCAGACTCCAAGCTCAAGATACTGAAATAACTGAGAAAATTCACATTTCAGTTCTTAGCTGTCACCCTGGGAGATTGCGAGAGTCACTCTGAGGGTGTCGAAACATTTAACATTCTAAGGAAACCTTACATCATAATTCCAGGAAATAGTAGTTTGCAATTAGACTGAAGGTCTCTGACTAATGCTGACCTCATCAATTTTTGGTTTGAACTTGAGACAGTGAAGAATATTACTTGTGACCTTTTATGCATGTTTATTTTTTGACTTAGAAGATGTTGCGAGCACTTTTATACTTCTACAATAATTATCTCAAATTATTAACTCTGACTTTTAATTATGTAGATACAAAGCAACTTTTGGGGAGAGTTAAGTTCCTATCTTTGCCTCTGGCTTGACGTTTAAATGCCTGCACATATAAACTGGGCAAGTAGGTGGTGCAGTGGATAGAGTGCTGGGTCTGGAGTGTGGAAAACTCTTTAGGTGTTCAAGTTTCACCTTAGACACTTAACAAAGCTCTGAGCCTGGGCAAGCCACTTAACCCTAGCCTCAGTTTTCTCATCTATAAAATGAGCAAGAAAAGAATATGTGACAAACCATTCCAGTATCTTTGCCAAGAAAATGCTAAATGAATTCATGAAGACGGAAAAGTGGTCTGAATGACAACAACAAGGTGGGAACTTTCACCTTATGAAGACTCAGTTCTGGTTATACTCTAAGGATTCCCGAAGGGCATTTTCCACACCTACAGATCAAATATGGTCAAGTTTTTCCACAAGGTTTCTTTGGCCATGGTACTCTTGGCACAGTTCGTGGATTTGAATTTCATAGCTTGTAAAATTTGGGAAAATGATCTGTTATAATAAAAGCTCATATTAATGTGGTCTTTTACCAAGCATTTTCCTGACAGCAATTGGATAAGTTAGTTAGTTCAGTTTCATCTCTGCTATACAAATGAAGATCCAAGGTCTCAGAAAGTGAAATTACTTGTTCACAATCACATGATGGAGCTCATGAAAGTATTCGGATTTTTAGTCAATTGTTCTTTCTTCCTCCCACATCTCATGATGACCAGTGTGCTCTCCGCATATGGAGTCTGAGGAAGGAAGTGTGATGTCTATCTAACCTATTCATTCTAGACATGACTGATGGTTGTTGGTTTGACTTTTATGGAGAATGGCCATTTAAAAAAAAAGGACTTTAATTATCATGTAGCTATCCATAGAAATTCAATAAGGATTACATTAGATGATTTCTGATTTCTAAATTCCATTCCAAAGCCAAGATTTTGTCAAGCAATTTCATTGAATCATCAATTGATGGAGTGTGTACCAAGGCTTCAAATGTGTCACTCTTAGAAAGAGGTCTTACATTATTGATAACAGTTAATATTTATATAGTACTTGGAGGTTTACAAAGCCACTCACTTGCTCTTCACAACAGTCTTGGAAGATATGTACTATTATCATGCCCACTTAACAGACATAAGAATCAAAGCTGAGATTAATTAAATAACTTGTCTGGGGTCACACAGTTAATGAATATTTTGAGCAGAATGTGAACCCAAGCTGTTCCAAGTCCAGGCCCAGGGTTCCATCAATTCCACCATACTGCTTGTACAATAACATCCATGACACTCCTCCTTTATTGTTGATATACATGTTGCTGTGCAGTCATGCTCCACTCTTTGAGGCCCTGTGGACCAAAGCATGCCAATACGGAGGTGAATGATAATGGAGTGGCTTGCCATTTCCTTCTCCAGTGAATTAAGGCAGACAGAGGTCAAGTGACTTTCCCAGTATCACACAGCTAGTGAGTATCTGAGATTGAATTTGAACTCAGGTCTTCCTGACTCCAGGGCCAGCTATGTATCCATTGAGCCACTTAGCTGCCTCAGAGATTATCTATCATCTATCTATCTACCTCTCCATCTATCCATACATACATGTATACACACATATGTATATGCACATGTGTATGTATATGTACGTATATATACACATGTGTGTGTATATGTGTCTACATGTATACACATATAAATAAATACCTGGAGATTAGTTATTACTGTACTTCTTTTAGTAATTTTTAGTATAGCTACTGTATATATTATATTATTTAGTATTGAATGACTTTACAGACTCTTTTAAAATAAAGATTGTTTTCCCCCAAGGTGGAAAAAATGACAAATTCTCTTCCATTTTTGCTGTAATAATGAGGAGGTAGTTTAGATTGTCTTCCCCTTTTTTGTATGAAATATATGCAGGTTATTAAGCAATATTGTCAAGCATTTAACAACTGGGTGTTGATAATAAATACTATAATTTCATGAGATTTAGTCAATAATAGTTACTGGCTTTTAACAATTACTGACATTTATGTATCACTTTAAAATTTACAAGACACTTTAGAAACATTATGTCACTTGAACTTCAATGAAGTAGGCACTCCAGGTATCCATTTTATAGATGAGGAAATTGAGATTCACAAAGATGATTTGCCATTGAACACCAGCATTGTAAGTTTAGCACAATACACTTTATTCAATACTGCCCCAATGTGCCCTTACCTCATTTTCTTAAGCTTTGTCACCATTTGATGCAAAGGAAACACAATAAGACATAATAAGCCAGTCTTGGAGTCAGGAAGTTTAAGGCTTGCCTTTGACATATACTAATTGTGTGACTGTGGGAAAGTCACTAAATCATTCAGGATGACTAACAGCTCTTTAAGAGAGGAAATTACTGATGACTTTCTAATATTCATTGGCTGAGGGAGTTTTCTGTACTGATAAAATCACAGGTCTAGAATAAATAAAAATCGAAAGTAGCTTTTAAAAAAAATAGATAAATACTAGACTAGATTGGTGAAAGAGGTTATGGTATTGCCTTTTCTGGAGAGCCTTAAAAATTCATGTATTTTCATCTGTCCATCTGAGACATATTATAATTTGATCTGTAACTCTTTTCCTAAAGTTTTTCTCTCATGTCTCATTGTAGCATGGATGTGACATGGATGCTTCTCTAAGGCTATGCCAGAAGAATAAAGCTTTGGAAGTCTTACAGGATAATAGATTTTGAGGTCATTTAATCCAATCCTGAGGGCAGAACAGTGGATAGAGTGCCCAGCTAGGAGTCATGATGATTCATCTTCCCAAGTTCAAATCTGACCTCAGACACTAGCTGTGTGACCCTGGGCAAGTTACCTAACCCCTTTTGCTTCAGTTTCCTCATCTGTAAAAGTGAGCTGGAGAAGAAAATGACATTCCAGTATCTCTGCCAAGAAACCCCCAAATGGGGTCATGAACAGTCAGAAACAACTGAAAAATGACTGAGCAACAGCAACAATACAATCCCCTCAATATATAATTGAGTAAACCAAGAAAGTTCAGAAGTCATAGAATCATTGATCTGGAGCCAGAAGGGACCTTAGAGGTCATCTAGTTCAGGGATCTCATTTTAAAGCTGAAGAAACTGAGGCACAAAGAGATGAAGTCAGTGACTTGTCCAAGGTCACATAAGTAATAAATCGTAGAACCAAGATTTAATCCAGTTTCTATAACTCCAAATCCGTTTATTTCCTACTGTACCACACCACCTCTCAACTGTACGGCACTAAAAACATCTTTTGAATGTGGGCTTAGCAGTAGACTGTGTCTGTCTTTCAGAAACAAGCCTAGTTCAAAGTAGCTTATCGCCAGCAAACTTGGCTGCCAGGTGATGCCTTTCTAGTCACTTGTCAAACCACCTAACTGGGTTCAGTGGCAATGTTCTGCACCAGAGCAGGAAGTACCTATAATGATAAGGTTCAAAATTCACAGAGTGTTTAAGGAAATGTATTAATTTGAAAATGTCTGAACATCTAATATTATTTGATGATGACAGTAAAATACTGCTAGGTTTCTAAGAGTACTGACAAATGATGGCTAGCCAGAAAGTTCTGCATTCTTTGAGCAACTTGAACCTATCACATAATGAATGGGCTTCTAGGAACTAATCCTGTAGCACCATACATTCACACCTCTTGAGTTCAGGTGATGAATGATGAAGCTCTGAAAGTGGAAGCATGGCTGGGTGTCTTTGTATTGAAGTGTTTCCTTGGAGGTAAAAAGGATGGGAGATGGTTCAGTAATTGTACCTTTCACTCCATTCATCTTTAAAATGAGAGGCTTGCCCTTGATTTTTCTAAAATTTGATGAATGAAGACTTACATATGATAAACTGTTTGAGATGGGAGAACAGAGTCCCACTTAAAATTTTATAGATTGTTTAAAAAAAAACCAGGTAATTTTGCTTTGGACATTTTCCACAGGGAAGCAAATGTGAATTTGGTTTTTTCCTCCCAGTTATCCATGATTTGTCCCAAAAGATGCCAAAAGTTTCGATTTTCTGACTCTGATATCACCAACTGAACAAAGTGGCTTGGAAATACTTTCTGGGTATAAATGTTGGTCTCATTCATAGGCCCCTGACTCCCTTGTGATTTCCTGGGATAGCCCATGGCATTTTTCCAGCTGGTGGTCTGCCCAGAACATTCATTGCTGTAGTTAGTTTAATGCATTACAATTTTCCAGCCACTGCTAATGCCCTTTTCTCTCAAATGCCTCTGTAAAAAAATCTCCCTGACATTTCATGGAGCACTAATGGTTTCTGGTTGATGTATTAAGTTAGGTTATACTTCTGCACCCCTCAGACCTAAGAGAACTACATATATTGGACCACCAAGAAATCATAACTAGGAAGTTCTAAAACTCTGGAAACTTACATTAGTTTTTTGACTAATAAATAACGTTTATAGAGTACTTAGAAATTTGCAAAGCGTGCTTACAAATATCTCATTTTATCCTCACAACAGCCCTGGGAAGTAGGTACTATTATTATAGATGAGGAAATTAAGGTAGGCAGAGGTTAAGTGACTTGTTCAGGGTCACACAGTTAGCAAGTGTCTGAGGCTGGATTTAAACTTAGATCTTCCTGATTCCAGGTTCAGCATGTTATCTACAGACTCATCTAGCTGCTTCTGTGTGGGAGTTCCTATACAGCACAGGGAGAAAGTGCTTACCATTTAAGTGTAAATGTATGTCTTAACAGAAAAGAAAAGGTTGAGAGACAGAAACTAGTCCATATCCCTAAAATCTCTTTGAGACATTATTTTTGTTTTTTATATCCTTTCTATTAAGTGGGGGCATACTACCTTCCAGTAGTGCTGGGTAGACTTGTCCCTTACTAAATAGATAAATGTTCTAAAGTGATTATAAGACAAAATGATCGGCCTTGAATGCTAAATGGAAAAAAGGAATACATTTTATTTTTGGAAACTGGTCTTCCTAATATAGTTTACTGGGGAAAATGTAGTCCCAGAATGTCTATCAAAAAACTAAAACCTCTGTCTTTTGCTATTTGCAAATCAGATGAAAAATATCACCCACTACCATCAGAGTAGTACATATTAAGTGCCCCAAATCACAGATATTTATAGTCATGCCGACAGGGCAAATTTTTCTGGACAGCTGTCATCAGAGGCTCCATAGTCTAGAGTGACTATCACACTGGATTGAAAGTCAGACGTCCTACACTGAATTCCTGGCTCTACTTCAGATTAGGTAAGTGATGTTAGACAAGCCACTTACTGTTTTAATGACCCAGCTTTCCTATCGTTAAAAAAAGAGGGATACTTGTTGCTTGAACCAGAGAGTTGCTGTAGAAATGAATTAAAAGTTTAGAAAATATTTGGGAATTCTTTGAAGAATTATGTTTTTAAAATGTGTTTTTTTAAAAAATCATCATATAACAGAGTAATTGGGAGCAATGGTCTCTCCATTTTGGTCATTCAGCATGTTTGAACTGTGACTTTTCACTCCCAATTTGACAGTAAGTGTTGAACATTATGGATGCCAAGAAATCATAGCTTAGAGACCTGATGGGTGATTTAGAACCCAAAGTATATGACCTACCTTGGATATACTCCACTTCCTTCCCCCATCCCTGGCAAATAAATAAATAAATACAGGTTTCAAGGAAGTGACTGGGGGACATTGGGGATCCTGATGCTATAAAGAGGTTCTAATTTTTTAAATGGGGAAGAAACATCTTCATATCCATTAATTTTCCATAGATTTGTAAACCAATGGGGACAACACATTCTGAAAAGGGGAGAATGTTGGTTTAGGTTCAGTTTTTATTTCTAGGAGAAAGATAATTATTTTTATTGAGTGGAAGCTGTCTGTACATAAAGTCCACTCTGCACTTAACACTTCATAGACCTGCATCCATACACAGTCTATGACATCCAAGCTCTGGTCATGTATGTGACAGGAGCAACAAGACAGTCAATAAGTTCTCAGTTGTTTGACCCTAGGTCTTTTCCATAAACCCCATCCCACACCCTTTAACATAACTTCTGATGCTTTCAGCACAGTACAGAAGAGAAAGTTCTGAATTTAAGGTTAGAGGAACTGAGTTTAATGATACTAATAACAACCAGCATTTATATGATACTTTAAGGTTTACAAAGTGTCTTATGTATGTCACATTATTTGATTTTTGAAATTACCCTGTGAGATAGATGTTGTTCATATCCCCATTTTGCAGATGAGGAGATAGAGACTGAGATACATTGTGCCTCTCCATAGGTCACACAGTTGGCAAGTGTCTAAGGTAGGGCTGAATGCAAATCTTTAACATTTTAAGTATCCACCTGTATCCACCGCACTACCTAGCTAGCTGCCTGGCTCTACCACTATGCCAAGTCAAGTGAACAAGCATTTATTAAGCACCTAATATGTGCCTGGCATTGTGGTGAACCTTGCGGATACAAAGAAAGGCGAAAATAAGTCCATGTTCTCAAGGAGATCATAGTCTATTGGGGAAGATGACATGTAAACAACCAAGATATATATACAGAATAGGTTGGAGATAATAAAACAGAGGGAAATCAAGCTAGCAAAACCGAACTGAAGTAGCAGTAAGGGAGATTAGGAAAAGTTTCTTCCAGGAGGTTGGCTTTTAGCTGAGACTTGAAGGAAGTCAGGGAAACTCAGAGTTAGAGATGAGAAGGAAGAGAATTCCAGGAATGAGGAACAGTTCGTGAAAGTTTCTGAAATCAGGAGATGGAGTGTTTAGTGTAAGAAACACCAAGGAGGTCAGTGTCACTGTTATAGAATAAGGAAAAACCCAGGCATAGGTATTTAATTTTTCTGGGCCTAATGAGGTTGTACTTTATAACTTCTAAGCCTTCTTCCAGGTCAAAGGCTATGATTCTATGTGCAATTTACTAGCTGATCTCTATCCTACCTATCCTCTTTCATCTTCTCCTAGCCACCCCCCAAGTGATACAGTAGGTCATTTGTTGTTTGGTTGCTGTTTTTCAAGTCGGTTGGGGTTAAGTGACTTGAACAAGGTCACACAGTTGTTGTCAAGTGTCTGAGGCTGAATTTGAACTAAGGTCCTCCTGACGCCAGGGCTGGTGCTCTATCCACTAAGTGAATCTAGTTGCTCCTACAGTAGGTCATTTTAAAAGATGTTTATGTTAATAATTTGCAAGGGATTTCTGCTATAGCAAAATAGCTTGTAGAACATCTTACAATTTGTAAAGTGTCCTATTTCATTTGACCCTTAAACCACTCTGTGAGGTAGGCTGGGAAGGTTCAGGGTCATGAGCCATTTATTCTTGGAAGAATAAGCACTCTCTAGTCCTATTTTAAAAAAGTCTCTATTTTGTGGAGTATTCTGAAGATGATGATTGTCTTTTTTCCCTGTTCCTAATTCAATTATGATTAAAAGTCACCTAGAGAAAGGGCCATTATCATGAGAAGAAATGAATGAAAACGTAACTGCTGTGCTCCAGGAACTATGCTAAGTGCTGGGAAACATATTTAAAAAATGACAATCTTTGCCCTTAAGAATCGAACTTCCTTTTACTTTTTTTAGTTTTTACCATTCACTTCCCATAAAATTTTGAGTTCCAAATTTTCTCCCTATCTCTCCCCCTCCCTACCCTAAGTTGGAGTGTAATCTGATACAGGCTCTGCATATACATTCATTTAAACATATTTTCACATTAGTCATGCTGTAAAGAAGAATTAGAACCAATGGGAAAAACTACACAAAAGAAAAAAGCGAATGAGCAAATAGTATGTTTCATTTGCATTTAGACTCAGGATCCTATATTCTAATAGGAGACATGATATGAAGGGGAATGGTGGTCAAGGAAGAGAGTTTTTACAGTAGGAGTCATAGGAAGGGTGAGCAGAAGGACAGAATGATTATTTTTACTCTTACCAGAACCAATGGGCAAGACTGATTTGATTGCTTTCCCCAGAGCAAGAGGTGGAAATGGGAATTGCAGCAGGGTAAATGGCAAGATAGCCCAAGACATTTGGATGTGAATTATAACCTGAGACCAGCAAGAGAGGGAGGTGCGTGTGCCACTGGTCCAAAGGAGGATACTGTTCAAGTCAAGAAAATGGGCATAATAGCACTTGGATGCCAGAATGTCTAAAGATTCTGGAGATGATGGATATGAAACAAGACACAATTAGTTAGAAGAGTTTACCTTCATTCATTGCAATAAAGGTTAATGAAAGGCGAATTAGAGAAGGTATTCTAAAAGTCCTTATATGATATAATAAGCTACATTTGTTCAGAGGTGTATCAACATGATAACTCTCCCAAATAATATGGAAAATAAAAAATTTCCATTTCTTTTCACCTGCATATTTCAGCAAGACCAGGGATTATTTGAGAAAATCTAATTTAACTGTTTTGGGGTTTCCCCTTCAATCTTAAGTGAAGAAAATAGAAAGTGTCAATAGGCTATCAAGGCAACATCTTCTAATAGAGATTATTAGCTTGGTTTTGAAAGGGCCCAGAATTCTAGCCTGACACCAGGAACCTGATCTTGCAAAAGTTAGATTTCTTTCCATTCCCCTGGCTTTCCTAACTAGCCACTGCCTACCTCAAGGGCCTAGGAATTAGGGATAAGATCTATTATTTCACTGGTATAGAGAACTCCCAGGTGAAGAATCTCCCTTTACCAGTGCAGGTCAGTGCCTTCTCTGTGACTTAAAGTCAGAGTTACCTAGAGTTCTGAGAGAGTTAGTAACTTTCCTGAGTCCCATAGCCAATATGAATAAAAGGCTGGACTCAAACTCAGGTCTTTATGGCTTTGAGTCTAACATTCTGACCACTCTACTATGCTATGCTATTCTTCCTCTCAGCAATGTACACAGCAGGGAAGAAGTAAGCGTTTATTAGTACTATTTAGTAAAGTATTTATTTAGTAAGTACTATGTGTCAGGCACTATTACTAAGCCCTTTACAAATGTTATCTCATCGGATTTCATGCTAGCAGCAATGCTGAAAGATAGGATACTATCATCATCTTAATTTTACAAATGAGGAAACTGAGGCAAATAGAGGTGAATGATTTGCTTAGGGTCAAACAATTATTAAATGTCTGAGGCAAGATTTGAACTCAGGTCTTTCTGACTCCAGACCTAATATTCTCTTCACTGTACTATATAGCTGCTTCAGTATGAGATTAAAATCTGGAAAATGCTTTAAATATTCTAGGTAAAAATTATATATCAACAACTCCAGTTAAGAAATTTCTTTTTGCCTTCAAAAAGTCCTTAGACATTTTGCTAAACTCTAAGGATATGCCAATCTTGAGAGTTACAGTTTAAAATATAATTTTGTCATTCATTCTTCACAGTAATAGGCATTTAAAATATTCTTCATATATGTCCTTTCAAATATAACTATAACCTGTAAGACACTGTTTTACTACTGAAGGAAAGAAAAAAAATCATTCATCAGAGAGACAGAAATATTGATTATCTAATATTTTTATTTGTCACTGACTAAAGAAACATTTTCTTTTTCCCCAAAGCTGAAATTCCATGTAAGCCAGCATTTCCCAAATTACTGGAAGGGAATAAAAATTGAATGGAAAAAGACAAAGATAATGAAGTAATCTGATATACCACATCTTTGAGAGCAGGTAAAGACTACTCATACTTGCAGCATTGTTGTTTATAAACAGACAAATATAATTTTTCTGTCTCTGATAAAGGTTTCTCTTTCCTCCTTACAGATGCCTTACAGATTATATCTGTATTTGAAAAGTCATATATGAAGAATATTTAAAATGCATATTACTGTGAAGCATAAATGACTGAAATTATATGAACAATTGGGTGTGTTGTATTCTGTAGGGGCTAACTGGTCTATGTTACATAAGACCTAACTATATTGAGGAGATCTCAGTTTAGAACTTAACATGCATACTGATACTTTGGTGCCCAATTTTGGGGCAGCTAGGTGGTCCCAGTGGATAGAGTGCCAGTGCAGGAGTCAGGAGGACCTGAGTTCAAATCTCACCTCACACACTTGACACTCACTAGCTGTGTGACCTTGGACAAGTCACTTAACCCCAATTGCCTCATCCTGGGCCATCTCCAGTCATCCTGATGAATATCTGGTCACTGGATCCAGATGGCTCTGGAGGAAAAGTGAGGCTGGTGACCTGCACAGCCCTGCCTCACTCAAAATAAAGTCAAGTGCAAGTCATGTCATTACTTCTCTGATGGCATGGTCTTCTTTGGCAACAAAGGGTGAATACACACACACAGCCCAGTTTCAGTTCATCTTTTTCATCACATTTAACAAAAGCAGTTTCCTTTATTACCTTTCTCATCCACTTTTTTTTTTATAATTGTTTTCAACGTTTGCTTTAGAAAATTTTAACCTCCTAATCATGAAATTTATTAATTAATTAATTTCCTGAACATTTACAGAATGCTTGCTGTTGTTGCTGTCCATCCTTTGTTTTTGAAGGGGACCAAGGACATCATGGGTGATATCTTGACCAGTACATGAATTGGATTTAAGTGAGACAGAATTGCACAAAGTTGTCAGCCTCACTTTCCTTTCCAGAGTCATTAAAGTCTAGAGGCAAGACAACTGGTAATAGCCCAGAATGCAGTGGATGACCTTGGTGTTTCTGATGTCTGACCAAGTTGTCTTTGTGGTCATTGGAACAAACTGTTCTCATCTGCCCATTCCTCAAGGAGGAAGTCTTCACATGCTTGGCGTAGACCTTCCCCTCACTCACGGTTGGGTTGGAGGATGATCGATTACTCTCAACCTTGTTTGGCCTGTCCAGCAAGATGATTTTACTGATGTGTAGCCACTGCACATGCTAGTTGTGTGTATTAAACAGCAAGGATGCCAGCATAGCTCAACCATAGAGTATGTAGAGGGGAGTAACATGTAAGAAGACTTCTGAGAGTCCCTCTTTCCTTTTCTGACACAATGTCTTTCTTCAAAACATGTTGTAAACCTCTCTTCCACAAACTGATTCATGGTCTGGATATTTCTTAACCAGATAACGGACCATATATTGTTCTTCTAACCATCATTTGTCACAGAAGATGAACAATAATGTTTATTGAACATCAACAAAGGTGCAGATAGAAATAGCCAGAATGTAAATTAGACCTGGATCTGAAAAAAACCACTGCATGTAGTTCAGTGAAGTATTTTATGTGTGTGGAAGAGACTAGAACTGGGACTGCATTTCCTACAAGTTTAAACCATGTCCTAAATGGAAAGCATGCAATTAATGAACACATGCAGCCTCAGATCCTGCCAGTATGGAGAGCTCAGCAAACCACATTGGCTCAGTTGGTTAGTTTTCTTGCCAATGTGAAGAGAGAATTCCAAATACCAAGGACACTCCCCTCACGGGACTGTGTAGCCATCTTTCAAGAAGCTCCAAGGACAAAAGTTGCTTTCATATTTTCCCCTCTGGCAATTTGTTCTTATGGAACTCCTCAGAGCAATATTTTGGTCTATTTTTTTGTTTTTTACTTCATCCTGCTTTGAAATTCCCAACATCTTTAATAACTTTCCCTGCTTTCATTTGAAAATTTTCTTGTCTACATTCTCATTTCAAACCTTGAGGCATCTTCGGTCAGCTTCCTTTGTGAGGAACCAAGAGAATTTAAACTATGGGAACCCCCACCTGCAAGTGTGGTGGGAACACTCCTGTTTGTGTCACCCATCAGAATCATGGCATGGTTCTGGCAAGTACTGCTCTTTCTGTCATTCTTTCTCATTAAGTAACATCTTAAAGAATTAAACATGTATTACATTCTCAATGCCCCAGATCTCAACCTCCAGGACACGAGTGTCACTTTACTAGACAGAGGAAGTGTAGTCTTTTGAATAGCTCAACAGACTTGTTTGGTCAAGATGTTTTAGTTAGGATCTTCTGTGTCTTCTCTAGTGATGTGTGATACCATTCATATTCCAGATTTCTGGAGGTAAATCACTAAAATGTTCTTATAAATTGGCACAAGGTTCTTTCCTTTTGATGGATTTCAATTCAACAAGTGCATATTGAGTGCCCCGTATTATCAAGACCTTATGGAGGATGTGAGGCAGAATAAGAATTGAGAGCCCTCAAAAAACAGTTCAACTGGTGGGATAAAATGTTTACAAATGCTATGACATAAAGTAGAATGTGAAAGTATAGTAAGAGAGATTTAAAGTTATTTCAGAGGAGAAAGGAGTCATTGCTGACTGAATAAATCAGAGAGGGTTTCTTGGAGGTGGTTTATCTTAATTGTGATGTTTTAAGACTATAGCAGAATAGTTCACTATATTTCAATTCAAGAAACATTTATTAAAAGACTACTATATTCAAATCACTGTGTTAGGTGGTAGGGAGATCAGGAGAGAGATGAAACAGATGCTGCTTTCAAAAGAGGCTTATACTGAATACTCATACTGCACACCTCTCCTGAGGATCTAAAAAGATCATTTTAGATGTCAACTCAGAGAATGAATTTAGATGGGCTGAATTATTCTCAACAGTTAAAGGGCTGGGCTTAGGACTCTGGTGCAGTGGAACCACCTCTGAATTTGTGGGTCAAAGGACTTGAGTTCTAATCTTGACTTTTGCTATTTACTACTATCTATATATTACCTTGGGCAAATCATTTAATATAGGGGTTCTTAAATTTTTTGTATCCCTCTGTCATCTCATGGAACTTATGGAACCCTGTCTCAGAATAATATTTTTAAGTACATAAAATAAAATACATATGATTATAAGTGAAATCAGTTATATTGAAATAGTCATCAAAACATTAAAAAAACCAAAAACAAAAGTTCATAGACCCAGGATAAGAACCCCTGACTTAACTTATCAGGTTGTTTCACAGTTAATTTAGTTGATTCATATGTAAAATGAGAAATTTGACCCTTTCAGTCTCTACGGTCCCTTCTAACACTAAATCTCGTATTGGCTAACCTTCATTTATATTGCAGCTTGTCTTTTCTATGATTCATGTCATAGAACTTTCAGTTCCAATGAGAATAATAGTGAAAACATAGATTTATAGAGAGCTTTAGGGTTTACAGAGTGCTTTGGTCCTAATAACAGCCCTGTGACATAAATAGTGCAAGCATTATTAACCCACTTTATGAAACAGGAGACTGAGGCTCTAAACAGTAAAGTGATTTGTCCAAGGTCACATAGTTAATAATTGACATAACTGAAGCTCAAAACACAGGTCCTCTGAATTCAGACATAAGGCCCTATTGTGCCTAGCATAGAGAATGTTCTGAATCAATTCTTGTCCCTTTTCATCGATATATAGACCAAACTAAATTTCTTTAAAAAAGAGAATTGGGGCAAAAATTTAAAAAAGAAACAGTGGATCCTGGAATTAGCAGAATGATGCTAGCTAGATTACACCTTCCCTACCAATTTCTCTTTTTCTGAATTAGCCAGAAATGGTAATATTGAATCAATGATGGTGTTACTGATGGAAAGAGGGATCATAGTGTACTAGTTTTGATGGAATAACTGACCCTATTGCTTTAAATTCTTAAGCAACGTTATGCCTTCTAATAGTAGGAAAAAAGTATCCTCTCTTGATCATCAATTACACTTAATTTTCCTGGCTAGGCTATTCTGCATGACCGTGTGCATTGCTAGAGTGACTTTTTAAGACCCTGCTCTGTTCTACAGCCAAACCATGTGAGTGGAATGAGGCCGAGCAACGAGTGTGCAGCAAGAGAGCCTTTGGACTTGTGTCACTGAAATGATGTATGAGTGTCTGGAAATAACACGCATGTTGCTGTGTATGCTTGCTATATTTGTTGTTTTTTGTTGCTCCCCTCGTAGGAAGGAGAGTTGGAACAATTCACAGGAATGGGGCTTAGAATGGAGGATGGCATTTCATGGGTCCTGTGGGAGCATTTGCATGTGGAAGTCAAAGGTCCTAGAAGAAATATTTAGCTCTGAGCAGTAGTAACAAACAGCCTGGGATTTGGTGAATATAGTGATATCAGAGATAAGACTTCATTGGTTTAAGGTACTTTGAATGTGTGTGTGTGTGCGTGCACATGTATGCATATTTAGGAATTATACAAAAGTAAAATAACTAGTACATGCTCATATCTGCTCTGCTCATGCTGATTTTGTTACCAATTTATCCTGAATACTTGTGCTTTTGCTAACTTCCCTAAAATCTAATTTTTGTCTTGATATTCCCTTGCTCAAAAATGTATAATGGCTCCCTACAGGGATCTATTAGGTGCCTGCCATGTGAAAGGCGCTGTGCCAAGTGCTAGAGATGCCAAGCTGAAAAATAATGTGGTCCCTGCCCTCAAAGAGCTTATGATTGAATAGGAAAAGATAAGGTATATATACAAATGAATATGAAAGGAGAAAGAATGTGATAGCGGTGAGGGAGAAATCCAAAGTCCTATAAAGATTTTAATAAGATAGGGATCACTTCCCATTGGGGGAATCAGGGAAGACATCTTAGAGGAGGTAGAATCCTTCTCTGAGGTGACAACAAAAGGAGATGAGGAGAGAGAGTGTTAGACATGGTGGGGTGGGTTGCAAGGAGGTATGTGTGAAGGCAAGCAAAGTAGGATCTTTTGCTGTTTATGTTTTAATAAAAGTGCCTCTGATTGAATAATGTGATTAAAGAAAATCTTCCCCATCCACTAATGAACCTGCTCATTGAGGAAAGCTTGATTAGGGGAGGTATTTTGTAGGAAGGTCCCAAAAACCTTTTTTATTTTTCCTATTGAGGCACTGAGTCAGAGGGTCATGCCCTCTGGCTCTGAAAAGTGTATAAGTACCCTGAGGGTGAGGTTTTACTTTGGGGCTTAGTTTATGGAAGAAAGTTTGTGTGCCAGATGAGACTCTAAGCAGTTTTGAAAACCCAGATGTTGGTATTTCCCTCTCTGGTAACTATCTATGTACAGTCATGCAGTTGCACCTGTCTGTTGAACTGTGATGTTGGAAGTGCTGTTTGTTGATTTAGATTTCTCTGTATTTTCTCTGAAATTCAGGGAGCTGATTGTTTCTGCTGAATTAAGTGAATGACGCTGTGCTTGATTAAAGGAGATTGCTAACCCTCAAAAGTTGCCTTTCCTTTTAATGAATGCAGATCTAAGAACCTGTGATAGTAGGTCCCCCTGGGTATGCCAGGTTGCTTACTGATACATTATGACACTATAAAATGAGATGGAAAAACAATTAATAGTCCAGTGTGACTGGAACACAATATGTGTCAAGGGGAGTCAAGTGAAACAGGACAGGTTAGACCATAGAAAGCCTCAAATGACAGATTAAAGAATCCAAACTCATCTCATTGACTTTTGAAGCCTTCTATAACTTTCATTGCTTATCCAGCCTGATCTTCAACTCATGCGACCTGATTTCTCACGACTATTTCCCAAAATGTACCTTACACTTAGCCAAGGCAAATCTCTTTCTACTCAATATCTCAGAACAATAATAATACTTGATATTTCTTTGATGCATTAACAGCCTTATAAACTCATTCCCATAACCATCCTGTGTGAGTATAAATATTAGAGAGATCAACAGACTTGCCCAAAGTCATCTTTCTAGTGAAGGACAGAACCATGACTTGACTATGAGCCCTCTGCCACAAAGTCCATGCTAGATGACATTGCCTCTAGGTCATTTCTAGGTATATATTTTCCCTCATGCCTGGAATGACCTTCATTCTCCTCTCTTATTATACCCAACTTCAAGACCCAGTTAGTCTCATCTCTCCCATGAAGTCTTCCCCAACTATTCCTGTTTACACTGATCTCTTCAGTGAATTAAAGTCAATAAGAGTTAAGTTTAACAAATTGCCTCATTGTTCTGTATACATTAGTTCTGTTTTCCTAGTTAATTATGATGGTAGAGACCATGGCCTCTGCTATTTTTGTGTGATCATGAGTGCCTAGTACAGTATATATACTGTATAGGAATACGTGTGTTTGATAGATAATTGGGTGGTTGATAGGCTGACTTTATAGTTGCATACTGAGAACCGTTGGAGAACATTTTTGATCTTCTGAGATGTCACTTCAAAACAATCTCAGTGCTAAATTCATCTGCATAAAATAATATAGAATGATAACGTAAATATAAATAATAATATAAAATAATATAGAAGAAACAATGCCAGTTATATATATAAATGAATTTGTGTATGTATGCATGTATGTATATCTTTACATATCTTTGGGCAGATATACATATGTAAAAAGATTGTATCTTCTTTATTCTAAGTTCATGGAAGTAAATTCTGCTTATTATGACTCCTGCCTACTTTCTCCACTTAATTAATATTATTCCCCTTTATATACTCCACTAGCCAAACTGGCTCACTTTCTGTTGTTCAAACCTGGCACTCCATCTTTTGCCTCCATGCCTTTGAATAGGTTCTTTCTCCATGGTTGGAATGCACTCTTACTTCACAGAATCCTTAGGTACTTTCAAGACCATTTCATGTGCCTTTTTGGTAGAAATCTGTCTTAATCACCATAGCTGTTACTAGTATTTGTCTTCTAAAATGATGACACATATATGTATCTGTTTTTATTTCCCCAGAAGAATATTTGTCCCTTGAGGGCAAAGACTACTTTGGAAATTTTGTTTCTATTCCCAGAGTCTAACACAGTGCCTGGTACCCAGTAGGCACTTAATAAATGCTTACTAAATGAATTGAATGCCTGAATGAATTTCACCTGTCACTTTCAAGGAAACGGTTGGGTACATAGAAAAATGGATTATTACTCTTTAGACTTCAGAGTAAAAGTGGCAATACCTAGACTGACATAATGAATTACATTTTTTCTCATTTTGTTTCATTTGATCCTTTCTGGGTTCCAGAAGCTAGTATAGTTGCCATTCTTACTGGAACACTCCTTGTTGGTTTTTACCTTTGGTCTTTTGCTAGCACAGTAGGTAGAGTTAATACAGGGCACTTTGTGCCTTGATCGCCAAGGTGATTTTGGTTTTTTGGTTCCTTTAATCCCATACATATGCATATAACTTAATTGAAGTGAATAAAACAAATAAAAATATACATATCCTTTCAACAACATGCTTCTTGTATAGTTGGAAGGAGAATTCATCACAGCATGCACCTTAACATTTACATTTCATTTTATTTTCTTGAGTGAGACCTGCCAGCAAGAGAAATAATTTTCAAAAAAGTCAGAGCTAATTACTACTAAGATCTGATTTCGAATCTGAGCTTAGATTTTACATTTACCAGCTATGTGACTGTGGGCAAGTCACTTAACCTCTCTTTGCCTCCATTTCCCTCACTGTAAAAAGAGGATAATGACAGCACCTACCTCACAGGGGTGTTGTGATGATCACATTAGATAAAGTACAGTACCCAGCACAGTAGGCACCATATGAATCTTATTCCCTCTCCCCCTTTTATTTTATATATTTAAAAAGTTTCTGATTTCCTATAATGTATAGCAAATGTTTGAATGCTTACAATTTGATGCAAAAGAAAAAAGATGTAACTCCCATCTTCCCCACCCAGGTTACTCCTCCAATTTGTACTCATACTTGAAAGCTGACTTCCCAAAGGGGCTTCTACCTCTGTTCCAGAGGTAACCCTGTGATTCTAAACTCCTAATACTATAGCTCATGAGCTTCTACTGGTGCGCTTCCCATTAGCAATCAGTCAATACACATACTCAGTTCTCAGTGAACTATGGTCATGAAACATTCTCTCCAGATTTGTAAGCTGAGATATATCGCAAGTACAGACACCACATCCATGCAAAGAGTGGGCTCAAACTCAGAGTACAAGGTAGTACAATGTACTACAATGTACAGAGCACAATGGTAGTGAGGAACACATTCAAGACACTTGGGTGGCAAAGGCAACTCATAATTTTTCATACTTTTGGGTCCTCTTAAGTACAGCATCTCTATTATGCAGGTTGCTCAAGGAACATGCTTAGGGGTCCCATTCCTTCATCTTTTTTCTTTCCTTAAGCGACTGCCTCTACATTCATTATCTGTCTGAAGAATGGGGTCTCTGCTCCCTCCTAGATACATCATCTGTTGTTGCTTGAATAGCAGTGCTTCAAAACAACCTTGCCAATGTAGGGATGTAGGAATGTAGGGATGTAGCCATCTAGGGATGCAGATGGGGGAAGGAAAGAGTTCTCATCTTTCCAACAAGAGTGACTCCCTCTCAAGAACCAGGTTCTTCTTCTAGCTTCTTGTAGCTTTCAGGATTTTCTGAAACTACTTAAGGCTTTGCTAGTTAAAAGCCCCAGGGACCTGGCTAGTTTATTTACTTATTTAATCCTACTTCTCCCTTCTTAACTAGTCATAAAAAACCATTCATATCTCACAAAAAGATCATTCATCAGTCTACAGTCAACATTTATTAAGCTACGTACTGTACTAAGATGCTTCTTGACAGTTTATGGCCTCATTAACACCTTGTGATTATAGTCTAGGTTTAAGGAGGGATTGGCAAAAGATTAACTCCTCTACATTAAAAAAAAATTTAAATGATTAAATGGAAGACAAATTAGAAACCCTTAGGACAAATTTAATCTCTCTGAATGCAGCCTAAATTTTGAAATTATTTTGGACACAACTACTCTCTAGAGGTCCTGTTTATTCCCCATGTGTTACCTACCCTTGTTCTTTAAGCTTTTGTCATGTTTCTTTTAGCCCCTTGCTGAGTTATAATTTGTCAGGAATTTTGTGAAGTCCAAATCCCATTAACCATCAAGTTTGAATCAGTGCAATGATTCTGAAGGCTTAGTATTTTATTTTTGAAGGTACATAGTTTACATCAGCCACAAGTCTAGGAGTATGTTCTAAGAGGAAACACTAGTGGGGTGATCCAGTGTGGTCATTTATCTGACCTCAATTTTCTGCTGTGTAAAATAAAGGAATAAATTGTAAGGTCCTTTCCAACTCCAGAAGTTTATCATTTATAACCAGTTGAAGTTAATTATCAGATTTCAGAACTAATCTTGATTCAAAGCACCCCTTTGAGAAGACACCCGATTTTGTACAAAGGAAGTTTAACTTACTAGAAAGTCCCTCTCCATTGCAGGTTTTAGAGGAGGTGACTTATTTTGTTTATAAATACATGTCACTTTTAGGGGATGGCTAAAATAGTAAGCTGATAGCTATAGGGTAAGGTAGACTCTCTAAGAGGTCAGGGATATTTCACCCTGGCCTCTTGTTCTATGCTCTTCTTCCAAAGCCCGATGGAATCTTTAGCAAGCCTTCTGGGCAGACAGAATCTTGAGTTGAGATATTTAATCTGAAAGATTCCATCTGATAAATTGTATGGCACTCCATTCAGCTAACTGAGAACTTCAGCTGACTTTGGCAGGCTTTTAGCTTGTGGTTCCAGTGAGTCTAAGTATTGCACAGCTGATGCTTATACCACTAAGCCAGTCTCTCCAGAATTACGCATATGACTGCAGTCTATTTGGCATTTGGCATATGGAGACTTGACTGCTTGTGTGCTTTCCTACTGAGGAAGGAATATTACCTAGGAGAATCCTTCATCTGCCCTTTGCTTGTCTATTCCCTCACCTTCACTTATCCAACTCACAAGAGTATGAAAATAACATGAGAAAGTTCCAGACACTTCTCTCTACTTCCAAGATATCACATGGGGTATATGACTTTCTCTGAACTGAAAAGTCAAGGCTCTTTACTCATTATCAAAAGTGTGTGTGTGTGTGTGTGTGTGTGTGTAATGAACCTGCTTTTCTTGATACTATTTACCATGGGGGTAGACAGCTAAGTGTTGTAGTATATTATATTATAGTTCCAAAGAAAGTTTTTTAACATTTACTTTTATAAAATTTTGAGTTCCAAACTTTTTTGTACCTGCCTTTCCCCCCTCCCTAAGACAGCAAGCAGTCTGATATAAGTTATACATGTACAATCATATTTAACATATTTCCACATTAGTTCTGTTGAGAAAGAAGAATCAGAACAAAACAGAAAAACCAAGAGAAAGAATAAACAAATCAAAACAAAAGGTGAAAATAGTATGCTTCCCATCTGCATTCAGACTCTGTGGTTCTTTCTTTGGATGTGGATAATATTTTCCATCTTCAGTCTTTTGGATCATTAGAGCATTGTATTGCTGAGAAGAGCCAAGTCTATCAAAGTTGATTATCACACAGTGTTGTTACTATGTACAATGTTCTCCTGGTTCTGCTCGCTTCACTCAGCATCAATTCATGTAAGTCTTTCCAGGTTTTTCTGAAATCTGTCTGCTCATCATTTTTTATGATATTTCTTATGTATTCCCTTACATTCATATACCACAACTTGCCCAGACATTCCTCAGTTGATGGGCAGCCCCTCAATTTCCAATTCTTTGCCACCACCAAAAGAGCTGCTGTGAATATTTTTGCACATGTGTTTCCTTTCCCTTTTTTATGATCTCTTTGGATACAGACCTAGAAGTGGTATTTCTGGGTCAAAGATTATGCCCAGTTTTATAACTCTTTGGGCATAGTTCCAAATTGAAGAGCTAAAGGTTGTAATGAAAATGTTTTATTAGAAGAGATGTGCACACATGAGGCAGGGTTGGGTAAATGAAGCAATGAATTTCAGGATTACTTTGCAATGTGCTTTGTGTGTTAAGGTTCTCTCTTTCAGATATAGATATTAGATTTTATTGGTATAGGAAACACCTATTGAAGAAATTCCTTCTAGCAAGTCTACACCTGTTCTGCATTTTAAAGTCATAAAGTTGCCTGGGGCACTGAGAGATTAAATGAGTAGCCCAGGGTCACACAGTCTATATGTATCAAAGGCTGGATTTAAGAATAGGTCTTCCAAGGCTAGTTTTCTAACCACTACGCTGTTCTGCCTCTCATTGTCTCTTAGCAGCAATATTTGGACATAAACAGTTGCAATCCATTTAAAAACAAAGTATTGATATGCTGTCTTATACTGTGAAAGTATATCTAATGTCCACTTGTAGCTCTTCTTAAGTTCTATGATCCATATGTTAGCTTTACACTCTATCTCTGAGCATGGGAACTCCATGATAGACTATCATTCAGCAAATATTTACTGGGTACTTACTATGTACTGCCCATGCTAGGCACTGAAAAGGATACAAAAAAGCATAGCATATTACTTTTACCTTCTAGTTGTAGAGAAAAGGTTATGATAAGATGGGAAACTAAGTAAGATTATAATGTAGCAATACAAGCTATAGTACTAGGCTCAATATGCGCATGGTCAGTAGGTTAAAATAACTAATGAATGGCAGAAATAACATGTGCCTAGAGGAAGTAGAAGGAAAGCAGGAATAGTTTCTCTGAGAATTTAGGATTTATATTAAACCTTGAAGGACAGATAGGATTGGGTGAGAAGAGCTTTCAGAGTTGGGAATGGTGTAGATGAAAGGGCTTAATACCATTCCTTATCTTCCTGTTCATTATGTGATATTCCATGAGATGGGAGATAATATATATGCAGTGTTAACCATTGTATCAGCAAGGATTCTGACATGCTGTACAGGTTCTTAGATCTACTTTTCTAAAAGGAAAACAATTTTCAAGGGGTCAACAATCAGTTTAGTCAAGCATATATATCATTCACTTAGTTCAGGGGAAAAAGTCAACACCCTGAACTTCAGAGAAAATATAAGTAGAGAAATAAAGATCAATAGACGGGGCTTATAACTGTCCGATCATAAGCAATACCTACATCAGAGACCAACAGACAGATCCAACTATCTGGTCATTACACACACACACACACACACACACACACACACACCCCATATATATAGTTACCAGAGAGAGAAGCACCAGCATTTGGGTTTTCAAAGCAGGGAGGTGGCGGGGGCCTCCTTAGTGGCTGCCCTGAGTCTCTTCTATACAAACAAATGCTTCCAATGAGTAAGTCACAAAACAAAACCTCACCTCAGAATACATACATACATACATACATATATACATATACATATATATATATGTATATATATATATATATATACATATATATATATATATATTCTGTGCCTCATTAGAAATTAACAAAAGGTATGGGCCTTCCTATAAAACAAATCTCCCCTAATCAAGCTTCCCTTAATGAGAAGACCCATTAATGTGTGGGGAAGATCTTTAACTCTCTAATTAACATTGCAACCATGAATCTGTATCATGCCATAGATAGAATGTTAGACCTAGGGGCAGGAGTACTTGAGTTCAAATTATGCTTTTAACTCAAACTGTAACCATCCTAGAGTAATTGTTGTTTTATCCTAGCAAACACACATGGTTTGGGGGTAAACCCTTTATGAAAGAGGGGTTGAAAGAAAGCTTCCCCTAGGAGATTCAGCAAAGAGAGGTCTACCATGTAAAATGAGTGTGTTGCCTTGGATGTCAGTGCCTTTAGGGGAGAATTAACCTTTCCCTGTCATTCAGGGTCCTGTTGCCATCATGTCTGTTTCTCAAAGCTACCTTTGCTGGGTCACTGTGTTTGCCTCCTGATTGGCCTGGGGAACTATGCCAAGCAGAATGACTGGAATCAGTGGCAGTGGCAGAGCCCTGTCTTCAGGTTGTCCCGGAGTCTCTCTAATACCATCTTCACCCTCCACCTCCAAATGACTTTGTTCCAGGTGCTGGAATTCCTCATTGGATCTTTTCCTCTGACATTTACTAGCATGATCACAGGCAAATGATGTAACCTCCATGAGAGCCTCAGGTATCTGTCTCAGACTATCTACTGAGTCATTGATGGCTTTCCTCAATGAACAGTGTTCTTACAGGGATGAAATTACAGATCTCTGATGTGTTTGCGTAAATGCTGATCTTAGTAGAGCTGGAAGGAACCTAAGAGGCCAACTAATTCGGTTCTCCTTCATTTTATAGATTAGGAAGCCAAGGCCCAGGGAGGTTGTAATTTACCTAAAGTCACAAAAGTATGTTAAAAGTGGGATATGGACCCAGGTTCTTCAATTCCAGAGGCAAAGCTCTTTCCTTTGTACTATGTAGCCTACCAACCTCCATCTTCTGGTTGCAAATGATCTGCTAGGAAGATGACAATATTTGTTTCTTGGTAGTTTGAGAAATATACCTGGTAGTTTAAAGAAATATTCCCTATTATCATATTCATGGAGATAAAAAATCAAATACCATAGATTTTATTTGTTAAACATATTCAACTTCTCCCTGAGAATTAAGAATCAATGTCTTCATTAAAACCTCAACAGGAAAAACTACAAATTATATCTGTCTGTCGGTCTGTCTCCCTCTCTCTCTCTCTCTCCTTAGATTGGATTAGATTTTTCTCCTCAGGGTAAAGTTTTCAATCATATTCTCTTATTTTATTCAGTACTGAGACTCAGTATGTTATAATAGAGAGAAGGCCATGGAGAAAAGAAGATCTGGGTTCAAATCCTGCCTTTGACACATGCAGACTATGTGTCCAAGGGGAAGTCATTTAACCTCTGAATCGCTAAACAACTCTCTGAGACTAAAAAGAAGTTACAAATGAGTTATCTATCTTCATTGATAGAATTTTCACATAAGAGGTTACCTGTAACTATAGATCTACAATATCCCTCCCTGAAAAAAACGCATTGCATATCAACATTGAGTATTAAATATTTTTTCATAATTTCTGTTGATATATAGTATTATGTATATTATCATAATTTCTATTGATATCTGATATTATATTCTCATAATTTCTGTTTATAATTAATATTAAGTATATATTTTAATAATTTTGTTGATATTATAGACTTTGTTTTATAAAGGAAAACGCCTCATATTTTAATTTTGATTTAAGTATGAAATTTTTTTTCTTTTGCAAGTAGTTATAGATGATTAAAGAATAAAAAACAACTCTCCAGGAAAGAGTGACACATTTCGTTAATGAAATGAAAGAGCTGGCAGAACTGAGGGGACTGGCCAGAGTAATACTGGCTAACGTATGCTATGCCATTCACTCTGTAGCAATGATGTTATTGTTACACAGCACTTTGGAAACAGAGGTCGAGGTCCTAGAACAGTATATTATTCAACAAACATTGTTCAAAAGCCAGTCTCCTTTCCTTCTGCTTGTTCAAATTGCAATTTGAACAGCAACGTATTCTCCCTTGGATATACTGCTTTATATCATAAAGCTAGATAGATGATCACCAAGAGGGGAAGGGGGAAAAGGAGGTAGAATTCTTAGTAGAATTTGAGAGCATTTCAATAGAATGGAATTCCCAGGGTCTGGTGTCATTTTGTCATTAAGATCATTTGCCTTTTTGAGAATACCCATGGTGATCTTCAGGAAAACCACTTTGAAAAAGATGAATTATTAGGATAAATCACTACCTTCACTAAAGAAGCTTTGAAAAATGTCCATTTGGCAAGGACTAGTGCTAAATATCCTATAAGAAGAATGATAAGCAAAGACCTTGTCTTCCAGGGTGATTGAAAATAAAAAGATTCAAAGGCACAGATGATCTAACTAGGTTATATGAAAAGTGACTTTTTATTGAGAAAATAAACATCATAATGTTTTAGTTCCTAGAGCACCTTTATTAGGAAGAACTTTATAAGGATTTTTCCATGGATGAGTGAATGAATAAATTCGTCTTATCTGTAAACCTGTGAAATAGGTACTTAACTCATCAGATTGAACTGTCTTCAGTAGTCAGAAGGGGTCTCATTATGGCCAAAAGATTAGATAATCTGGAAACCACTGGGATTTTCTTTTTTGAAAATTTATTTGTTTATATTTAGTTTTCAACATCCACCTTTTTTTAAGATTTTGAGCTCTAAATTTTTCCCATCCCTCTTTTCCTCCTTCTGCAAAACAGCTTGTAATCTGATATAGGCTATACATGTGCAATTATATTACACATATTTCCATATTAGACACGTCATGAAAGAAGAATCAGAACAAAAGGGAAAAATCATGCAAAAAAAGCAAGAGAGAGAAAGAGAGAGAGAGAGAGTGAAAGAGAATAGTATGCTTGGATCTTCATTCAAACTTCAAGTTTCTTTCTCTGAATGTGGATAGCATTTTCCAACATGAGTCTTTTGGAATTGTCTTAGATTACTGCACTGTTGGAAAAGCTAAGTCTATGAAAGTTGGTCATAGAACAATGTTGGTTTTACTATGTACAATGTTCTCCTGGTTCTGCTCATTTCACTCAGCATCAGTTCATATGGGTTTTTCCAGGTTTTTCTGAAGTCCACCTGCTCATCGTTTCTTATGGAACAATAGTATTCTATTACATTCATATATCAACTTATTCCGCCGTTCCCCAGTTGATGAGCATGCCCTGAATTTCCAATTCTTTGCCATCACAAAAAGAACTGCTATAAATATTTTTGTACATGAACCACTGGGAATTTTGGCAATCATTTCTATTCTTCTGACTTAGTTTTTCATTGACTAATCCAGCTCCACTTATAGAGAGATTGTAGAGGCATGCACAGTTGCTTTTGACAAAAAAAAAATCAATCTGAAAACTGGAAAATCTTAATATCAATCAACTTGTACATATTACTTCCCAAAATGACCCACAGTAACAACAACATGAGGCAAATAATTGTGAATATTCCTTTTTTGTTGTGGTTTCTAAACAAAGGTACTAAAAAACAAAATTTTTCTAAAAAATAAAAAGCATTATTTTTTCTGAGTAATAAAAACAAAGTAGAGATTAGAATATTCAGTTCCTGAATCCTCATTTTATTTCATGTAGTGCAGTACTAAGCACAAAGTCAGGAGTCCAGGGGATTTGAAATGATAGATTCTTTTTTCTAACTCTGAATGGCAGTAGCTAGAGTACCCTAGTCCTGGGGTCAGAAAGAGCTGAGTTCAAATCCTGTGACAAACACTTCGCAGCTCTGTGATTCTAAGCAAGTCACTTCACCTCATTTTCTTCATATGTAAGTGAAAGGGGGATACTTAGTGTCCTCTTAGCTGCCTTCTAGATCTAAATTTAAGATCCTATGACACACACACACTATGAACATATGAATCAGGCTTGTTTGAGAGAATACCAATATTACCATTTCACAGGACTCTTTTGACCCAGTATAAGATTGAATATCTTCCTTCCTTCCCTCAGGAATAGCTAACTCTGCATCTCTCGTTGAGAAATGGGGTCTTTGGAAAGGCATATGAAGGGACAGTAAAACCTCTCTTTGGTGCTGGAAGCAGAGGCATTAAAATAGCAATGAAGGTAAAGCTTTGGACATCTTCCTGAGCTCAAATCTGGCCTCAGGTACATATTAGTTTTAGCCCTGAACAAGTCACTTAACACTGTTTACCTCAATCTCCTCATCTGTAAAATGAGCCAGAGAAGGGGATGGCAAACCATCCCTATATCTTTGCCAAGAAAACCCCAAACAGAGTCACCAAGAGTCAGACATGTCTGAAAAACAATTGCACAACAGTAAAGTTATAACTTACTGAAAGGAATTATCAGGGGCAGGAGGGAAACTCCAGGTAAACTCAGATGAAGTCCCATTCTTCAAAAAGCAAAAAGCTCTATGAAATATGAAATGTAAGCAAATAGACTGGAGAGACTATATAGATACCAAAAATCATGACATACTTTGAGGGGCACTTAAAGGCTCAATTATTGAGGTATATCATCATCTTATACCATGGTTTCTAAGATTCCTACTCTGTGGAATCCTTCTGGAGACATATGCCTTTGTGTGGGTTCAACTTTTTTTCAGTTTTTATTTGGGAGGTAGAGTGGTATAGTGGTAAGAGCACTGAATTTAGAGTCAGAAATTTTAGATTTAAACCCTAAATCTTCTACTTATTAACTATGTCAATTTGTAATGTGCAACTTTCCAAGTTGGTTTCCACATTTGTAAGATGAAGAAGTTAAAATAAATGATCTCTAAGGGCCCTTCCAGCTTTAATACCATAATTCTATGACTGTCAGCTAGCAGACATGTGAAGGCAAGTTAATTTATATGATCAATCAACTGACCACCAATGTCATCCAATAAGGATTAAGCTGCAAACCAGGTAAGTTTTTATGGGAGTGAGGATGGAGAATAAAGTTCTAGAAAATGAATTAAATAGGGAAAGTTCAATACCTTGGTATCCAGAAGATAGCACAAAAGCATTGGATTATGGTGTTAGGAACTTCACTCATTCGAACAACATTTATTTAGCATCTAGGATTATTTAGCATCTAAGATTTAGCATCTTTAGCTCAACTAGGGGCAAGTAAGTGGTGCAATGGATACAGTGCCAACTCTGGAGTTAGGAATACTCATCTACCTGTGGTCAAATCCAGCCTAGCTGTGTGACCTGGGGAAGTCACTTGCTTCCTTTAACTGAGTAGTTCCTTATCTGTAAAAGTAAGATAGAGAAGGAAATGGCAAACTACTCCAGTACCTTTGCCAAGAAAACCCCAAATGAGGACATGAAGAACTGGACATGACAAATAACTAAACAGCAATACAACAGCACCAGCTGGATGTGACACTGGGGGAAAAATAAACCAAAGTTTATATTGAGTCCAAAGAGAGCCTTGAAAAGAGGAGTAAGAATGGCTGAATCCAAACTTGGTCTATTTTGTAATTTCACTGAGGGTCAGACCTAGTGTAATGTATTATTTTCATTTCTATACCTACTTTATTATCAAAGATCCATTAAGATACCACCTCTTCCACAAAGCCTTTCTGATATGTCTGTAACATAATGTTAGAGAGTTACATGACACTTAGAAAGTTGAAATGATTTGACCATGGTCACACAGCTAGTAAATGGATCACAGATTTAGAACCAGAAGGAATCTCAGTTTTATAAAATTTATTAAAAGGGAATTTCAATACTTAAGGTAACATAGCAAGAAAACTAGGTAGTCATCTAGTTCCTTTATTTTGCAGAGAAGGAAACAGGGATCCACAGAGATTAAATAACTTAGCCAAGGTAACATGCAGAGGCAGTATTTGAACCCAGGTTTTCTGATGTCATGTTTAACACTCGATCCATTATTCCACACTGTCACAGTAGAGATCCTGCTAAATAAATAACTTACTTTAGAGAACTGAAATTTTAAAAATCTTGCTTTTCTCATAACATTCTAATTTCCCTTCACCCCACACCAACCAAAAAGCCTTCCATTTCGGGGAAAACTGCTAGTTCCTGGTTCAGATCCTTGAAGTTTGCTGATTTGAATTTAATTGACATTAGAACAGTTCTTCATCAAGGACCTGTGTATTGTAAAAGGATAGTGAAAGTTTTTTAAAATCAAGAAATGAACAGCTAACAACCAAACCTGGTATCTTTACAATAAGTTTCTTTTGATATACTTAGTGCAAAATACCAGGCATTTTACCTGAAACTCTTTTTTTTTTCTCTTTAGCCCAATATACTTTCTTAAGCAAACTTTTCTTTTGCTTTAAGCATGGGTATTACAAGGAAGGATTGACATTAATCCATTATACTTCCATCAGAGTAAGTTACTGATAGCGATCAAGTTACACTAACTAGTCATTTGATCTTGTACTGAGCAGACTCTAAAGAAAGGCTCAATAGATCAGGAAAAGTTTGACTTCCTGACGGAGGCACATCTGATGAGGTAACAGTTCTGAAACCAGTTTCCTTTGACACATTCAGGAAGCCTGTTGAGTTATCTGGGTATTAGATCAGTTTTCATATCTTAAGTGAATTGAGGATATAGCACACCAACAATAAACACAGCAAGAAACAAGGGAATGTGCAGTGGAAATCACTCAGTAGGTCTAAAAGAATTGAAATCCATCAGCTTTGTCCCTCCTTGTCGTTTCATTAGTTTGAAGAAGAATTTGTGTATGTGTTGAACTCTGAATTTAGTGAAATGTTAGCATGGTCTTATGTTTCCTTAAACAGATGAAAATGAGAAAAATAGGAAAAGATAGTTAAAGAGTATACTCCTAAGCATAGATGGTGCAGGTAAAAATTTAAGGGTGGTAGTCATCTGCAAGGCAGAGTTGTAATGAGGAATTTTTTCACTTGGAACAAAAATTATTGAAACTGAGGGAGGAAGGGATAGTGTCTGAAAAAGTGGTAGTGGCCCAGAAAATATTCTGATTAAGGTACTATTTCACATTAAGAGCAAGATATCCGATTTTTATCCCAATAGGAGCACCCAGAGATGGGCACCAGATTGAAGGAATTCTAGGGATGATGGCCTGGTATAGGTGGGCTATGTGAGAGATAGGGCTATGAGAAGGTCTTGAGGAAAAAGAATGCCTACCTCCTACCCTAGGACAGAACTATTCCTCTTCCCCTAGAGATCAGTGCCTGGAAGCAAACCCTCATTTGCTTCATGGCTTTGTTGCAAGATTTCTATAAACAGTAATATTTTTGGCAGTCACACACAGTCACACAGACACGCACACATGCACACACATACACACTTAGAAATGAATTTGAAGCAATGGAAACTCTCTATGGGCATCAAACTATTTCAGCAATCAGAGAAATTATGAAGTAATGTCTACGGGGAATTAGGAATTATAAATTCTAATCCTATTTAGAATTATGAATGAAAAAATATTACTGCTGCTATTTTGCTTGCATTCACATTTTGGGAAAGTCTCCCAGCCCTTCTACAAAATGACAAAATAAGATACACTTTATATTTTTTAAGAACTAAAGAGCCTTACTTTTCAAAATTCTAGGATGAAAGATATTGGATTGCATTTTTTTCTCTTCACAAGGTTGAAATCTTTGGGCAAAATTTTGGTTGTTCTAAGGAATCAACCTATTTTAATAAACACCAGTGACCACTAGGGGATGCCATTGACCTCTTTAAGAATACAGAGCAAGAACTGTATCTTGCATAAAAGGCTTTCATTTATAAAACAAATCAGGGGTGGGGAATGCTGAAGTACTCTTTAAAGAAAATTAAGGTGTTTTAAATAGCTTCTAGAGATGGGAGTTTGATGCGTTGTTGTTGTTGTTGTTTTTTTAATGAGAACAACCTGTTGTGCCTGTATCTTCTCAGTATATTTCTCAGTATCTGATCACTCTAAAATTCTGAAACAATATAGAGTTTGTTCAATGAACCTCAATATATCATCATGAAACTGATGGAAGAAGTCCTTCTCATATACTTATGCAAAGCATACGCAACAATAGGAGAAAATATGGCTCATGGTGTTGGTCCTGAATTGGAGATCGTTTTTATTTACTTATTGACTTTGTTTCCTGCCCTGTAAAAAAAATATCCCATGTTGGTATTGTCAAAAGTCTGAAAGCTAGTTATTTTTTGAACTCATCTATTACATGGTACCATTGATTAGGGAGGGACTTTAAAGATCATCCAGTTAACTCATTTTATAAATGAGGAAACTGAAGTGCAGAGAGGTTAAATGTGTTACCCAGGTCTCCAGGATGAGAGACAGCCTTGTGTTCTTTACACTGTGCTACGCTGTTTTCTACAGATCATTATCTAATGCACCCCTACCTTGCTTTCAGGGACTCACTAGATGAGGCCCATTAGAAAACTGACCTCCCATTTCTGACGTTTTGAAGAAATGTGAGCCTACTATTTTTTTTTTAAAGAGCAGCAGAGTGCCCTGACATTCAAAGTACTGGTTTCTTTAACTCTGTAAGAGATCTGTCCAAATTTGCCATGTGTACTTGGAGAAGGCACTTAATCCCTTCCTGGGATACTTTGCTCCCTTGTAAAATTTGTAAAAAGCAATACACTTGCTTGCTTTATGTTTCAGACATGAAAATAAATGAGACAAAGTAAGAGAAGTAGAACCATAATGAGAAATGTTTTTAAACTTGGTGTCAAAAACATTAGGAATGTTTTCCTAATGTTTCCCTGGAATTAGGGAATTGATGATGGTCCAGAATACAGTTTGATCATAGATGCATTCATGCTGGGAGAGGGGTGGTTTAGCTCTTGCCCTCTTGGAATTTGAAAGAGAGGTAGGTCCAAGAGGAGAGAATAGCAGTAACAGGACCTCAGGGTGATGGTTAAGCTGTAATGGCATGAACCAGCTGAAGACTGAGACAAGATGTAGGGTTGATAGTCACCATGGGGAATAAAAACACCTTCATAGGAAGAAAGTACACTCCCAAAATATAGGCAATCAGAGCCTTCTTCTTGTACTGGTTATTCCTTTGAAGAGAAGTAGCCCAAATACCACAACAGACTAATGTCATATAAATTGGAAAAAGTAGGATCTGCTTATTTTTACATCAGAAGGAAAAGATAAGAAACTATGCATACTGTCATCTCTGTTATGGACTATTAGTGACAACACAATCAAGTAGTAACATATAGAAATTTGATAGGAATATGGAGAATAGAAGAATAAACAAAAATACAGTTGAGTCTGGGAATTATTCATGAGGGGTTCTAATTAGGATCAGAAGATCATAGTTTTAGAGCACGATTATCAGTTTGACTTATAAGTTCAAATCTAACCTTAGACACTTATTTACTAGCCATGTGACCCTATGCAAGTCACTTAACCTCTCTGTGGCTGTTTCCTCATTTGTAAAAGGGAGATAACAATAACATCTACCTCACAGAGTTATTGTGAGGATCAGATGAGTTCATCAGCCTCATTATTGTGTGTTGGCACAGATTTTATACATTTGGTGAACCAATTATTCTCTTCTTATTTGAATTTAAATAGTCTTAATCACCAAGTCCTTTTAAGGATTTTTTTTTGTGTAATCTTAGAAGTTACTGTTTATCTTTATTTCCTGCAATTCTGAGGTCCTGCTCTCACTTTGGATGACCTTGTGATCCTCTGTGTAGATATTTCAAAAGGCGGTGTCTAGTTAGAACAACTGCTCTTCATCCACAAATACAAGTTGCCTGGACACTATTTGTCCATAAATCTACATGTATTTATTAGGGATCCTAGCCCCATGATCTCACATCAGGTTTGAGTGAGTTATACAAGATTAATTTGTTCCTTAAATTTGTGTTAGAATGTGGATGAGTTTCCCTGAAAAGGTTTGTATAGTGATTTATTTGATACTTCTCAAAATGTAGTCCTTATACGACCAGGGGTCCCTGAAACTCTTTCTAAAACAGCCTGAGAAACCAACATGTTATTTGCCTACTAAAATTATCTTCCCTTTTCTAGCTACATATCTGTGTGAGGCAAGATTTTCTGCATTGCTTCTATCAAAACATCACATTGCAGCAGATTGAATACAGAAGCAGGTATAAGAATTCTACTGTCTTCTATTATGGTAGATATTAAAGAGATTTGAAATAATTTGTAAAACTGCCATTCTTATGAAATTTTGTTAAATGGTTACTTTTCTTAAAAATTTATATCAACAGGTAGTGGATTCATTATTGTTATTTTAAAACGAATTAATAAATATTTAAAACATTTAACAGTTTTGTTTTATAATATGATAAAAGTTGATAGCTGTGACCCATAGAAACAAAAGCTTTTTAGGGTCCTCAAGAATTTTTAAGAGTACAAAGGGGTCATAAGACCAAAAAGTATGAGAATTGTTGATCTATGTCCTAGGGAAGATCAGGGAGAAACTTGACCTTGTGGTTTTTGGTGGAGTATTTTTGAAGGTGAGGTCTATGGACGCTGACTGCTGCATTAGCTCCCAGCTCTCATCATGGTTTATGTTCATGATTTTCCTTTCCACATCAGAGAACTGGCTGCTTGGAACTACCTTGTGTCAATGAAACACTATACCAGTTCATCCCAGATTGTGAAAATTGATGACTTTGGACTCACCAGAGACAGCTATAAAAATGATCACTGCAGAAAGAAAGGTGAAGGGCGACTCCCACTTCATTGGATGGCTCCAGAAACTTTGATTGATGGAATATTTACTACCCAATCAGATATACAGTAAGCACAGTGGCAAATTCTAATGTGATATGAACTATAACAAATATCAGCAAAGACAAAAAAATGGTTGTAGAATGTTAGCAATGGAAAGCATTTTTGAAAGCATTTCTAAAGCTCAACACTCATTTTGTCTATAGGAAAACAAGTTCTGAAATCTATCTATAACAAGGAATCTTTATACTTGTGGAAACTAGGGCATAATAATATGCCCTCGTTATATGGCATGAGACATGTGAGAAGCTCAGAATACCCTCCACTAACTGGTAGGCTAGGGAAACAGGGTACATGTGAAAAGGAGCTCCTTCCATTCTACTATCTTGTAATTTTCTATTTTAAATAAATCTAATTAGGTGTTATGGAAACTGTTTCCATACTTCTAAAAGAATACAGATATAATTAATATACCCCCTAATTTTGATGTCCTCTAAATTTGGTGCCTTGAGGGTTGTATACAATGGAAATACCATTGGCTTTGGAATCTTAGGACCTAGTTTCAAATCCTACCTCTGAAACATACTACCTGTAAGACATGGGATAAATTATTCAACCTTTCAGGGTTCTTGCTTCCTCATCTGTAAAATTAAGAACTTGAACTAGATGACCTCTAAAGTTCCTTCTAGCTCTAAATCTACGATCCTCTTGTCCCACAAAAGCACCCTAGTTATGGTCCTGCCCTGAGCGAGGTGACTTGCTTGGATCACACAGTTATTCCATGACAAGGGTGGGACTCAAATTCAAGAACTACTTAAAAAAAAATCAATTCATCAAAACTAAGCAACATATCAACCATGAAAAGCAGTATATGCGACACTGAATATTCATAATGTCTTCCTGTCTCACCTCTCCAAACAAAGAAAGAAGGTACATTTTCTCATCTTTCTGAGATTGGTCATTATAGTTACATAACATTTGATTCCATTCTATTATGTTTTTCCCATTTATGTTGTTGTACTTACTGAGCTTACTTATTTATTTTTTGATTCTTGATACTTCATACTCCATCAGTTTATACCAGTCTTCCCATGCTTTTCTGAATTCCTCATACTCATTATCTGCTATGGCACAATGTTCCATTCATGTATCACAATTTGTTTATCCACTGTTCACTTTTATATTTTGATATTAGGGACCTTTCTGTCTTTTACCATCTTGAGGTGTATATTCCCAATGGCAGGACCTCTGGGTCAAAAGGTATAGATGTTTTCATTCTTCCTTCACCTCCACCCATAATGTAATTTGGACTAGCTTCCCATAAAAGGTTGGACTCATTCACAGATCCATCAACACTGTGACTGTCTTTCAACAGGAGAATGTTGCCATACTTTGTCATCTTTTTCAAATTTCTGGATCTGAGAAGAAACCCAGGTTGTTTTAATTTACATTTCTTTTCTCATTAGTGATTTGGAGCAGCTCTTCATGTCATTGTTAATACTTTCTGTTTCTTCTTTTGAGAATTGTATTCTTATCCTTTTGTCATTTATTGAGCTCTTTTCCTTAAACTAATTTTATGTTGGCATTTGTGTAAAATGAAACCATATTAAAATGGAATCCTATTGTATGAATAAGAGTTGACTTTTTTTACCGAGCTGATTTTGAATAATAGCTGTAACTTGAGAGATGGATGACAATCTAGAAACATTTAATAAGCACTTATTTTGTGAAATATGCTATGCAAAGAACTGGGCTTTTCCCAAGTATTTCAAATAGAGACAAGTGCTGACAGAACTTATACTCTTTTAGCACCAGAGTAAAATAGAATAGAAAGAATAATTATTTAAAATATGAAGCTACCAGCTAGTGGTGGGCTGATGCCAACTTCTTACCATGACTGAAGGCATGCATCCTGCTGCTTGACATAACTATCAATCAATCCATCAGTCAAGCTACAAACATTTATCAAGTGCCTACTATGTATTAGACATCTTGGGCACAGAAAAGAGAGTGCTAGCCCTGGAGGCAGGAAGACCTGAGTTCAACTATGACTTCAGGCACTTAGTAGTTGTGTGTTGCTAGCCAAGTCCATTAACCCTATTTGCTTCAGTTTCCTCATCTGTAAAAATGAACTGGAAAAGGAAATGGCAAACCACTCTAGTATCTTTACTTAAAATGTCCCGAATGGGGTCAGGAAGAGGCAGATATGCTTGAAACAACTCAACGTTGTTGTATCAGGCACTGTGGTAGGTGCCAGATATCAAAAAGGTAAAAATGAAGCAAGCAGTCCTTGCTCTCAGGAAGCTTTCAGCTGTGTGATCTTGGACAAGTCACTTAACCCCAATTGCCTTGCACCCCCAAAAAGAAGAAGCTTTCATTCTTTGTGAGGCGATATAATGTGCCTAAATAAGGAATGCTCTTTTTGGATACCTGTTCCAAGTGTCAAAGTACTCAGGCTATGGCTCAGGCTATGACACAACCAAGACACAAAACAAGTCACGAATTTCAAATGAACTGAATAAGTGACAAGTGATCAGAGACTGTTGCCAGGAGAATTCTCTCTGTTTAGTCTCTACTACACAATAATAGTTTCCTCAGTTTGGAGAAGAGTAATGAATTTTGACCTATTAATAAAAGGAAAGAGACATGGCTTCGGACTGAGGAAGAACAAAGTTCCAGTCCTGCCTCTGGTGCATCCTATCATAGGGACTCTTGGCAAATGACTTAAGGTCCCTGTGCCTCAAGCACAGATTTCAGATGGGGGCTGATCTTCAGTGATAGAAGGAATTTCTTTAGTAGGAGTCTGATGCACCAATAAAGCCACATTTGTGGGGATGGAATGAGGAAGTGGGAATTTCTACCAATCACTCCAGTGGGCAAGCACTAGTTGGCCATTTTATAAACACATTAAAGGGGAGATAATCAAGGAAAAAGCTACAGGCTGGGAATCAGGAGACCCGGCATCAAAATCCTAGCATCTCCACTGTGTGACTTTAGATTAGTCATCCCACCCCTCTGGAATCAGTTTCCTTGAATATAAAATGAGGATGTTGGATTAGATGATTTTGATAACCCTCCCAGTTTGAATATCCTGTCGATAGAATCTGTTCTTGATTTTAACCAAGAAGTAATTTAGCCCAGAATAGTAGAATAGTCAACAAGTGTGAATACCTGTCATGTAACTAGTCCTTCATTAATTTGTGGGGCCTCCAGAAGATATATAAAACTTGATTCTTTAACAAAAGGAACTTGCAATCTTTAAGTGAGACAAAAAAAGTGCCCTTGAAACAGTTGACCTGAGCCAATATATCAATACCATAAACTCCATGAGGGTAAAGACCATACCTTCTTTAGATTTTGGATCTTCTCTAGAGTCTTCTAGTCCAGTGTTCTGGAAATAGAAGGCCTTCAGTATATCTTTGGCATATTTTGAGTGAATATTGTTGAACAAATCTCAGCTTTACCTGAGCATCATAAATACATGTGGCTTAGTTGTTTTCAGTCATAACCATGACTTCATGAACCTGGGTTTTCCTGACTCCAGGCCCAACACTCCATCTACTGAGCCACCTAGCTGGAATAAGTAGTAGAGAGATGCATATTGCATTTAGTCTGACTTTGACTATGTTGTGTATTTGGAAGAAAAAGGAGTTAAGCTAAAAGAAGCAACATAGGTCAGTGGAGAAAAGCTAGACTTGGAGTCAAAGGACACGGGTTCAAATTCGACTTCTGTTTCTTGTTACCTGTATGATCTTGGTCAAGTCACTTAACCTCTATCAATATCCAATATTTTTAATGTATAAAATGAAGGTTGGACTAAGTGACCTCTAAAGAACCTTCCAACTCTAAAGTCATGACCTTTTGAAAGATGACAGAACTCATTGTCTTTCAGAGAGGATTCTTTCAGAGAGGAATCTTTTGCTTATTGTATGTGTAGCTAGATTATTTGAACAATGTTTCAGAATGTGCTTTTTTTCCCTCTGATTTTTAAAGTCTCTCTCTTATTGAGGATTATGTGTTTCTCAGACTATGGAAATGGTCCTATCAGTCTTTAAAAATTTTCTGTAAGCCTTCAAGAAGACTGCCTATACAGACATCAAAACACCTGTTTTGTAGCAGTACTGAAGGGATCAACTATAGCCTTTCTTAGTAAGGGGGAAAAGAGTAAGGGGTGGAGGGGTAAAGTATAGAGAACTCATAGGATAAAAAATGTTTGAAGGTCTCTGATGTGGGGATAGATAAAAGGATTAAAAATAGAATAATTGAGAATGACATGAGTTTTCTATAGGTATCAACTTCATCACAATCTCACCTCTCACACACCTGGCAGATACCCAGAAATCAACATTGGAATTTAGTCACCCTACATCTTCACTCAGCCAATAGAGTTCTGTTCCCAGTGTTGAACATAGTTTAACAAGCTTGTGTCAAGGTTATGAAAATATCATAGGAATTATTAAAAAAAGTTAAGATAGTCAATCAATGGAAAAGTCATTGACTCTAAAATCTGAGTACTTAGGTTTAAATATAATCTTTGATACTAATTAATGTGACCTTGGGTGGATCTCTTAAGCTCCCTGGGCCTCAGTTTCCTCAACTCTAAAATGATGGAGTTTTGCCACATGACTTGTTCTACATCTATAATTCTATGTATAACTGAGTTCTGGAGCAGAAAAGCCTACCCTTTCCTAAGCCAGAAAGGATGCTTCTTAGAAGGCAGTGATAGAAATGTTCTTTGTAGTTTTCATCTGTTCATTCATTAAGTAAATGTGGCATCACTGTCCTACCTTTTCAAAGTAGATAGAAAGAAAAAGAAGCTTCTTTTTCCACAATTTCAATTGTGACTGCATTGTACAATTAAAACATACCAAGAAAGATAGTGAGTTCTTCCAAAGGTTGCAAAGCTCTGTGGGACTCCAGGAAGGGTTGAGATCCACTGTCAATAGGAAAACAAAACAAAACAGGAGATGAAATGCATCTGTAGTGGGTGCCATTCAAATTGGACCATAGCCTTAAGTTGTCATGATAAAGATTAACTCCTCTCTTGAAAGCACAGAGGAAGCGGCTCGGTTTTTATTTGAAGCTGTACTCTAAGATCATAGGCCCAGCTTAAAGGGCTGAAAGTCTGAATTGAGCCATGCAGCACCTTTTTTTTTCCCATGGGCTAAACACTCAGCACCTGGGGGCTCTCTCTGTCAGAACAGTCAATAGTTTGTGGCTGCTTTGCTCAGCTATTAATGGAATGTATGGCTTCTTGGCATTCCTGGCCCTCTATCCATGGCTTAGTTCAGGCAGTGGACAGCCCCAATCATCAATCCTCTCCTTGGCTTTTAAATTTGTACACCCTCCAAACTACTCCTGAGAGGAAACAGGTTCAAAGGGCAAGCAACTTCAATGGACAGGCCATTGGGGGTCTGTGGTAGACATATCACTGAGGCAAGAAAACTGCTGAAGAGTCCTGAGGCATAGCAAGCAACAATAAGAGAATGAAGGGCTGGTGAGTTTTTTTCTTTTAGCTCATCAAAAGAAATTTACTTCTACAGGGTGGTAGTGTATTTCTCTAAGTGAATGAAATGACTGGAAGAATCCTTTGAGTCTATAAACACTATGGCGTGTGATTTATTTAAATGCCAAAATAACCACCTGTCCTGTTAAATATTAGTGGCTTACACAAAGTATTTCTGCAGTACTCAAAATACTTTTATTAATAGGCTTCATTAACTATGTAAAATAATCTCACAGGCAGCATATGAATGCCAGGTACTTCAATTTTGTGATTCAAAACTTTGGGGCTCATAGAACTATGGAGATAGGTCTGGAATAGACCTCATAGATCATTTGATACAACCCTCCTGTTATAACTTAGGAAGCTTAGGTCTAGAGAGTTAGGGTGACTTACCCCAAGGTCACATAGAGCTAAGATCTGAATCCAGAGATGTTAATTTAATGGCACTATGTTGTCATTGGCCAAAGGTCATGGTCACGGTCAAATTGGTCATGGTCAAAGCAAAGTTGGATAGTTATTGTGATAACTTGGAAATGGTTATTTCATCAAAGCATATTTTTCAGTCAACAGTTTAATGTTCATTCACTCACTTATCAGATAACTTTTCGGAGTGCCTCCTGTGTAAAGAATACTATGCTGGGTCCTGAGAAAATAGTGAAAGTTAGATCAAGTATGAACCCTTCCTCCAAGAAGTTTTCAATATGGAAGGGGGATAAGAAAGAAATGGCAGAAAGTGCTTTGTGAGATGTGAAGGGGAAGAGCTGTCCACAGAACTAGGTCAGAGCTGAAGCTATTACTTTGCTTATTGCTGAATAATTAAGAAGAATGTAGAAATTTGGTCATGAATATTGCTCTGAATTAGGTCCATTGTTCAGTGAATACCCAAGAGTAAATTTTCATAAATAAAAACCCTCATATGAAGTACCATATATAAAAGCTTCATGGATTTGTTATAGTGCAGTAGAAAGAAAGAGAACTGGACAATAGTCAAAAAATCTAGGTTCAAATACTTACTCCCTATGTGAGCCCAACAAACTCAATTAACATCTCTGGGCTTGAGTTTCTGTATCATTAAAAGGAGGGCATTGGGCTCAACGATCTTTCTAAATTCTCTTCCAGTTCTAAATCTATAAAAGTGATATGTTTTGGTTAATTTACTTTAAAGTTACTCAAGAAAATTAGATGCTTCTTAGGATTATGGAATCCTAAAGAGTCTTTTTTATCTCTAATTTACATTATATTGATCAAGGCCATAGGGTTAATTAGCCATTTCTCAATGACTTGATCAAATGCTTGCTTCCTAAATTTGCTAATAACATAAAACTAGGAGGTTCAGCTAGTGTGCTTGATGACAGTCAGTATTCAAAAAGATTTTCACAGATTACAACAGTTGGATGAATCCAAAAGATTAAATTTTACAAAGATAAATAGAAAGTCTCCTCTTGGATTTAGAGAAACCTCTTCAAAAGTATAAAGGGTGAAGAAGTATACCTAGGTAGCAGCTCATCTGAAAATGATCTGGGAGTTTTAGTGGACTACTAAGTCAATATGAGTAAATGGTATGATAAGAGAGCCAAGAACATATTTCCTCTGACAGGATGTGACCTTCCTGAGGGCAGGGATTCTTTTCCAGCTTTTTCTTTGTATCCTCAGTACCTAGCACTACACCTAGAATGGAGTAAGACAGTGGTACTCAAAGTATGGTCCCAGGATCCAAGTTACTCCCAAGACCCTTTCAAGAGGTCCATGGAGTCACAACTGTTTTAACAATAGATTATTATGTAGATCAAATTAGGTAATAATTGTCAAGTGCTTAGCACATAGTAAGTGCTATATAAATATTAGCTACTATTTTAATTTCTCTTTGCATATTACTTATATGGAAAAAACTATGATATACATTATATATAATAAATTATATATTATGTTATGAAACTATAATGAAACTATAGGTCCCAAACAAAGAGAATTATATAGACAAAGCCCCTGGCCTTACAATCTAAAACAGATATGAGTAATGGAAATTTGGATCTTATTGTTTTTTAAATGAGGACTGCTATAAAATAACTTTAAATAGAAATTTGGTTACCCAACCAAAACCAACCATTAAATCAACAAACTGGGCTCTGGAAATACCACTAATTAAGTAAAGACCCCATATAATGAGATTGCTACTATAATGACAAGCAATAGACTGGGAAGGAAGAGGTTTACAGTTTGGTTCTTTGCAACATCACATTGATTTGATCATTTTGACACAGATGAGAGTAGAATATTGGTGCTGCTTCTTGTGCTAGTAGATAGATACATGTACACAGATACATAGATACGCACACAGAGAGAAAACGAGATAAAACATTTATTATGTACCAGGCACTGTGCTAGGACCATAAGAAGGAAAGATACATTGGAACAAATCAATGATACCAGTACTCTACCTTTCAGAAATACTGTTCACTAAAGCAAGCAAACTACAAGTATCCTTGAAAAGGACTGAAGATAAAAAAGTTCCAAGGTAGAAAAAGCAACTTATTATCAATTAAATAATGAACAAATTGCTCCCCAAATACAGTAACAATAACCTACATATTGTCTTTTTTTGATTATTATAAAGCCTCTAACTCATTTCTATGCCCATAGCTTATTCACATACTACAAATGTATAAAATATGTCCAAGAATACTCTTATAATTGCACCAGGGCATTTGATATCCATATCAAATGTAAAATAGTAAAACTATTATGTATTTAAAACATGTCTCAAAAACAATAATGGCAAGGAAAATTTATATAAAATATGGAGGTTTTTTTAAAAAGTAAATTTATTATTTATTTTTCATGATCATTTAAACGAAGGACAAACCATACAACTACAATATAGTTTGCAATTCTTCTGAAAACCAAACATATCTTTAAATCACTTCGCTATTGGGGAGTGGCCCTCAGTGTTATGTCAATTCCCCATATATTTTGGATATCAGATTTTGATCACAGTTTGTGAAAATATTTCATTTCAGTAAGAATTCTCCCCCTAACCATTGTTGTGAAAGTTACTTAAACTTACTCTTCTATTTTTTTTTAATACTGTGACTTTTTATTTTTATGTTATGTATCCATTTGGAGTTTTTATGGTATGTGGTATAATGTGTTCATCTGATCCTAATTTCTGCTAATTTGTTTTCCAGATTTCTTGTTTTTTTGCAACATGGCTAGTATGAAAATATATTTTGCATGATTTCACATGTTTAATTGATATCACATTTCTTGCCTTCTCAATAAGTTGGGGAGGATTAGGAGGGAAGGAGGGAATTCAGAACTGAAAAAAGTTTGTTTCGAAAACAAAGCCCTATCCTCATATATCCTCATCCTTATATTCTTGGGTTTATCAAAACCTAGGTGAGGTTTTGAAATTTCTTCTCTTTCTTGCTTCTTTATCTTGTCACTGTTTTATTTTCCTATTGTTGGTTTTAACCAGTATCAAAGAATTTTGAGGACAATGGAAATACTATATCTCCACCATTAGATCTTTCTCCTTATATCGTCTTTGAAATAATGGATATTACATTTTTTCCAAATGAATTTTTCCATGTTCTAAAACAAAGCACCTTTGTAATTTGATTGGTGGAGTAAAAATCTATAAATTAAAATAGGTAATTATGTTATTTTTATATTATTGGCACAGCCCAATTATGAGGTTTAACCAACTCTGATTATTTGTCTCCCTTTATCTCTGTAATTTTGCAGTTGTATTCATATAGTTCTGCAAATGCTTCCTATTTATATATTTTTAGTTATTTTGAATAAAATTTATCTGCTTATCCTTTTTGTTAGTAGCATACTGATTACAGATTATATTTGTGGATTTATTTTATATTCTGCTAACTTAATGAAGCCATTTATCAGTTTGTTTTCTTGGTTAATTCTTTGGGATTTTAAAAATACACTATTAGGTAATTTATGATTGGGAGTAGTTTTATATTTTTATTGACTTTTATACCATTTATTTTGTTTTCTTATCTTGTTGTGGTAACTCACTTTTGATCCTTTATTTAAATTACTTTAATTACACTATATAGGTTTATGACTAAAAAAGGACTTTGTGGCTCAAATATACCAATCCCCAAATTTTACTGATCAAGAAACTAAGACTTAGAGAGGTTAAATAAATAACATTTACAAATGCTAATTATAGTGGGGTAAATAGGCATCCTTGCTTTACCCAAGTTTGTATTGGGGAAGTTTCTAGTGCTTCTCCATTGCAAACAATACTAACTCATAATTTGAAATATATGTTTTTTAAAAAAATTTAAAGAATGATGGGTTGATGTAGTTGACTAAAGAAAAGTAGGGATTATTGAATTATGGGTTTTGAGTGAAGGCAGATCTACAGAGAACCATGAACCAGATAATAATTCTGGAGACTCTCCACGTGCTATGAAGGTTTGTAGTGTGTCTGTCTTATCTCCTGAACCAAGCTACAAGTTCCTTGAGAACAAAGATTGTCCCTTTCCATCTATGTTCTCAGCTTTGAGGATAAAACAGTACTATATACTCTGGGATACTATCCAAATCCCTTATAGTTTGGCATGTGCATGAATAAAATTTAAGCTAAGGATGAAGATCACTGTCCTCCATTCCTCAGATCCACAGTTATGTTTTTGTTAGGCTTACCAGCAGCAAAACCTAATTGCTTTGGTGCTGTATTTTGTCCATTAACAAAAAACTCAAGACCCACTGTTGTTATTGTTGTTGTGTAGTTGTCTCCAACTCTTTGTGATCCCATTTAGGGTTTTCTTGGCAAAGATGTTGGATGATTTGCTGTTTCTTTCATTAGCTCATTTTACAGATGAGGAAACTGAGATAAACAGGGTTAAGTGACTTGGTCAGCAACACACAGCTACTAAGTGTCTGAAGTCACATTTGAGCTCAGGTCTTCCTGACTCCAGGCCTAGCACTCTATCCACTGCACCACTTAACTGCCTCAAAATGCTGCTGGTGAATGTAGATGACTGGGCTGGTTGAGAAGTTGATCAGTAGTGCCTTACTTTTTGTCACCAACCATACTGTCTATGAGGTTTTCTTGGCAAAGATACTGGTTTGTCTTTTCCTTCTACAGTAGATTAAGACAAACAGAGGTTAAGTGACTTGCCCAGAGTCACACTACTGTTAAGTGTCTGAGTCTGAATTTGAACTCAGGTACTCCTGACCCCAGTTCCAGGGCTCTATCCACTTAGCCATCTAGCTGCCCCCAAGTCTCTCTCTCTCTCTATGTCAGAATAAAAGTTAGTATGCAATAAGGGAATAAAAATGTTACAAGTTCTATGAGAGATTTTAAGAAAGAAAGTGATCACTTCTAGGAGAGGGGCTAGGATTAAGCAGAACCTCATGCCTAGAAATAATGAATAAGATGAAAGATACAGATTCCATATTTGTGAAAGAAGAATTCTCTGACTGGATATAGCAAGACAATCCATTTATAGGTGAAATCACAGCCAACAAAGGCATTTAGTAAGATGGAATCTGTTGAATCGCACATTGCTACTTTTGAGATGTGGTGAGCTGTATAAAGAGAAAATGGCTCATGGAAAGACATTTTTTTTTTTAAAGGATTGACACAGGAGTATTTAGATTATGGAGAGCCATAACACTACATATATTCTGTGGTCCTACTGACCTAATGGGGTAGAAGAGGGGGTTGGGGAGAAAAGATTAATAACATATCTGTATATCAAGCAAAAATATCCTGGTGACTTCATCCTCACATTTGTGTAAACATCACCTCATCAGTCCCAGATACTTCTACAGGAAACAAATCTAAATGCTCCTCGGCCATTCTAAACATAGCTAGTCAGCTGGCATATGTCTCGTCTGTAAATATCCAGGGTTACTTGGAAGTCTTTATTTTGATATTTCCCTCTTAGGCATGGACTCCAGAAGTACATGCTACCTTTGGTTAGAATATTTGTTTTAAGGCAGCTTGACCTGCAGCTCTCTATGAAATGGCATTAAGGGAAAGAAAAAAGAAAAAAGGAGGGGGATGGGAAGAATACGAGAAAGAAAATGCTTCCCCAATTCTTTGTGCAATGAGAAGCAAGGCTGATTGCTGAAAGCTTTGCTGGGGTTGAATTACCAGTGTTGGTTCAAGCACTCTGAACCCATGAAGTGGTTAGCTAATGGTTTTCCTTCCATGTCCAGCATTAGAGCATTTTAATCTCCTTTTCTTAACCTTTGTTTGTGTCATGGACCCTTTTGGCACTCTAGTGAAACCTGTGGCCCCCTTCTTGGAATAAGGTTTTCAAATACATAAAATAAAATCCATAGGTTACAAAGGAAATATAAGATTTATAAAAAAAAAAGATGCATTTTTTTCCTAAGAAAATTCATAGACCTCCTAAAATCTATCCGTAGGTGAATCCCAGACTAAGAATTTTCTGTAAGAAATTTCACTAGCTTTATTTTAATTTTTCTCACATTGACTAATGCTATATCAACAAATAGCTGATTTGCAAAAACATGTTGCATTGCAAGTTTTTCTTCAAAATTCCTTCTTCGTCTGTGTCCAATCCTTGTTTTTTCTTTAAGAAGGTTTTTGTTTTGTTTTTGGTTTTTTTTGCTTTCTGATCCTAGGACCCTGGTAACTTTCTTACCTTATTTCTTCTGATGATTTCTTATGTATTCTGCTGTATATACCATATTACTAAATCACTTTTGAACCTTTATTTAAATTACTTTAATTACACCAGATCATAGGTTTAGGACTAGAAAAGTCCTCATTGCTCAAATATATCAACCCCCTAATGTTATGGATCAAGAATTAAGGACCTAGAAAGATTAAATAATGGGTAAAGATCACCCAAGTAGTAAGAAGTAGAGCCAGGAATTAAGGTCAGTTTCTTTAACTCCCTGGCACTCTTTCCTATATACCACACCCATATTTTGACAATTTTGTTCTTAGGGTTAGCAGTTAAGGTGGCACCAACTAGACTTGGCAGCTGATTAAACTGTTTCTCTAGTGAAATGGGGCATAGGTAGAAATATTCTAGCTCAGTGATTTTAAACTCAAACAGAAAAGGGGACACTAAATCATATATGCTGACTTGTAAAAAAATAAATTGACATTATCTGTGTCTATTGTATTTTTGTTCATTTTAGTCAATATTTCCCAATTAAATTTTAAGCCAGTTCAGGCCGCACCTAACAGTGGTGTTGGCCATTTAGGCCTGCAGGAACTGCATTGACTCCTCTGTTCTGTAGTATTTGAATTTTAATATTTATATTGCTTACATATCCTGCTTTGATGGTTGGGGAAATGCAATAGATAAAAATGAAATTCAATTAAAAAGAAATTTGTTACTTATTCTGTATAGTGTGCATTATGCTAAATGCTGGGGATTAGGCCTTGCTCCAAAGATCTGGGCTATCCCAACAAACTCCTGTAACTGGAAGGGTAAAATGCCAATTGCTGGTTATTACCTAGCAGAAATTGCTATAAAATGACAGGTTGGAGCAGAGGCCTCAGAGGTTCTTTGCATCTCGGTGTGGATTCACAATTGAGCAGAAGTCAAATCTGAATATAAAGGTATGAGATGTCTAAACTGAATGGTATAGTTCTTGGAGGAGCTAACAAGTGACTGGAATTTGCAGGAAGGAAAGGATATCAGCAAGTAGAGATGTGAGAGGAGACCATCCTAGACATGAGGGTCAGATTACAAAGAGATACGGAGGCAGAAAAAACAGACTGACTACCATAATAGCACGTAGTCTGGGGTTTGCCTGGAAAGTAGGGTTCCAGAGACTTGCCAGTGAGCCTGGCATCATTGTCGTGCTTTGCACTAGTGTTGAGGTTTGAAGATCTCTCTCTCTCTCTGTCTCTCTCTCTCACTCTCACTCTCTCACACACACATGGATACACAACCCTACTACTTAAGGTTGTCTTTTGCCTCTTTTTGTATCCTGAGTGCACAGTGTCTGGCACATGGTAGGCACTTAATAAATATTTATTGACAGACTATCCCAAAATACAGAAGGGAAAGAGAAACCTGTTACTAAGAATAAAGATACAGAAGAATGATAATAACTTAAGTCCTTTGGTAAGATATGCCAATTTCTTCATTCCTCTATGATTCTTTCATTCTCCAAAAAAAGTTCCATTTTACTTCATTGTAAAGGGGAAGTAGGTACATTATATTCAGAACAGGACAATGAACAGTAAGTATCCTTTGGGTGCTTTAAATTCTGAAAAGGTAGTTAGAAAAGGTAGCTAGAAAGAAAAAGTGATGTATCTATCATAGCATCTCAAAGTCCTTAAAAATAATCTAATCCGTATCAAACAACTGCCAATGGGGCAAAAGAAGCCCATAACACCCCAAAGGGGGCCTAAGTCAGATTAAAATGTAATCAAGAAATAGTTAATGAAATAAATAAAAATACAACGAAACATAGGTAATGTTAATATGTGGTTGTCTAAGTCAATATGTGGTCTCCAAAGACCCTTATGTATAACTTAGTGACGCCTGATTCTATCTGAGCTTGTCTTGTTGTTTCATTATAGAGATAAGGAAAATGAGGTCAGAATAGTTCGGTGGTTTGCTATAGACCAAACAGATGTCTACTGCAATATTACCATTGGTCCTCTTCGAGAACAAAGGACAACCATCAACCAACCAAAAGGATTATCAGTTTTTTAATGACTATCATCTTTGAGATTATCACTTTTTATGGTAAATTGTTTTTCTTTTTTTTTTTTATCTAATTAGGAACATCAGAGGTAGGAAAGCATGACTCTTAAGTCAGTCATCCCTATTTTCTTCTCTCATTTACTCACTCAAAAAATAGATTTTTGATTCACTGAAATTCCAGAAACATGTGTGTAATAAAAACTCTATCACTTGTTCTAACAGAAATATAATGTTAATATAAGAATAGAGCCAATCAGCCCAATATCCATTTCAATTCAACTAACATTTTCTTCTGTGTACATAACAATGTAGGTAGCTAGGTGACTTGGTGGATAATCAGGTACCAGACTTGAAGTTAGGAAGATGAGTCTTCCTGAGTTCAAATCTGACCTCAGACATTTACTAGATGCGTGACCCTGGATAGATCACTTAACCCTGTTGCTTCAGTTTCCTCATCTGTAAAAATGATCCAGAGAAGGAAATAGTAAACCATTCCAGTATATTTGTCAAGAAAATTTCAAATGGGGTCACAAAGAGTTGGAAATGACTGAATAATAACAAACATAGTACTGTGCTGTATGATATAAAGTTTACAGATACCAGTGAATCTGGGCTAAAATTCGTCACAGAAAAAAATGTGACACAGGCAACATTGTCTATATCTACCCTATGACCAAGTATCATTTCTTCTCACTTCTCTGAGATCCTCAGCACAGCACCCTATCCAGATTTAGTTTCCTAATATTCTTCAATCCTATTCCTTCAGAACTTCTCTGGTCTGCATCCTTTCCTAAGTCTTTTGAAAGGATTGGCTTGGTCAGCTTCCCTTAATTGAATAAAAAACATAATATTATACATGTTTTATATGTTGCTACTGCCAGGATATATTTGCATTTAAAAAAAAGAACTAGAGAGGGCAATGCCTTAATCCAAAGCAGTGCTTCTTTTGGTGGTAATTTGAGACTGTGGCAAAATGGTAGAGAGAGATATATTGGTTGGGGGTGAGAGCTTCTCCAGGCAATTTATTTTTTAAAAATTTTATTGGTCACATTTAAGATATATGAAATAAAACAAGCATCCCATAACAAAGTAGAATGAAGAAAGGATGATTGCACTGCAAATTGATTATGTACAATTTGCCATTCCTTTTTAGATATATAATAAAGTTATCGTGTAAATTTTTTTCTTTCTTTCTTCCCTCCCCAACCCTTATATTGACTATAAGAAACATATAGTTTTATGTATATGTTACATGTATACATACATATAATTTTATGTATATGTTATATATATTTATGTATGTTACATATATACACACGTATGTGTATATGTGTGTGTAAAATTGTTCTATGCAAACTTGTTTATCAGTTTTTTCTTTGGATGCAGATAGAGTATTTCTTCATGTGCTTTATGGTTAATTTGGATATTTATAATAGTCAAAATGACATTCACTCAATGTCATTCTTAAAATAATATTGCTGTTACTGTACACAACATTCTCTCGGTTCTGCTCCTTTCACTCTTCCTTGTGCCACACAAGTCTTTCCATGTTTTTCTAAGATCATTTTTACAATAATTCTGAGTGCCCTTTAAGCCAAACCATATAAGTAACTGCCCACTTAATAATACGGTGCTGCTTTAAGTACAAACTTCTAGCCAATGATTAATACTTCTTTTCTCCCCTGTGCTAAATTAATAGCAGAATTTTTAAAAAAATTTCAACAGGTGAAGATGGTAATATGGTTTATGCCAATTCAGCTGATATGCCTTCAGTAAATTTCATGGCAACCAAAGACAAGAAAGGCCTAAATTACATGGTATTAGCTAAAGAATGCACCCAAAGATCAACCAAATTCAGAAAGTCCTCTTAACTCGGTCGAAATGGGATCCTTTGACCTTAGGAAAGAAGAGGAGGAATCGCACACAGACAAAGAAATCTGCCAAGATAAACAAGTGGCTTACTGCCCTCCTCTTGGCAAGCCTGAGAACATGAACTATGTTCATCTCACTCAACAGTGATTGTGAAGATGGGCCCGATTAATATCAGCTACATTTGGGAAATATGGGTTTCAAGATACTTAGTCCCATTAATCTGGAACTTAATGAAAGCTTCAATTCAAGCAGACGGGGAGGAGTCATGGTTTAGAAGTGGGAACTAAAAGTAGAAAGTTCCCGAATCCTAAGCTTGGCTCCGGATGTTCATTCTTGCTGAAGTCTCAGGAATGCCATGTACCATCCCAACTGCTTAACCCTCACTGCAACAGAGAGGGTAAATTACTAAGCATTTGGAAAGCAGTTGGAGGACAAAAAAAAAAAGAAAATCACAAGATTGGAAGGGATTTTCATAAGTCCCTTAATTTTAGGCCATTCCCTAACCTTTCGGCAGGACTGAACCAAAATACCCTCCTGGGCAAAGCACTAGATATGCTAAGGAATTCTGAAGGAGGGGAACCCCCAAATAATGAGTGTTCATGGGGAGGGTATCTAGAAATGAATGTGCACAGAGGAGAATTCCAAAGGAAGAAGAGGAGAAGACCTATGAAGCTCCATTCCTCCTAAAAAGACTATCAGTCTCACAACAAAAAAGCAGGACATTCATTTGAAATTGTGTTCTTCAAGACTATTAGCTTGATTGCCACAATAATCTTCTCTGTCCTGGCCAGGCTGAAAGCTTACATAGTGATCTTTCTTGTTTTGCAAAAATCCTACTCCCTGACTTTTTGCTAATTTGGAAGTTAAATGATGGATATAAAGAAATATTCAATGTTTGCATGTGCTTTTATAAATAAAATATTTAAATTTCTACTTGGGGTCAAATGAGTTATATTGGAAACCTTCTACTATAATCCAGCTGATTCAAGAAATGGGAGGCAGCCATGGGATAGAACTGGAAGATCTTGGCTCTGCTGTCATGTGTGGTTAAGCTTGGACAAGTCTTTGAACCTCTTTGGGCTTCAGTTTCCTTATTTGTGAAATGAGAGGGGAGGTGGATTAGATGACCTCTAACGTCTCCTTCCAGCTTTATATCTGTGATCTTATGATCCTCAGGGGGCAGCTATGTGAATAGAGTGCCAGGCCCTGGTCAAATCACTTAACCTTGTTTGCCTCAGTTTCTTCATCTGTAAAATGAGCTGGAAAAGGAAATGGCAAACCACTCCAGTCTCTTTGCCAAAGAAAACCCCAAATACGGTCACAAACTGTCAGACACTACTGAAAAGTGACTGAACATGATCCTAAATTCATAATCTCTGTGACCTTAGGCATCACAACTTCTCTTAAGCTTTACTTTCTTTATCCATGGAAATGATTGGGTTAAACTTAGATGAACTTTTATTTTGTTGATATTATTTAGTCACATAAGGAGTAAGTGTCTGAGCCTGGATTTGAACTCAGGAAGCTGAGCCTTTCTGACTTCAGGCCTCACCCTCTATCTACTGTGTCACCTATCTACCCATGTGATCGCTCACAGTCTCTGCAATTCTCAATCCTGTGATCTCTGATCAACTAGAAATTACTCTAAAAGAACTGATCTAGGAATAGGGGCAGGAGGAGGAAAGAATCCGTCAGAGAAAAATCTAATTTGACTTTTTGAAGTTAGCTCTTCAAGCTTTAGACCCTCACCTTACCTCTTTATGATCAGTTGTGGGGAGGTATTCTTTATGAGATTGAGTTGAAATATTTAGCTATTATGTCAGATATAAGAAAGAATATTTTGGCAGCAGGGATCATCCAGCATTGTTATGGAAGGGGGTTGTAGAAAGTTTTATCTGGGATCACGTATCAGTATTCAGCTTAGATACTGTTCCCTTTACAAAGCTCCCCAATGAATGCCTGGAATAGACAGGGACAGGAAACAGGCAATGTTTCATTATTAATATGAACAGACTCGAGAAAGGGGTCCAGGATGCTAGTTGCAGAAAACAACCTTAGAGTGTCTGACATAGAATGTCTCCAGAAATATAATAATATAGTAACGAACATCATGATCATTAATACGGTGTCTACTATATGCCAGGCACCACGCTAAGGACTTTACAAAGATTATTTCATCCAATCCTCACAACAAACAACTCTGCAAGGAAGAGCCTATCCTCATTTTACACTTGAGGAAGCTGAGGCAGGCAAGCTAAATGATTTCCCAGAGTCACACAGCAAGTAAGTGTCTGAGGCCAGATTTGGATTCAGGCCTGACTTCAGGCCCAGTCCTCTGTTTACTGCTCCATCTAGCTGCCTCCAAACCCAGATACACATTGGATTTTCTAAATAGGCATTCTGGAGCCTGAAATACTTCCCCCTCATTCACTTTTAGGGCATAGGTAAATCCTATCCATTTTTCCAGACCCAGTTGAACACCTATCATTTCTATTGTCCCTGTCCACCTTAACCTAAAGTGATCTCTCTTTAGTTTGGATGATGAATGACACTATTAACTCCTATAACATGGGAAACAGCATGATACAGTGCAGGAACATTGGATTTGAAGTAGAATTTTGGTTCATAGCTTGGTTCTGCTACTTACTGCCTATGTGACCTTGGGTAAATCCCTAAGTCCCTTTGGGCCTCAGTTTCCTTATCTGTAAAATAAAAGGGTTGGATTAGATGATGTCTAAGGTCTTTTTCAGCTCTGGATGTAGGATTCTATCTAAATCAGTGGTATAAAATTTAAATAGAAACAAAGGTCCCTAAATCATATAGTAGCCCCTGTTCCTATTTAAATTGAGTCTCGAATTGACTTGGAAAATCACATATTAACATTATCTTTGTTTTATTGCATTTTTATTTATCTTGCTAAATATTTCCCAGTTGAATTTTAATCTGATTCTGGCTTTATTTGGGAGTACTGTGAACCACATGTGGCCCAAGAGTTACATTTTATACCTCTGATTCATGCCGCTCATATTGCACTTATTATCTGTTACCTTGAATTATCTTGTCATGGGAAAATACCTTTTCTCCCATAACTAAAATGTACGTTTCTGGACAGGGATAGGAGCAGAATGAGATTGAAGAATCAAGAAAGAGACCCTGTTTTATCCTTTTTATTCTCCACGGTCCCCAGCAAGGTAATTAGAAAAGAGTAAGTACCCAATAAACCTCTACCAAATGATTGATCCTTTTTGGGAGGCCATCTCCAGTCATCCTAATCTGTATCTTGCCACTGGACTTAGATGGCTCTTGAAGAGAAACTGGTGACCTTGAACATCCCTACCTCACTTAAATCCAATTTGTTTTCATGTTATGGCATCACCTTGCTTATGTCATGGTCCTCTTCCAGAACAAATCTCACACCAAAGAGATGTCTCTGTTTCCAGAGAGATGCTGACTGTGGATTCAGTCTATAGAGACAAAATTGACAATCCTTCTCTGGCCCTCCAGGAATTTGTTTATACCTGCACTGCCCTTTGATGTCTGTTCAGTTGCTCCAATAATCAGGTTGACTTAAGGTTCCAGCATAGGCTGCAACTATTGGCTCTAGCCTGCTCTGCAGTGAATACAAATCATTTCATTCTCTTCAGGGAACTAGAATTATGTAATGATTTAAGGTTTGCAAAGTGAGCTCTCTCTTTGTCTATTTGTGTGTGTGTG
>CM053770.1:395096040-395125329 GCA_028658325.1 Potorous gilbertii | reverse complement strand
TATATCGGAGTGCAAGGCACTATATCTATCTATATGCCAACTTATATACATATTATTTATATAAAAATTATTTATATATATATAATATATGTATATATATATACACAATAGTGCATCTGTGTGTGTGTATACACACAGACACAGACACACACCCACACATATATCAGAGCACAAGGCACTATATCTATCTATATGCCAACTTAAGCCATATAACTACTTTGTAAGGCAGATGTAATTATTGTCCCTGTTACACAGTTGAGGAAACTGAGTTTTTGAGAGGTTAAGTAACTTGCCTAGGCTCACATTTGTAAGAGTTTGAGGGAGGATTGATCTTCCTGATTTGAAGTGTAGTCTTTGTCTATTGGGCCACCTAGCTGTCTTAATCTTTGCCCCACAGAGTGGACCAGAAGTAGACTGACCTCTGGAAATGCAGTTTAGATGATGCCAACATGCATTTGACTCTGTGATGACATCCGTCTATTCCCAGTTGGTTGAAGTTAGTCCAATAGGGCTGAGTGAAACCAGGGTCAGGCTGTTCTTTCATCTCAGGCAATCAACGGGCATTTACTAAGCACCTATTCCAGCATATACAGGGCTCTTAGAAATTGCAAAAGGCCCCAGAGCAATAGGTCAGAAGAAATTAGAGTACCAATTCAATTTTCCTTCTTTGGAGGTCACATATAGCAAACCAGATGTGCTCTGCAAAAAACTTGCAAACCCCAGTTATTGTCTGTGGGAGTGACTATTGCCCCAGGCCATGACAGGAAAAAAAAACATGGTTGCCCCATCTTTTTGTTAATTTTTTTACAAAAGTGATGAATTTTTAGTTTAAAAAAATAGCCATAACTTTTCATGGGGATGACCTAGTAAGACATAAAAGGGTTGCAGTCAGAGTATATAAAGGGTTACCTACACAAATCAATTCATGGATCTTTATAATATAGAATATTGTAAACAGAATAAAATAGAATAAATAGAAAATAGAAAAAAATAGAATAAAATAGAAAATTTAACATTATTAATGGCAATTTTCCATAAATGATAAAGCATAAATTAATGATTCAACTAACTTCTATATTCAAATAACTCAAATATAGCTTTTGAAGATGGACAATAATGTTGAATGACCTCAAATTTAAAAAAACAAAATATTTTGTTCATGTACATTCTAGACTTTTTTGAAGAAGAAAGGCAGATACATTATTGATGCTTTCCTGTGCCTTCTTAAAGGTACATGTATCATCTATTGGCGTAAAATAGGAATTATGCACCTTTTACGGATGGGACATTGGAACTAATATATCTTAAATTACTATGGTGTATGTTTGGAGGGATGCCAAGTCCAGTTGAGCTTTGTGGGTTGTTAGAGATTTTTTTAAACCTCAGAGTTGACAGTGTTTAAGGATTTCAGACCTGGGATATGTAGGCCAGCAAGTGAATTTCCATTTTGCTTGTAAGACTTGTACGAAGACAAAGTTCTGCCTAATGGGGAGAAGCTGAAACGTTCATTCGTTGGTTCAATCATGCATACATTCAAGTGCCATGGAAACTGGGAACTTGCATATATACAGAGTGCATCAGTATCTCAGTTAATGCAAATTCCCCATGTGGAGAGGCTCAGGAGCTTTCCTCCAGGAGAGCTGTGGTGATATCAAACGGAAGCATTTTGGCCAGATGGTAGAGCGTGCATGTGCATCCTGTAACTAGTTCCTGTCTGCTGACCACTTAGTTAGAAGAAGCCTTTTTGATCAGCTCAGTATCTGAAACTAGGAGGATCTTCAGAAAGATCTTAATTCTGTCTTGGACTAATCTCTGTGTAATTACCTTCACGTGAAATAATTTCAACTGCTCTGCCTTTGGGTTAACTTCTTTGCTGGTGGCACCCATTGAGAGACAGTGCTGTGATGGGAGAAGCCTTAGATTCTCCCCACCAAGGCCACTATATGGTCCTTTGGATACAGGTCTGGGTTCTTTGCCCACCTAGACATTTGCTCTTTTCCATTTTAGGTAAAAAAAAAGATGGAAAGCATTGTTCCAGAGTCCCAGTATCCTGCTAATTCAGCATAGATGCCTCAGGGAACAAGGAATAACCTTTGGGACTGCCCAGGGGTAAGAAATGATGGGACTGAGGTTTTTCTAGGAATTGAGCTAATTTCCAGGCCATTATCTCCATAGACTGAGATGGAATAAGAATGTGGCCTGGAAGTGTTGGGAGGAAGTATGTGTAATTTTTTCTTGTTATGTCTTTGAAGTAAATATCCCTTTGTATAAGCTGTTTGTTGTTAAGTGGTTGAATGAAACTGCGGTCTAGTCCCTGGTATCTAACAGTGGGAGAGACACAACCATGGAAGTGTGTGTGGCGGCGGGAAGGGAGTGTCAAGTCAATGCCAGTAGAGGAGATACTCTAAACACCTTAGGGTCCTTTGTAGAACCCTGAGAAGAGATATAATAGGTCTGGCTCTGGGAGAGAGAGCCAGATCATACTCATCACCCATGCATTCAACAAATACTTACTGAACACTATCACAGATATGGAAAGATATAAACATAGCATTTAACAAAAGAAAATTTTCAAAGGTATGTGCCTTGTAGAGGCTTGTTTGAACCTGCAATTTGTGTAGTAGCTATCAGGTATCTAAAAGGTGATAACTTGATATATAGTTGAAAAACATGACAAAATAGTATTCAATCACTTGATTAAGCTGTTTATACAAATTAACTATTTTTAAAATAAATTTAAAGCAGAATGGAAACCTAAAGTTTTCACATTTTTTTGGTGAGGGAATTGGGGTTAAGTGACTTACTCAATGAGGTCACACAGCTAGTATCAGTCACTTTTGGACTCTGGTCTTGTTGACTTTAGGACCCATGCTCTAGCTACTGTGCCACCTAGCTGCCTGACTTTTTATGTGTCCTTGAAGAACACATTCAGAGAACTGGAGTAACTTAGACGTTAATTAGTGTGTTTTGTACAATCGGTTATTATCTCATATTTTCTTAATTTATTATAATACTGAGCTTACTCTAGACTCTAAATAGAATTTTCCTGAATCTTTTTGTTTTAAATGAAAAGTTAAATGATAATGCAAGAAAATAATACAAAAAAGACATAGCTTTTATGTATTACTTTAAGGTTTGCAAAGTGCTGCATAAATATTTCATTTTATCCTCATAACTCTTGGAGGTAGGTGCAGTGTGTAATATCTGTGAACCTTCCACCTCCACGAAGGTGTGGGGTGGGGGTGTCCTGTCATATCTCTTCATTCAAGTCCTGTTTGATTTTACAATTTTGTTATATTTGCTTTTGATTTTTTGGCATGTGGTGATTCTTTCCATTTAAATTGTTGTAGTTACTGTGTATATTGTTTTTGCTCCTCTTATTTCACTCTGCATCAGTTCATGTAGCTTTTTCCATGTTTCTCTGATTCACATACGTCATTTCTTACAGCATGATAGTATTTCATTACACTCATGTACGCAATTTGTGTAGCCATTGTCCAATCGATGGGCATCTACTTTTACACTAATGTTTTAATGTTTGCTTTGAAACTCAACCTACTGTCTCCCCCTCCTCACTCCCAACTTCCCCTTCCCTTTCCTTGCCCAGGCTAGAAGTGCAGAGGTTACTTACAGTCCAAATCCTTCCTCTCCTTAGGGTGCGTAAGCACCCAGGCAGCCCCTTGTTCCCAGAGGCTCACTCTACCAATGCCAAATTTAGTGCAGACACCTCATTGGCTTAGGCCATTGTAGCTCAGAACTTCCAGTTTGAGAGATCCATCAAACTGTCTTCCTTGTGCCAGGGATTACAAATATGTGTCACCCCACCTTTTGCTTTCCAAGATGCCACCACTCGTCCACTGTCCACTGTCAGTAGGGCATGATGCTGCTTTTCTAGTAGTGGTGATACTTCACCCTTTTCTAACCACACTCTTTATCCTTGGCTGCCTTGTAAGTAAGTCCATATATCTGAAGATATCTGGTCAGGTGTCTTGGGGCCATGAAACCGATTTTTTTTCCACCCATGATTGAAAGAACTTGTCCTAAGAAGGGAAAGAACCAACTGAGATTTGACTTTTTATAGTTACCAATGCATATGATAAAGGGAGGAAGAAGGTAATAGTTTATTTTCCAAATGTATTTTTCTGAACCTGAAGTTCTATTTATAATGACATCTGTCACTTCTGGTTGACATTGTTCCTTGACTCCATTAAAAAACTAGGAATAGGTGATGATTAATATTAACATTATTATTCATTAGTATCATAATCTATAATTATCACTGCTTCATTCATTACTTTAGGGATTTTGAAGTTTAAAATATGAAATTGCACAATATCTGAGTAAAAGCATAATATTAATTTCAATCAAGGACATTCTGACCTCAACCCCATCAGGGTATGGAAGTCAAATATTCCTCTACTTCCTTTTCTTACTGCCTGCTTAAAACAACAATTTTAAAGCACCATTGATGAATTTTCTTTTTAAAAGTAACCTTTGATTAAAGTGGGTGTAAGCAAATATATCAATATGCTCTTTTTTTGGATCGTAAGCTTATATATATCTTGAAGGCACATTTCTTTCTCAGATATGTCTATCTGTATTGTATATGTCAGTGCCAAGGAAGGAAGTGAGGAAAGGAAAGAAGGAAGAAAAAAAGAAAAAAAGCATTGCAAGATGATACAAAACCAGGTCGTCATTCTCTCTGCAAAGAAGTGGTACCTCATTTCCAGACTACAGACCACTTCCAGAAAAGTGAAAGGATACAAATTACTGGGATAATGCCCAGTTACTTTCTAGGGGTAGTCCTACTCTGGATAATAGTGTCTCCAAATGGGAAGAGGGAAAAGGTTGTGATAAAACAGAGATAAATGTTTTTAGAGTGTCTGATAAATTTAGTTTCTATGTTGTCATCCTTTACTCACATCACAGGTAGAGGGTGGGTAGGTGGTGATGGAGGAGGTGGCAGAAATATGCTGATTAGGTGAAGGAATGTGTGGGAGGACATAAACAGGTCTTAATTATAGCTTCTGTTTTTAGCAAATGTTAACATCTTTCTAGATTTAGGTTCTTGAGGTTCCTGAGTTTTTGTTTTCCATCATGTTTTTATTTAAGATCATAAATTTAGAGTATTAACTCAGAAACTACTTAGTCTAACCCTGCCCCGTCACCCACCTCCCATTTTTTTAAGGAGATGAGGAGAGATGGTCAAAGGCAAGATCATTCAGTTAGTAAGCAAATGAAAGAGAAATATTTTTCAAAAGATTCTATAATAAATAGTAAACCAAATTGACCTGGTAATGTATCATCTTTGTAAATATATTCATATATTAAAATAGGAGTTCCATAAGGATGATAAAATTTTAGTTGGAGACATAATTACTAGTCACATGATCATGAAAAGGCTGATTAGGACACTGGATTCTAAAACTCCCTAACTTGCAATCTCCTTAAAAAAACATTGTGAACATATATTTTTCTTGCATTACTCATATATCATTAATGTGTCTACCTTGCTGTCATATGAAAACAATGACAATGGCATTTGAGGGAAAATAAAAATCCTTTCAGTTGTTCATGAAATTAAGTGTGTACATGGCATTAGTGTACAGGGAATGGGAAAGAGTAGGAGAGTTTAGAAATAGAAATATCATTTAGATTGGTTGACATTTCAGGGGATATTTTTCAGAATTCTTCTAAACCAATTCTTGAGATAGATAAATTCTACACTTCATTTATTCCCAGAAAATTTTATTTTCACAGGCATGTAGTCCTGTAAAACATTATTTTAAGAGATATAGAAATAGGATGTGGAAATAACATGCAATATTAAAACTTGGATTCTATTTTTACTAAATGAGTTAATATGAGAATATTCCTGAAAGTAGAAGCTTCAAATAGTAGAATAGTGAAAGTGCCAAAAGAATGCTAATTTAATAAAGAAGTTAAATGCATGCTTTCTAAAGGTTAAGCACTGACCCCTGCTTAGCAAAATATTTTTGTCTTCCACCTGCCCCACCCCCAAATGCCTATTTTGCTCAAGTTTGTTTCCCCTGGTCGAATTAACCTTTGCCAACTCTTTCCATAGCTTGTCTTTCCTTGGACTGTTGATGTTCTTTCTAAAGTGGAGGTCATGGCTAGAGACAACTGGGAGCTGTTCTTAGAGTCTGTCTTTCCTTTTTAGGTTATGAGGGTCTCTGTGTGTTTAGGATAAAATGATTGACAGCTCCACTCCGGCCCCAATTAGCACCCTATAATTTATTAGCTTCTCCTTTCAGATTATGCGTTAACTTCACAAATATTTCAACCACGGAAACAGCAGCTATCAAGTATCTCTTTTCTGATCCAACCCTCTGGGGGTGTAGTTAAATACGGGAAAGGGCAGTACAGTTGGTCTGCCGAATGAGAATAATCATTTGTGTTCAGGCCTGTCTGGGGGGGCATGGATGGCTGTCATTTCTGTTTAAGGCTTCATAATTGTAGAAACATATACGTGTTAATATATATATATATATGCATATATATATATATATATATATATATATATATATATGCACATATGTACAAATACCACACTGGATTAGGATTTAGTATGGAGCAAAGAATGAGAGATCAGGATATTCAGGAAAGGTTGAAGAGTCCTAGAGGTGGGGTCAGGAAGAAACCAGGTTCAAATTCTTGCCCTGGGATTTACTAGTTGCGTTCCCAAGGATAAGCCTTAGTTTTTCTATCTATGAAATGGGAATAACTATACCTGTCATACCTATCTCAGCATTGTTGTGAAGCTGAAATGAGATAATGGATGCAAAATGCCTTGCATACCTTAATTCTATATATTAATGTTGATTTTTATTTCAAGTAGGGTCATGGTTGTTTAATTGCACTGCCTATGTAAATGCCAGTTTCAAGTTATACAAACTACAATTGGGATCACTGGCATGTCAGCAGGAGGTCTATGCCTTCACTAGGGGTTACAGAAATGTGAAGTAAAACTTGAAAGTGTAGGAAAGAAAGGGAAAACAGAGCTAAGAACATACAAGGGGTATTCACTAAAACAGTAAGAAAACTGTAACATTTTTAGCTAATTTAGAGAAGGGGTGTAATGAAACATTTTAGAGCTTTCGTTTAGTTGGATCCGCCTTTCTTTCACACTGTTTTCCCACTCTATGTCTTTCAAATTTTCTTCTCTAACACAATCCTTCTATATTGTGCACTTCGCTACAATATATTTAATGCATTTTAAGATACCTTTTATATGGCAGATACGTCTATGGAATAAGACTAGTCCAATATTTATTTCTGCCTCCCTTAATCCTTCCGTTAAAGACATTTGGAACCTCATTATGTGTATGTGCATATTTGGGGACACACAGAGACACATATATGCACACAGGTGTCTGTGACTCTGAGCAGATTGCATATTATAGTTCCTGGTGCTCCAAGCCTTACTTCACCCAAGTATACAAGGGACCAGAAACTTTATTACTCCTCAGAAAGACTGGCAAGAGAAGCTGGCTGTCAGAGATCCCTGACTCCAAAACACCCACCATCTCTGCCCTCCCCCACTCCGGACTTGAACCAATCTTAAGCCCTTGCTAGGACTTGCCATGCATGGAAATAGAACTTCAAAGGGAAAATGAGAGGAGATGGTAACTCCTCCTAGACCATAGGAAAAGATAGGACAGATAAAGTTCCCTGTAGATGGGCGACAAAAGTTCTCAGCCAGAGGGCAAGCGGCAAAGAGATTACTTGGTAGCGGAGAACTGTCTCTACCCTTTTCATCGCCTCTTTCTCAGTCCAATCAGTGGGTAAGAAAACACCAATGCCAGGAATTCCCAGGAGTCAGTATGGTAGTTGGAAAGAGTCCTGGATCTAGAGTCAGAGGCCCTGGGTTTGAATCTGAGCTCCAACATTTACTAGCTGTGTGACTATGGGCACATCACAACCTCTCTGTGACTTAGTTTTGTAATTGGTAAAGCAGAGATAAGAATCTTTATCCTGCCTAATTCTCAGGTTGTTGAGGAGAGTACCTTGACAACTTTAAAGTCTTCTGGAAATGTAAGTTATTATTTGGAGAAGTTAATTTTTCTCTACAGAGGGCTAACTTTTGTGTGTATCCTGCCCCACTTTGGCGGTTTGGTGAAACCTATGGACCCCTTCTCAGAATAAAGTTTCTGAGTGTATAAAATACATAGGATTACAAAGAAAACCAATTATACTGAAATATAATATCTATCCATCTATCTAGGTTATCAGGAAGCAGCTATGTGGTAGAGTAGATAGAGCACTAGACCTGGAGTCAGGAAGTCCCAAGTTCAAATCTGGTCTCAAACACTTGCTGTGTGACCCTGGAAAAGTCACTTAGCCTCTGCTTGCATCAGTTTTCTCAGCTGTAAGATGGGGATACCCAAGGTTTTGTGAGGATTGAATATTTCTGCTTATTACATGATTGCTAGCTATTGTTGTTGTTACAAAACAAATGCATAGCCCCTCTGAAATTTATCTATGGACCCCACATTTAGAATCCCTGATCTGCAAGGAGCCTGCAAATTAGATACAGTATCAGTAAAATTTTCATGCTTGCTTTTAAAATGCTTGTTGCATTTAAATCCGATTTTCCTTCATAAGATTCTCCAAGGATTGTGCTGAAGGTTTCCATTCCTATTGCTTCAGCTGAGTCTTTGCTTTCTTAATATGAACAGTGTTGAGAAGAAGTAGTGAGGACTCAGAATTTTTTATGTTAATCCCTTTGACAAAATTCTCTTTAATACTTATTCTAAGTAACAAATCATCCAGGTGTTTTTGCATGTTCTATATAAGTAAGAAAGGAGGATAATGAGACTTTTCTGTCATGATTCCAAGTGCTAAGGTTGATTGAATTTACCTATGCTCTATGACCCTCCTTACCATTGTCAAGATTGTGCAAAAGTCATGTGCCATGCTTTTCATAAGCTGGTGGAGTCAAAGGTTGTTGTCTTTTCAGTCACGTCTAACTCTTTGTGACCCCATTTGGGGTTGATTTGGCAAAAGTACTGCAGTGGTTTGACGTTTCCTGCTCCAGCTCACATTTACAGATGAGAAACTGAGGCAAAAGAAGTTAAGTGACTTGTCCAGGGACACACAGTTAATAAATATCTGACACCAGATTTGAACTTAGGAAGATGTCTTCCCAACTCCAGTTCCAGCACTCTATCTGCTTTTCCACCAATATACCCCAGTCAGAGGATCCGAATTCAAATCCCACCTAAGCTATTTCAGGCAAGTCACTTCACATCTTAACTTTAGATCTTCATCTGTAAAAAGAGGGACTTGGCCCCTAAAGCCCTAAATCTACGATCCCCTTAAATATCAGCATTGAGTTACACCAGCTGAGATCCTCAAGTAGGCCGAAAGTTCTTTTGATTTTTTTTCAGTCTTCAACACCAGACAAATCTTCATGAGCTTGGTAGTTAAATGAGATAGAACTCGATGAAAGCATAAGTTATTTTTTAAAATCCCAATTAGTTACAGAGGAAAGGTTTTAATTATGCCTCTTTAGAATTGTCTAACAAGAGCATAGATGGAAACCATATGGGTAGTTTCATGGCATTTCTGCTTGAAGCAGAATGGATAATTGCATCCCTTCTAGATCCATAGATGCACCTAGAGCATGATATCTATCTACGCTTTATTACATAGCCTCATTTTCCTTTCTCTACCTATTTAATGGCAAAGGTGGGGCAGCTAGCTGGTGCAGTGGATAGAGCAGCAGTACAGGAGTCAGGAGGACCTGAGTTCAAATCTCACCTCAGATACTTGACATTCACTAGCTGTGTGACCTTGGGCAAGTCACTTAACCCCAATGGCCTCATCCTGGGTCATCTCTCACCATCCTGATGAAAATCTGGTCACAGGATTCAGATGACTGTGGAGGAGAAGTGAGGCTGGTGACCTGCACAGCCCTCCATCACTCAAAACAAAGTCAAGTACAAGTCATGTCATCATTTCTCTGATGGCATGGTCTTCTTTGGCAACGAAGGATGAACACACACACAATGGCAAAGGTAAGTCCCAGATTGGCATGAGATATACTTTGGGGTATAACACTATAGGTATCCAGATAAACCTTAACCACATTTTTTCAAGTTCTCAGACTGATGCATAGTGCCTTTCACCTGAGGATAGAAAAAACAATGCATTTGTTGTCAATTATCATGACTTTGCTAAACTACTGAATTATCACATTGTGATAATTCCCACAGTTCTTAAACTTGTCCTAGCTACAGGATTGACTGTTTTGCTTCTCAAACTTCAATGCAGGTCAAAGTTTTAACTATCAGCTAATTGAATGTGGACAATCTAAACATAATTCCAAATGCCTTCCTCCTGGAAGCTCAATGATTTGTACACCAAAGACATTTAGCAGCATGATATAGTGGTAAAGAGAAAACCATACTATTTTGTAGCATTGTTGCTGTTGTGTTCGTCCTTCTTTGCCGAACAAGACCATGACATCAGAGAAATGATGACATGACTTGCACTTGATTTTGTTTTGAGTGAGGGAGGGCTGTGCAGGTCACCAGCCTCACTTCTCCCCCAGAATCATCTGAATCCAGTAACTAGATATTCATCAGGATAACTGGAGATGGCCCAGGATACAATGGGAGACCTCAGCCTCTTTAGGCCAAGGTTGTTGCAGGTACTCACAGTGAGGTAATATCTACTCAGTGAATAGGCCTCTTTTAGAAGTAGTCAGGGAATAGGGTCCCTTTAATGAGCAAAAGAATAAAAAAAAACTAAATCAAACTGGGAGGGAAAGAGCAACAGTTACTATTGATAATCACTCTTAAGCCAGGAGGGTCCAGAAAACAGCCTGGGTAGGGACCTTTGTGTTGTAGCAAAGAAGTAGAAACAAAGTAACAATATTGTCAACTGTTAATTTGGATTTGGTTTCCAGGCTTGGTTTGTTAAAAAAATAAAATAAAATGAGCAAATACAGGTTTCAAAACTGAACTATCCTAAGAGATACTTTAGTTTGCCTAAAAAACTGAGATTTGATCAAGAGACTTGGCTCCTTGTCCTTTTTCTGCCTCTTCTTGGATGAATGACTATGGACAAGTTACATCCTTTCTGAGCCTCAATTACTTTATTTGTAAAATGAGGGCAAGGACACTTTACGGATCCACTTCTCAGAGCTGTTATAAAGTGGCAGAGAGATAACATTTACAAAACTTCTGAATGAGTATTGTTAGTTACAATGTACAGTAAAATGCAAATTATTATCAGCATATAAATATTTTTCTATAAATTAAATCTTTTACCATAAATTGGTTGGGCATTTTTTCTATCAGAAACAGTACTAGGGAGTGTATTTCTTTTATGAAGCAACACAATGAAGATATAATAAACAGATATCTTTAATGTATGTTTCATCCTCCTTACTCCCATTGTCACCTCACCCCCTGAAACATCTAAAGTGACAGAAATGAGAAAAACACAGCTACGACAAAGAAGTATTCAAAGAAACTGAGATTGGTTGTCCATAGTGCACTCCCTGGATATTTCCCTTCCTTGTGGTGCTTCCTACTTGTTCACCATGAATTTTGTCAAGGCTTGGGATATTTTTGTGGTTGTTGTGTGTGTTTTTTCCCTTGGGGGGCAAAATTTGTGACACAAAGGAGAGAGGAGAGGAGAAAAGTTTCATGTTTCATCATAAAATGTTCCTTGTAAAAAAAAGTAGATATATCCAATACAATTGTTGTGCCAATCGCTGCGAAGTGCCACCTCGGTTGTTGTATTTCTGGAGTTTGAACACTTGTCCCTACAACAGCTGCATTTAGTAAGCCCAGGGCAGGTGGCCCCAGATAAGCTACTTGCCATTCATAGTCAGGATGAACCATCTTGCTCAGTGTTCATAGTCCAAAGGAAAGAGTCTGTGTGGTTTGGGTTTTTTGTTGTTGTTGTTGTTGTTGTGTCGTTATTGGGGAATGGAGACAGAGGAGTGGGAAGCAGATTGGGGGCAGGAATGAAGGTGTGGTAGGGAGTGACAACTTTCTTTTTTACTTCTTCAATGCAACATACAAATCCATTTTAAAATCTGAGTATTTTAAAGTCCGTAGTGTTAGTTACCCTCACACTACACAAGAGAATCCACAGGAACAGAAAATAGTTCACACCACAAAAGTCCACTTCCTGTGATCTCATATCACCGCATAAAAAAATATGTTCACCCAGCTACCGAATCTGACCACAGATATTTCTAGTGAATCAGCCAAAAAGTTGTTAATTCAACTTGAGGGTCTTTGGACATGCTCTTTGGGCAGAAGGAATTTCTTTTGAACAAAGTCTTTAAGGATATGTTTGCATGTGTTTTTTTCCTGATACAGCAAGTAGTTTGATGTCTTTGCCTTTCCCCCTGTTCTCATCCCTGAAGTGAAGGGCATGGATGCTGAGCCGGGTGGGCTGGTCTGAAGGGAAAGGAAAGGGAAAACTCAGGACCTTTTCGGTCATCAGATCAGATCAGCTCAGGAGGGATCCACCACAGAAGGAATAACGGCGAGCTGCAAACCAAGATCAGAAGCTGTTACAAACCAACTCGATTTCAGCTCTGAAAGTCACCAATTGTACTAGGCAGAGACCTACAAGGAAGGAGAAGGTGGAGGGCAGTCTAAAACCAGTATAGATCCTTGCTTTTGTCCTGAGGCTGCAAACCTGAGAACAGAGAGAAAACAAAACAAAAAAGAGAGAGAGAGAAGGGGGGAAGAAAGGCACAAGATATTTAAGGACAGAGAAAGACAAACACCACTGTTTTACTTGTGAGAGTCAAAGAACTGAGCTAAAGGGTTGAATAAAAGTAAAAAGCAAAGCATAGAAATATTAAATCTAGACCTCTGAATGGGAGGGGGTCAGAGTGGGGAAGGCAAAAACAATGACTGAGTTTAATGTGTTAAAATACATTTATAAAATTTCATATAACTAAAAATAAATTTGCCACTATTTCCTTAAAGAGGTCTTATTGAATGCACTTTTCAAGTGAAAAAGAGTAATTCTAACATCTAATCTAAAAGTAATTTTTTGGGTATCTCTAAAAGAACCTTGTGACTTGTTTTCTTTCTATTAAAATGATTGAAACACTAATGACAAGTGACATGACATCCAAACCATAGAGTGTTTTACACTGGTTTTACATGCTATGCTTGATTTTTGGCTTTTTGTCTGGCAACGCTATTCTTAAAATTCTTTTGTGTGGAGTTTAAAATACTAGATCCCACTGCAGCCTATCCCCATTCCCTCAAGCTGGCACAAGTCATAGGGGAGAGGGGAGGCAAAACAACCCAAACACATATGGTATAGTGGGAAAAGCACTACACTTGGAGTCAGGAGTTCTGGAGTCCAATCTCATTTCTGCAGTTTACTAAGTTTATCACCTTAGTGGTTTAACTATAATAATATGAGTCATTTATTAACAATTTAATAAAATAAGTCATTTAACCACACTCAGTTTTCTCATCTGCAAGATGAAGGGGTTCAACTAGATGACCTATATGTTCTCTTCCAGCTCTAATCTTATGCGATCTTCCAATTAAAATAAGGATCATGTCAAAGTAGGGTAGGGGCCTATTTCCTCTCTGGAATGGAAGTAACTCCACTGGTAAGGGAAAGAAACTATTTTGAATCAGAAGATTAGCATTCGTTACACAAGGGAACCTGAGAATGAGACTGATCTGGGCTCATTCAGATCCCTCTGGGGAAAGGAGAAATAGATGGGAAAAGAAGAGCACTCCAGTACTTTACCTGAGTCCACATTGAGGCCCAGACTCTGTCCCATGTCTCCTGCGGGGCTAGGAAAGGGTCCCCCTGGCGTGGTCCATGCTGAGCCAGCTGACTCACTTTTGCCCAGTTCACATGGTGGGCTGACTGGCGTGGGCACTGAGGCTGGTGTGAGGCGGGGCTGCCTGACTGAGGCTGGGGGCATCAGCAATGAACTGTAGCGGGGGTCGAAGTGTGGGCCATAAACTTCATGCATGGAGGCAGGTCGGGGAAAGGCAGTGCCCTGGGCCCCAATTGGGCCGCCCAGGGAATAAGGATGGTGAGGGTGGGGGTGCGGATGGTGATGATGGTGATGATGATGATGGTGTGCATGGTGCCAGGGTTCGGCCGCCCCTTGGTGAAGGTGGCTGTGCAGAGAGGCTGGAGAATAGGGGTCTGCTGCAGCGAAGGGGAGGTCGCTGTGAGCTGCAGCTAATGGACTGCTCAGTGAGGAAGCTGTGACTGCTGGCTGGTATGTGCTGTTCCAGAAAGAAGGGGGGAAACTTCGCTGGTTCATCGGAAAGGAACCATCTACAGGAAAGATGTGGGATAGGACAAGAGGACAGGAAAGAAAGACAGTAGCCACCTTGTGAGATCACCTCTATCATTAACATTATCATCATCGAAATGACAATGAGCAAGTTATGTCACCTATCTGGGCCTCAGTTACTCATCTGAAAAAATGATGGGTTTGGACTAGATACCATCTCTAAAGTCCTTTTCAGTTCTAAGCTAATATGCTCCTCAATAACTTTTTAAGGGGAATTTTTTTCCATTTTGGTACAGACTTCTCCAAGAACTATAAAAGGAATTGGGGACCATCCTGGTACCCCTGCCACCACTGAGCCACCCTCCTCCTAACCTGTGCTCAGTACTAAGGTGCAACATCAGGGCTATCTGGGACAGAGATGGAAAAAGTAGGAAGAAATCTTCTATCTTTCTCTGGGGCCTCAGTTTCCTTATCTGTAAAATGGAGGAAAATTTGATGACTTTTAAGATCCCTTTCACTCCTAATGTCACTCTTCGGACAGTCATAGTAAACTTTTCCCAAAAGGAACATTCCTCCTGCGGGCCATATGCATACTATTGCATGGATTCTGCTGTTGAAGAAGACTGCCAGGAAAGCACTTTCACTCTATTTTGCCTGGGTAGTAGGTGTCACAAATGCAGGCAGCTAATGTGTAGGTGTGTTAGTGTTTGTGTATGTTGGAGGCAGGGGATGATGATCTGACTGGCTCCTTAGAAAGCTGGGCAGCGGTGGGCACGCTGAGGAAGTCCTATCCAACTTTAAGAAATAAGAATTTCCCAGAACGTTGTCCAGTCCTGGAGGCACCACTTCTGCTAAGTCCCAGTGTAGCTGACATAACTGCCTCCAGGCATCTTCACTATAAACGCTTCCCATAAAATGAAAATATATGTCTGGGAGCGGACAAAGACAATTAAGAAACAGTAATTGACCTCTTATATTCTCTTAGCTAGGCACACTCTTCCCTCTCCTTTCCTTCTCTGCCCCTCCCCCTACTTCTCACTTAGCTGCCTTAGCTCCTCCAGGGAGCTTCAAGGTGATGTGGATTCAGACTGCCTGCTGAGAATCTCAATTAGGGATTAGGGACATTTTGGTTCTTCTTTTCCTTTCAAAAAGTTAGTTTTCAAACAATGTCTTTGAAAATGCCCCACAACATTGAAAGGAAAGGAGAATTTTCATTTGTTTTTATTTTTCCGGGAAAGGAAAAGAAGAAAAAGCTTCCTCTCCTCCTTAGGAGTTTGTAGGTGTCTACATTTTCCAAACCCTCACTATTACCAGCTAATTTCCCAGACTCACTAAAACCCACTAGTAATATTAGATGATTCGATCATCCCTGAGGCCTCATGAGGTGATGTCTATTATTATGAAACATGTTATAGATAAGGAAACCAAATAGCAGAGAAACTTGCCCACAGTTGTGAAGCTAAGAGCAGGAAGCTAGATCCCAAGGCACAGAGTTCTCTTCCCTTGTGTGGTATATCACAAACAGTGATTGACATTATACTTAGGCCAGGGGAATATTTTTTAAAATTTCATGTATTTAGGATTGGAGAAATTGAATAGTGTTGTTTTTTAGTATTAGTATTATTTGGGTAGAGGCAGCTGTGGGTGTACTTTATGTACATCTGGCTTCTGAACTGGGAAGACCTGGTATCAAGTCCCATCTCTGATTCACCCTTGCCCTATGACTGCTATAACATCTGAGTGAAGATGCCAATTTGCTTTGATAGAGGACATTTCTCCATCAACGAAATCACAGATCCACTCAACTTTCCCTATTTTGGTAAAATGATGTGTGGAAATCACATGTTCTCTCTTAAGAAGAAAAGAAGGCTGGGATAGGAGGAAAAAGTAAATTTCCACCCTTTCTTAAGTCTCTCCTTCCCCCCTACCTTTATTGTTCCTAAATTCATCATTCCAGAATTTATTCGTATAGGAAATTCTTGACTTAGCTAGAAAGCTTCTCAGCCTTTCGTTTCCCTTGACTAATTAGTTTCAAATTAGCTTGCCAAATAAAAATCATTTAGCCTACCAGGGATTCTGGTGGGAGAGGGGTGAGGTGATTCCCTAGAAGGAATTACTGATAGTAGAGGTGAGGAAAGCTTGGGAATCTCTGAGATCTGCACATCATCTGAGGTCACCACAAGCTGAGAATAATGTCTGGTGACGATACCTAAAGTTCTGAGACTTTAAGAAGAATGAATACAAAGTGGGATCCATTGTTGGACAGATTTTTGGCAAAAAGAGGCGTTCCCAACTGAACCCTGTTTCTCTCTCTCCGATGTAACTGTTAAACTCAGCTTTGCAAAGTAGTTCCCATTGTGCAAGTCCATTAAGGTCAATTACTGTTTCTTAGTTGTCTTTATCCGCTCCCAGAGAATACAGACTAGCTTTACTCTTTATCTACAAGGACCACCATAATGGTAGGCACACAGTAGACACTTTAATAAATGGGGGTTTTTTCATTAATTTCTAGTCAATCTCCCTCCCAAGGCCTTGCATAAAGAGTAAACACTCTTTAAACGTTAAATGAATATATGCCTACCTTTTCCCCATTCATTCTTCTCTTCGTGTCTCCCTCCCACTTCCATCCCTATCCTATCAGGTAGAATTTTTGAGAATTTGTTACCTTTTTAAAAGTAGGGCTTTTGAGGAGAAAGAGGGACGAGGAGACACTTTCTCCCATCCCGCCCTGCTCCCAACAGAGAAAGCCCCGTTTGCTCACCCCTCCAGGACCCAGAACTTCTTGGAGTTTTGCTGCTGGCGCAACCCGGCGAGTAGCTACTGGGCTGGCTCAGGGCCCTGCTGAAATGCTCGTCCACCACGGAGCTTATATCTCCTTGGAAATACGTAAACAAGACGCAGCGCGAGTTGATGTACTCTGCCTCCGGGGGGCGCTCCTTCTCCGGGCTGCAGTCTTCCTCTTTGATACTGGCGGGAGTGTTGCTGGAGAAGGAGGAGCTCCCGCTGCTGGTGCTGGCATTGCTGCTACTCTCCGGGGCTTCTTGCATTTTCGAGTAAAAGGCTAGTTTCTGCCAGGTGGGATGGGAGTAGGGATGGGAGTGGAGAGAATGGGAGAAAAGAAAAAGTCAGCCCTAATCTCCAGGACAGTTTGGTGTGAGGACGCAGGACCCTAATCCAGCCTGCACCTAGTCCACCCAGCCTTATGTCCCCAAAATACGCAATGGAGGTGTCCTCATATTAAGTATGCGTGTGTATATGTGCACGAGAGCGTATTTGTTGCGCGTAGCAATGGGTAGACAGGAAGCCCAGATTAGATCCTGTCAAGAATTATCTTTCCCACATTGCTAACAGATAATTTGCGAAGTCACCTTCCCAACGTTGGTAGTCAGTGGCTAAGCCTAGAAGGGATTCTTACTGCCGTCATCTTTTCAAAGGCTCCTTCCTCCCTGTCCACCCGCCAAACAATATTTTGGACAAAATCTGGACTAGCTAAAGTTCATAGATGGATGCATCCATAAATCTCCGGTCCTTGGAACCAATCATATGGAGACCGAGGAGAGATAACAGGGTCAACCTAAATGGGGCCTGAACAAACTTGGATTCATTTTAAGGCTTGAGGGAATATAAAGAAAAGCTAACTCTCCCCAAGATTTAGGGCAGAGGGAACCAACAAACTCAACGAAGTTATAAGACATTGAATATAGCCGTCAGTTAAAAGTTTGTCTATAGTTTTATTTAGGAATGAGTAAACCATATTTGTGGGAAATGAAGAACAGAGATTACGTCCACGAGGAAGTAGATCATTTCAATAAATAACTCGTGGTTACTTCGGTTGCTTGTCATCGTCTTATTAAAGACAGTCCGGGTTTCTATGTCTTGTAATGTCGGGGGGAAAGCCGGGAGTTTTTCTGAGCATTTATAAACACTAAAAACCTTTCAGTCTTCAAGTCAAGATCTCTTCCGTCAAGATTAATGTGTGTTTCCCTACAACTGCACAAATTGTTTAAGACTGTTCACTAGAAAGTTGGATTTTTTTCTGTCAGCTTGTAGTTGCTTGATAACGATACCGTTGTATCGTTAAGAACCTTTAAAAGAAAAAGAATAATTGGATTTTATTCATTGTTGTCCTTTAATGAATCAAAGAATAAAGAAATCTACCCAAGTGAAACAACAGATTCCGTGAGAAACTGATAAAATTGAAACTGAGAAATTATTCCCACCTCTCCCCAAGCTACTTTCTCTCCGGCCGACTGGAAAAAAAGCGCATTTCAAAGGCCTTAGCAGGAATAAATATGTCATTTACAAATATCACCACTTCCTAAATCTCATTTCTTCTCTTGGCTTAAAAGGACTGCTTTCTGGAGTCAGTGTCCGACTGAAAGAGAACTTCGAAGATTGAGAGGTAAAATTAAAATAAAAATGGAATAAAGGTAAAGAAAACCCCGTTTCCAATTCACCAATTCATTTCCTATACGGAATTAATGCTTTCTGACCAAACAAATGAAGAAAAGATTTGAAATGGGGGGTGTGTGTTGGATTGATATAAATATTCTTCAGTGGGAAACCACGTCTTCTTGGTACTTTGAAAGATGTAGGGAATCCCCACTACGCGTTTATCGTTTCGTTTCCTGACTTGAAAATCCGTGCTTAGGTTGCATGGACTAGAGTGGGAAAAAGAGTTCTGAGTAAAGTGTACTTTCTAACAGGCACAGCCTTTCATAAAGAAAGTTTCTTTTCAGCCCCCCCACCCCAGCCCCCCAAGGAGTTTACAAAATAGAAGTTAAAATCGACCCAAGAGAAAGAAAAGCAGTTTGTGGGATGCAAGTATTGTCTCCATTTCAGTAAATGAGGCTCAGGCAAAAGAGGTTACGTCGTAATTCCTCTCTTCTGCGGGAAACCAAACAAAACATGGAAAACCACACACGTGCTCCATTAATAAAAATTATAATAGAAATTTTGTATTTTGTGCAATACTCTTTGTAACGAATTGCCACTGTGGAAACAGTACTTAGGGCTGCAGAACCATAAACCACACAGTCTGAGAATGAGAAGGAACTTCAGCAGCCACCTAGTTCAACCTGTACACGAAAGACGCCCAGACAACAATATAATATAATCTGTAAATTTGACGTAAACTGAATTTACACTAAGGGAAACTAAAATTACGAGCCTGTGTCTTTGTTAAAAGGGAATACAATTCTGTTTCGGTGCTCGCGAGATTTGATTTCTTTTTAAAAATCATCTTATATATAGTTCAGACTAAAACTTAATAGCAAGCGAGGACAAGATCTCCGCGAAAACAAGAAAGGGAGAAAATCAAAAAGATTTTTAAACCTAGTCTAATTTAGCATAACTATCACGTGGCCGTGAACCGAGCCGTGAAGAAGCAAACAACCCAACAACCCCAAGAGTGGATTAGCAGCCCAATTGAAACCTTCCAGCAGAAGCAAAGGAACAAGCAAAAAGGCTTTGCTTAATATGATAGCAGAAGAGTTGTCCTACTTGGCAGACCCTGCTTCTGGAAGGCGTTTGCTAATTGCTCAGACATCGGAGACCACGATTAAAGATGACCCAGGCTCACTGTTCGGGGGCAAGGAGTGGTGCGACTCCTCGGGAATTCTCAGAAGAGCCACCGAACCTAGGGTACAAATGGCGTCCGTGTCAGAAGGTCAGAAATCCCATTCATCGCCAGCCCAAACTCCTGGTCTCGTCTCCTCCTTGTTTGCTTGGTGCTTGTCCACCCGCGCCTACGCGGACAGGGAATGCGGGAAGTAGAGAACCGCGCGCAGGAGAGGGAACGGGAGCTTTCAAGTGCGGGTCCCTTTGCTCTGACAGCTCCAGGAATGCCTCATCCTTGCTTTGAGTTGCTTCACTATTTCACCGGTGCCCACCCCTCCCTCTGATCCAAGACTACGCATACCTACCTGATGATAGGGAGTATAAGCTGCTGCAAAGTAAGACTGCGGAGGACCATAGACTTGGTACATAACATCCAGACAGCTCATGGCTAACCGCAGCGGGAAATTAATTTTTTCGATCATCAACTCCTGTCCAGACAAGCGAAGTGATGCTGCCTGGGGCGGTGCCTGGCTCTAGGAACCTTATTCATTGGCGGCGGGTGCGGGGGTGGTGGCAGCACGTTCTTAACTCTTCTTTGGCTCGCTCCTTCACCTGCAATAACAAGTCCAGTAAGTGAGCTTCGGGAGAGCGACTCCCGGGTTTCAGCCAGGGGGAATTTAAACCCCAAGCACGGCCCAGTGACGCCACTCTAGGGGCTCCAGAGTGGGAGGTAGAGGTTATGGAAGGTGGGCGGGGAGCTGGGGGCCAATGAGGAGGGACGCCTGACTCGGGCGTAAGCTCGCTCTACTCCCTGGGGCTCCCCGTCGGCCCTCCAGAGGCTGCAGGGAGCACTGACTTCGCCACTTGGGGGCGGCCCGGCAGGGGTGCATTGGTTCTGGGGGCACCCGGTGCAGGGAAGCAATGGGGGTTCAGAGCTCTCGGAAGGCAGTAGGGAGTTCCCAGGACGAAGGGAAAGGGCCAGGGCAGGCAGGTTTGAATAAGGGAGAGGATTCCGAGAGAGCCGCTAGGAAAGAGGGAGAGAGGAAGGAGAGGGGACGCTTGCTTTATGTTTGGAGGTGGGTAAGCCACTGGGAAGCAAGGGGTGTTCTTCCTAGTTAGGTCCTGAGATGTGCGCAGGGGAGGCCGACCAGCCCCGGATCTTCTGGAAACTGGTCTTAGAGGGAGAGTCTGAAAGAGTCCCAGGTCTTTCAGATAATAGTCTCGGGTCGGAGAAAGCAAGTCTTGTCTGCCGCCGAATTGCTGTGGATGGCAAATATTTTTTTTTCCATTTTAAAAATATTCCCCCTTCATATTCCTTTTTGTCTGATCTCCTTCTTCCAGTCTCTCATCCCGAGCCCCCCAGAGCACAAATGATTAGCTCCCTGTTCTCCCGATCTGTGATGTTTAGAAGCTTTCTAGGAGTTTGGGAGAACTGTTTATCCAGGTTCTTCCGATATACATCTTTCAAGGGACACGTTGACTCGTAGGGATTTTAGAGGTCCTCCATTTGGGAGGAATTTTATTTTATTTTTACCTTTTAAAGGAGGCTGATACGTTTGGTTCAAAGAATGACCCTTGGGAAGTAGCTTCAATGGCAAATCAGAAATATCGAATTCAGTGAGTAGAAAGATGGTATTGAATATAGGGCGAAAAAAGAGGCTTTCAGTTGCATCCTCTTAACAAGAGTGGAAGTATGAGGGAGATAGGACAGCTGCAATTTCTTCTCTCTGTGTATCTCAAGCAGAAGAAGATACAGATGATGTTTCATGCCAACTGTGAAAGCACAAAGCAACAACGGCTAGAAACTACACCCTCATCTGCCTCTTTCCGATATGCTCAAGACTCTAGACTTTAACTTCAGACTCTTTCCTCCTATATCAATTTTTTCCCCTTGTTCTTTCCCCCACAGGACGAATCAGTTTCTAAGTCATTGGAAGCAGAACTTCCCTTTATTTTGACCACCTTCTGAAAAATCTCATTCATATTTGAGCTATAGGCTACCTGTAGTCTGGGTAGAAGATAGAAGGATGAGAATGGGGGCAGGGGTTGGTGATTAGGGAATCGAGTGCCAGGCAGTGTCCAGGTAGGCAAGGGTTGTGCTGGAGGAGGTGTCTGAGCTTAACAGCGCCAGACAGAATAGAAACAGCTCCCCTAACTCCCCACAATGTGAGGCCATAGGACAAGAGAGGTGCAGAATTGAGGCAATTTCTCGAATAAGTTAACCACAAAATAAATGTGCTTCAATTATCTGAATATTTCTGGCCAAACAGTTGTAATTTTACAATCTATGTAGATTAAACTAACAACTGCTTTATTTCTCTGTTTCCCTTGAAATCTGGAAACAGCCTTAGAGGTAATTTCCTTAATGGATGTTGGGAGAAACTTTAAAAGCAAAGCAATTCATCAGTCACCAAGCATTTATTAAGCGCTATTATCTACCAGGCCCCACATTCCCTCAAGAAAACAAGAAGAATGGAGAAAAAACAATCACTAAACTTTCTACACAGAAATGTGCAAAGAGAGACAGCTGCTTTGGGACCTTTTTCTCTTTGGTACCCCGAGCCCCTGACAGAGGAAAATTAATCTGGGCCGTAGCATTTTCCCCTTGACTTCCCTGGGAAATGAGTCTCTCTAGCGGGGGAGGAGGAGAAGTTGCCTTTGTTTATCTACATTTCTCCTCCAGGGAGCAAAAAAGGTTGCTGCTGCTGGGAGAAACCTTTCAGTAGTGACATTCACTTGTCCCGCCCCAATTTCGTGAGACCACTTATATTAAATTGTCCTCAATGTATATTCATTAGGTTGTAAACTTTAAGGCAGGGACTGTCTTCTTTTTGTATCCCCATGAGCACAGCTCATGGCACATAGTAGGCACTTAAAAATTGTTGCTAGATTGATTAATTGGACTCCACTCCAAACCGCTTTTCCAAACAGATCTCCGAGTCAGAAGGATTTCTAACGCAGTCTAGACATTTATCTTGCCACTGCACCCAGATCTCTCCAGAGGAGAGAGTGAGGCTGGTGACTTTGAACAGCCCTGCCTCACTTAAATCCAATTCACTTGCAAATCATGACATCACCTTCCTGACATCATTAGTCCTCTTTGAGAACGACAGACAGACAACTAGACAATTACAGCGCTGGTATGCTTAAGGACAACTGAGCATCTCTTTCGGAAGGACTTGCAGTATCCTTCCGCTTGTCTGGCCTCTCCAGAAGAAAGGAAAGCTATTGCGCTATACTAGAGGTAGCTCATGGGCTTGGCACCAACGGGTGTCTTTGGAGTCAGGGAGGGTTTCAATTTTCTATTTTCGGAGGGACCAAGAAGAACACTGTCCTTACACTACAGGTAGCTGGCTACCTACTCCCCCACCTCTTCTCCACCCGTTTTTCCCCTTCCCTGCATGTGATCTACTCTTGAGGACTTCTCTTTTTTCTTGTGTTCTAGCTTGTCTGTCCGACAACGCCAAACTTTCCCCAGCGAAAGGCTTGAATGGTACAGAATGTAAAAAGCAGTGGTGCATTGCATTCAGTTCTATAGCATACCCTACAGAAAGGCAACGTGAAGATAGAGCACTGCGTTCGTTGGATTCTAATCCTATCTCAGACATTTACCACTTGTGTGACTCTGGAAAGTCATTAAACATTTTTGAATCTCAATTTTCCCATGTGTAAAACTGGGATAACAACCCCTTACCTTTGTTCTGAGTCAATAAATATAGCGAATGAAAGGCGCATCACAGATTTTAATTCTTAATGTACATGGGCTGTTATTGCAAATGCTCCTCCTCACGTTTAGCTAACTGCGCGTTTTTTGCCTGCTAAAGTCAACCCAACGAAGCACGAGATTGTAGATCTTGTTAATATAATTGAAGTCCTGATCTTAGATAGGACGAAATGAAGCCGCTGGTGAGTTTCTTTCATCCTGCTTTTGTCGAGTTTTGTTTGTTTGTTTTACTCCCTCAAATCTTTAATTCTCTGTCTAGAAGCAAACTTAACTGCGGGTTTTTCTTGACACCCTCTCTACTCCTTTTTCTTTTCTTCCAGGGTACTCCTCTCTTCTCTAACAATGTCATCTGTTTATTTCCACCCCTAGCTTTTTAGTCTAGGGCCACCTTTCTCTCCCTACTCACTTAGCTCATTTCCCTGTCCGTTTCCCCAATACACACATTTTATCTCCTTTGTCTTTTTCTCTTTTCAGAGGAGGGGGCAAAGTGGACAACTGAAGTCAAATCTCAGTCTCCTTTTCCAACAGTAGCAGCTCAATGTCTCTCAGGGTCGGGATGCTGTGAAACCACACAGAGGAGGAGGTAAGGGGTCCCCGGTTCTCTGGGCTCTTTTGAGTCAAGTTTTAAGCTGAAATACAGTGATTAAACACCAGTCCTTTTATTCCCAGGAGCTGCATGGAAATATTGGTCGGAAAGTACTTTAATATTCCCAGAGATGAGGAAAGAAGCATCTTTCCAAATACCATTTAAAGCTTTTCTGAATCTACAGCTATGTAAGATACTTAAATAGGTACTAAGAGGCTTAAAGGGGGCATCTTTTCCCCCTCATTTTCTGTTGGGAAAACTGAACCAAAAATGCGGCTCTCCTTGCCTAAGGCTGCTGTTTGCACTTCTCAATCTCCTTTATAAAAGGAAAGGAAAGAAAAGAAAAGAAAAGAAAAATTATTCCTTGCAAGGTCAGACCCTGAACCAGGATTTTAGAGTGGATGCTAGAAACACAAGAAAATGGACCTAGGCATATCACATCATTCCTATCTAGAATTTAGGAAGGGAAAACAGGAACTTTCCCCAAAGAAATAGATTGGAAAGAAGAGTAACCTGTAATAACTTTCAATCTTCCTACATCTGGTGAAATAAAATATAACTAAGAGAATATGAATAAAAAAACTAGATTCTCATTCTTCTCAAGGACTAGAAGGGCATTTGGTTTTGGTGTCCCTTCTGAACACTGGAGAAGTTTCAAATTACAACAGAGTAATCCTGCAAAAATGTATTATTATTGCCACTACTGAGAGACAGAGGCAAAGGAACGCCTAAGGAAAAGTAGAACAACATTGGATTTCAAGCCTTTTCTACGTAAACATCTTATTTTTGTCTTAAACAATAGAAGCTGTGTTCTCTTGGTTTTCCTATTACCTGTCTCTTGGCTCCTACTTAGTCTCATCATAATGTCCCTTTTTCCACCCTCCATATGGAGGTTTAACCCAAACTCTATCCCGAGCCCAATTTTCTCTATTCGTTTTCTTGGTGATCTTGCTCATGTTTATATGTTCCACTATTTTCTTTAAGATGATTTAGGCTCCCAGACTTATATATTCAGCCTAAATCTTGAGTTTTGGTTCAGCAACATGGCCTGCTAGACATTTCCAAATGGATGTTCCTTAAGAATCTCAATTTCAACATATCTAGAACAGAATTCATTATCTTTCACCAAATGTTCTCTTCTCAATCACTTTTCTGTTGAGGGGTACCACCATTCTTTTATTCATTCAGCTTTAGAACCTTATGGTCACTTTTGACTTACTTCACCATTTTATCTAACTGGCTACCATGCCTTGATCATTCTATTTAAAATCTTTCACATATGTCCTTTTACCTCCACTCATACCACAACAAGCAGTATCACCTTCTGTCGGGATTATTATAGTGGCATACTGATTGATCTCTCTGACTCAGTCTAATCTTCCCTCTTCAATCTATCCTCTATGGAGTTGCCAAAATGATATTCCCAGAGAATAAGTCTGATTATGCCACTCCTCTGCTCAAAAAACTTCAGTGGATCCCTATTGCCTCTACAATAAAGAATTTTAAACCCTCTGTTTGACATTTAAAACCTTTTATAATTTGGCCAATTTAGCAAAAACCAATTTATAATCTTATAACTTTTTTCAGGATCATTGTACTTTTTTCTCCTTTACAATTCTATATTCCAGTCAGACTTACCTACTTATTATCCCTCACACCCAATATGTTCTATCTCTGTTCCTTTGGGCAGGTTGATCCTCATGTCTAGACAGTCGCTTCTTTCTCATTGATGTCATGGAGAATATCTAATTTCCTTCAAAACTCAGTTTAAGGGCCACCTCCATCAAGAAACCCATACTTTTTCTCCCAGTTACTAGTTTCCTTCCTGATGGAAATTCTCTCTCTCTCTCTCTCTCTCTCTCTCTCTCTCTGTCTGTCTACATATATATATATATATATACATATATATATATATATACACACACACACAGACACATATACACATATATGCATAATACACATATATGTATGCCTATAAATATATAACATTTCTAGTGGAGGGGAAGATAATGTCTCAAAGGACTGTGTGAAGGAAGTCCAAATCACCAGATTTTGCAAAAAGTTCAAAGCACATTATTTTTTAGAAGATCCTATTGGATTGGAGAAGTAGAATGTTTTTAATGACCTGGGAAGCAGTGGAGTGTGAAGGGGGACAGAAATTAAAATGAATAGAACTGAGGAAAAATGGTGGAAAAGGAGGAAGTAGGTGTATGCAACTTTGCAAAAAGTTTGGCAGTGAAGAGAAGAGGGATAAAACTACAGCAAAGTCAAGATAAATTTTCTTGTTGTTTATTTGTTTTTAGGGAGAGAAAATCTGGCCATCTTTGTAGGCAAAGGTATACCAGTAGAGATGGAGAGATTGAAGATGAAAGAGTGTAAGTATAATCTATGGGATAATGTCCTTGAACTAGCAGGATGGAATAGCATTTAGGAACATAGATCCCTACATAGTATAAAGCTACTTCATCTTGTGATTGGAGGGGAGAAAATGGGCATGTAGAGAAGTCTGAAGGCATGCAGGAAAGGATATAAGAGAGTTCAATTCAGAATCACACATTTTCAATATTGGAAGTCACCTCAACAGCAACGTTGACTAACTCATACCCCCAAAAGAATTCTCACTCTGACATTAACAATAAAGTGGTCATCCAGTCACTACCTGACAACCCCCGATGAGTCAGTACTGACTGTTTCTTGAGACATCTCATTACCTTTGCAGGTAGCAATAACAATTACAATAACTAGTATTTAGAAAGCACTTAAAAATTTTCAAAGCACTTTACATACGTTATCTGGTTTGTTTTAATCCAAATAACAAACTAGGGAGGTAGGGGGTATTATCTTCATTTAACAGATGAGGAAGGCATAGAATGGTTACAAGGTGATTATAAAGATTACAAAAGGAAACATATTGAAATACAATTTTTAAAATGTATAAAATTTTTTATATAGTAACATATCTAGCAGTAAATACACTAACTATGGTAATTTTGAAAGTGATGAGAATGATATTTTGAGGCATCTGTAATAAATTGTAAAGTAATATGAACATATCTTTGATTTCTTTTGGTGGCAAAGTCATAGATACTGCTAATACTGTTGTGACATTACCTACATTCTTAATTGTGAAGGAAATGTTAAATTGTGATTAGAGCTTAGTGAAAATAAAGATGTATTTTTTCTATTCAAATTTAGAGATCTAAAATCTATCCACAGACTCCATATACCTCTGATTAAGAATCCTGCTTTATAGCATTTCTCCCAATGGAGCGGATGGTGAAGTAGGAAGAAGTAGACTGGATAAGGAATGGAAAAAAAGTTGTTTACTATAATGGTGATGGGGCAGGTGTTGGTTATATCCTCAGGCAGAGTGCCCATGGCATCAGTGTTTCAAAAGTCAACCCCCACCACATCCTAGGGCAGCTAGAGCACTGAACCTGAAATCAGGAAGACTCATCTTCTTGAGTTCAAATATAGTCTCAAACACTTACTAGTTGTGTATCTTTGGACAAGTCACTTTGTTCCAGTTCCTCACCAGTAAAATGAGCTAGAAAAGGAAATGGCCAACAACTTCAGTATCTTTGCCAAGAAAATCCCAAATAGGATCACAAAGAGTCAGATATGACTGAAACAATTAACAACAAACCATATCCTAATGAAGGGTAATATATTTGGTACCAGAAGGAGTCTGTTCCATTTGAATAATAATTTGTTGTTGAGTCATTTTCCAGTTATGTCCCCTCCAAAATCTACCCTCAAAACAATAAGAACAAAAATAAAATAACTTACGTTATATCCATCACCTCTTTGAGTACTTCTTTGAGGTATTTATTTCTGTTATCAATAATGCCTCATAGAAATGTTTTGTAAATTAATGGGACGCCTGAGGTCTTAGAATAGATTGGTGGAGGTCCTAAATGTTGGTAGAGTGTGTGTGTAAAGCCATAAGTTGAGGAAGTATGAGAAAAATTTCAGAATGAAGGGGAATCAGGGAAATTTAGAAGCAAAGTCGAGAAAATTAAACTTATTTTCACATAAAAATTGTTATAGGTAGACCTCAAAGGAATGAGGACCACTGAGATAATCTAGTTCAACACCTTCATCTTACACCTAAGGGAAAAGAAGCATCGCCAAGTGGTAATTGGTCCAAAGTCACACAGACAGCAAAACTATTTATTCTACCTAACTTTATCAGTAGCAATTCAGCTTAGACCACACAGGATTCTTCATGAGTCCCTGGTGAGGTGGATTTACGGTGAAGGAAACCTCACTTTCCTGGGTTATTATTCTCAAGGCATCTAGTCTCCCACCCAATAAGTCTTCAAGATCATTTCTCCAAATTCAGTCACAGTCATTTCATTGAAATCTTTGCCCCTGCATCAGTGACATTATCAAAATCTCTTCTTTGGTCCAACTTACCCACAAGTTTAGCCTCTTTGCAATTATAGGTACTTACTAATAACAGTTTAATGTTAGAGGTACAAGGTTTGACAGGTTATTTTCATACACAATCATATTTAAGCCTCACAACAATCTATAAGGTAGGCATTATTATTCCTGTAAGGAAATTGAGACAGAGAGATTAGGTAACTTAGGCTGACACAGCTGTCTGAGGCAGAATTTGAACTCTGTTATTTGTAACTCTGAGTTTAATATTCTTTCCATGATACCAACTGTCTTTCTTCCTACTGGTCCTAAGAAAGTTAGGGACAGAAGACCATTGCCCTTACCTCACTGTTATGGTTGTTTGTCCTTCATTCTCGAAGAGGACTATGACATCAGGAAGGTGATACCATGACTTGTAAGTGGATTGGATTTAAGTGAGGGAAGATTGTACAAAGTCACCAGCCTCTCTTTCTCCCCTGGAGCCATCTGGGTAAGTGGCAATATATAGATCAGGATGATTGGAGATGGCCCCCATCTTGCTTTTATGTATAACATCAATCATAGGAGTAATCTCTTCCCCTTCTCTCCCTCCCCGCCCCCCCAAGCCCTGCTTCTTACCTCTTTCCCTCATTTTTTCACCTCCTATACCCCGAAAAATGTAAGTAACAGTGACAATTCTTAATTGATCCTTAGATCAATTAAGAATACTGTTGGAAACTTTACTCTGAACTCTAGAGGTAATGAGGTATGGTTTTTGCT
>CM053770.1:395058554-395095940 GCA_028658325.1 Potorous gilbertii | reverse complement strand
ATATATATATACATATATATATATATATATATATATATATATATATATATATATATATATATATATATATATATATATATATATATATACACATATATATTCTAGAAAATGACTGGAGAAGATATTACCTCAAGAGATTTGGAGAAAAAGTGATCAGGGTCTGAAGCCTCCCTCCAATACTCTTTTTGTATGCCTATGAGCCTTCCTCTGCACAATGGGAATAATATCTTAATTACTTGCCTTGTAGGGCACTTTATTAGGAAAATGCTTTGAAACCTTTAAAGTACCTAATTTTTGAGACAATACATATGTTATACACACTATATATGTGTATTTGTGTGTATGTGTTATGTTATATATATTTATGTGTGTATATATGTATATATAATCCAGTATGTGTGTGTGTGTGTGTGTGTGTGTGTGTGTGTGTGTGTATAAAATCCATGAGTCAAAGCCATTTACGTAAATCTCTTCATTGGTGGTGACTGATTCCTCAATGTTCCACAATTGTGTAAGGGGTGCAATTGTTAAGAGCTCAAGGGAAGGGACTCAGCACTCGGCTTTGTCTAGTACTTTGGTACACAGGGGGCACTTAAGAAATGCTTGTTGATTTAACAGCTCTGAGGAAGAGAATGTTTTTCATTTCCATTCTGCTAGGCCTATCCCTCCAAGTGTAACTTTAACTCCTGAATCTGGAAGCACAATTTTGTTTTCCAGGGCAAGTGGTCAGGAGATGACATGGAAGGATGTGTGAAGCTCCTGCTATAGAAACAGGGATGTTAGAAGTATGTGCAGATTTGCATGGGGGGAGGCGACTAAAGGACTTAAAACTTTTGACTTGGATATTTGACAGTATCAGTGTTGATCCTCCCCCAAACTTCTGTTTACAAACTTCATTTCAGCAGAGTGCTAAGGGATTAAAGGGTGACCGCAGTAATAACAGACAGAAGGTGAAGATCTCCATCTGAGTATGATGGCCTGTCACATTCTTCCAGGGATTTAGACAGTTCCTTAGAGACTCACTCACTTTGTCCTTGGCATACATGTAAAGATCCTCAGTCCTGCCTGGAGTCTGGCATTGCCTGCTCCATAGTCCCTGGGACTCAGTGACAGCTATATTCTTCATTTAATTGTGATAAAGAAAAGTATCTTTAAGAATAAACATCCAAGAATAAATCAAGAGAAAACATCTGATAGAAGATAGCTAGCTTTGGAGTCAAAAAGATATGGGTTCAAGTCCTGCTTCTGATACATAGGACCTTAATCTCTCAGTGCCCCCAAGCAACTCTCAGGGAATACAAGTAGCAGCCTAATTGTTGGCATTGATAGAGGGCGTTTCTTCACTGAATGAAGAAATCATAGAGCTGATTTAAAAAGGGGTGAAAGGGCTATGGGAGTATACCAGGGCAGCTCAGGAACTCTAAATTGCAGTAAGCTAAAGTGGTCCAGTGTGTAATGAATGAGCCTGAAAGAATCAGGAGCTGCCAGGTTGCCTACAGAGGGGGAAACTGGCTTATATTGGGAATGGACCAGTTCAAAGTTTCCATGCTGTTTAGAGAGGGATCTGTTCTACGAGGACTCTGTACTTCCAGCATGGGAGAAACCCAGTCTCAAAAATAAAAACCAACTAACAAATAAACAAACAAAATACTTTGAAACACTATGTGATATTCAGCAAGGAAGTGCCTCAGAACGGCTAACCCAGTGAACCCCTAGTTTAACATACTTGCTGTCTCTATTTTTTCCTTTTGTCCATAAAACCATGCATCACATTTTAAAGGGAAGCAGATTTATTACAATATCTAAAATACAAATTAAAATTTTCATCATTTTTACATTCTAAATTACATTCTAATTATCAAGAACTTTTTTCAGGGATCATTAAAGACAACACAACTGTAATATATATGTGTGTATCTATCTATCTACATATATATATATATATATATATATATATATAATACTTTAAAGTTTTCAAAGTATTTTCCTCATAACATCCTTATAAAGCAGGTAATTCAAGTACTATAATTGCAATTGTGCAAATATAGAAATGAAGACTGAGAGAGCTAAAATGACATTCTCATTTTACAAATGGCAAATATCAGACTCTGGTTAATGCTTCATACTCTGGTCTCTTTTTTTCAAGTCCATTAAAGTAATAACTTTTCTAGACATTTTCTATACAGTTTATTAAAGAGGAGAATTTGGTAATTATCCAGATCATTTAGGAAATGTAGATGAATGTGCTGACATATCATTGTCAAACTGAAGATAATATAACAAACTTGCTAATTCAACAAATGAATCTATCAATCAGCATTTATGAAGTACTATGTTCTAGACCCCTTGCTAAATGTTGGGGATACAAAGAAAGAAGTAAAATATTTCCTAACCTCAAGAGACTTGCATTCTAATGGAGGAGTTAATATGTACATAGAGGCCATGGAGTTTAATGGAGAGAATGCTGGACTTGTTGTCATGAAGACCTGAATTTGGATTTTGCCTTAGCCACTTATTTAGCCATGTGACCCTGGGCAAATTGCTTAAGGTTTCTGAGACTCTGTTTCCTCATCTATAAAGTGGGGAGGAAGGTTGAACTTAATGACCTCTAAAGTTGCTTCTGATTCTATTTCTATTGTTATATATTGTTATATATGACACAAGTAAATCAAATTCCAGGTAATCCTTGGAGGGGGAAAATATGAGTAGTTTTTTGGGGAAGAGATAAGCAATGGTCTCCTGCAGGTGGAACTTGAACTGATACTTAAACAAACAAACAAACATACCCCTCCTCCAAACAAACAAATGAACAAAATATGGATCCAAGGAGGTAAAGATATGACAGGAGAATGTCGAGGCATGGGGAGGAACTAGTACAAAGATGCAGAGAGAAGGTGCCATGTATAATAACTAGGCCAGTGAAGTGGTATAGTGGATAGAGTACCTGGCCTGGAGTCAGGAAGACCTGAGTTCAAATCCAACCTCACTTACTAGCTGTGTGACACTGGGTAAGACTTTCAACCCTATTTACCTCAGTTTCCTCATCTGTAAAATGAGCTAGAGAATGAAATGGCAAAGCATTCCAGTATCTTTGGCAAAAACAAAAACAAAATCCAAATGGGGTCATGAAGAGTCAGACATGACTGAAAAGTGGCCAAATAACAAACAAATGACAAAGTAGGCCAGTATAAAACTGCACCATCAGGCCCCACAATAGATTCTCATAAGGCAGAATTAATTAAGATATGAAGACACTGATGTCCACAAAATTTTATTCCAGTTCCATTTTCTTATTGAAACATTTATTTCCTAACCTTATAGATATGACTTTATTGTGAAGTTTACAATATGCTATATAGTATATATTGGAAAATAATACAAAATAATTCAAGTAAGTACAAAAATACTTTTTAGTGCCTATTTTATCTTCTGGAAATACAGAAGGAACAAAATGATTTAGAACAGTATATTTATTTACTTGGACAGACTGAGTAGTTATGTGGATAATTACTGTAAGGGGACTACTCTTTAATAAAAGATGTCCTGAAAGCATGTGTCATTTCAATACAACGTCCACTAATAGAGTGAACCCACCGTTACGGAAGCCACTTCACTCTCCACTTGCCTTCAGCCTTGCTGATGGAAGGGTGAACTCAGATGGGAAATAGAACAAGTCCAAGTTCTCTTATTGATCACAGTGGGATCTATTACAGCTGAAAAAGGCACTAAGGTTTTTGAGATACTATATATTATAAAAGAATCACTAAATAGTTCACGCTACTAAATTACTATTCAATAATATAATGTAATAGTTATGTTTCTAAATCATTCTAGTCTTATTAAAAACTCAAGCAATATGAAGTGAAGAATTAAAGAAAATGTCCCTATAAATTAAATCAATGAACAATCAACAGCAATTACGTCTCTACTTGTATCTCAATTTTTTAAGGAGAAATTGTGTGTGTGTGTGTGTGTGTGTGTGTGTGTGTGTGTGTGTGTGTAAAAGTAGTATTAAAGAGAGGCTCTTTCAGGAACCCCTAGACTATTTAAGAACATTTCTGAAGAGATGAGTTACTCTAAAGGGAATGTAGGCAAATGCCTATTGGTCTGCAAAATGTCCCTCTATTTTTTAAAGGCTAGGGGAAAGGATCCAACTGTTTAATTCCACCTTTGTTCCACCCTCGTCCCATTCCACCATGACACCACAGAGAATGTCACTAATCCTTGAATGTCCTGCTCTCTAGAAGTCACATTCTTTGGGAGAGTTATCCAGTGATCTGGCATCATGGGAATTTATCTGGCTTTCTGGGTGGAGATAGGCCAGCTCTGAAACTGCAGTATTCTCTTAGATCTCTATCAAATTGCCTCCCTTTTGGTAGCAAAGAAAGCAATGTTATATCTTAAACATTTCAACCATGAGTGATATTTACAGCATCTTAGGGACATAGTGGCTATGAAGGCATTTCTGAGATCCATCAGGAAGAAACAAAGTGTAGCATAAATTTTGCTTGAAGTTATTTTACATTCCATGTAACCCAATTCTTACTGGTCAGGAGCCGATTCTCAAAGATTTGGCAGAATATGTTAAGCCACAGCTCCTTTATAACTCCAGGGAAATGCAATACAAAAGGGAACTGTTTCTTCCTTGCATCTGGTGAGTTAAGCTGAGGTCCATGGTATGCAGACTTGGAAGTAAAACTGCCAGTTAAATCCACTTTCTGTGGATATGAGTTAATATACCATCCTTCCAATTTCTGCCCCATGGGAGAAAACGCAATCTTTCCCAGTATCCATAAAGGCTGAGAATGGAAGACAGTCCATTTTTTGGTCCAAGTTGCATCTTTAATTCACTTTGGTTATATGATATCTTTTTAGTGAACATTTAAATAGAAATGCATATTTACTGAGCACTTTCCCCTTATTTAGTTATTACTCATCTTTTATGGTCAGTGATCTCCATTTCATATATGAGGAAATTGGGGTTCCAGAGAGGTTGAGAGGTTACATGATAAATTTTGGGGCAGAAAATGAGTAGAAACTCAAGAGTTATGTTTCTAGTCCCTTAGACCACTTAGGTACTTTGTCTTTATGAGGTTCCCATACATATTTGCCATAAATTCTGATTATTCTTTAAAGCGAAACTGACTTTACTCTCTTCTCTGGGGTGAAAAGTACAGAAATAATCTTTCTTAGCAGTATAATAAAAATAATAAATCAAATAGAGCAATGGAGGCAAATGGTGGGTCTGAATAGGTCACAACATATACCAGTGAAGTGAAACAACCTGTCATCAGAACCATACGTGACCAGAAGAGAAAGTAGATTGTGCATGTGGCAAGAGTGAGAGGGAGTGTGTTTTATCAATGTTCACAAAAACATAAAGGCTCCCAATACGTTGGGGACAAAGGGGAGAATCCCTCTAGAAAATTTATAGGAAGTGTGCATGGATAGGCTTGTTGGAAGGAGTAGCCATAGTTACCAGGGTAACAGTTGACATAATAATTCACATTTATATAGTGCTTTACATTTTCTACCAAATATCTTCCTTACAACCCTCAAGGGTAGGAAGTGTAAGGACTGTTATCCTCATTTTGCGGAGGAAATAACTGAGGTTCAAATCATAAAAGAGACTTGCCTTAAGTCACACTAATGTTGTCAGTCAGAATGTGAGCTCAGGTTTTCTGATTCCAAATCCGAGGGGCAATTGACAAGCGTCTCCCTCTTGGGCTCTTTGAGAATGCCTTACAGACTATGATGGATAATGGTGATAAAGGTTTGCAAAGTGCTTTACGTAGGTAATCTCATTTCATCCTCACAATCTTGGGAGGTAGATGTATTATTGTCTCTATTATGCAGAGGAAGAAACTGAGGTACAGACTCATTAAGCCACCTGCTTAGGGTCATACATTTGTGAAGTGCCTGATGTAGGATTTGAACTCAGGTCTTCCTGACTCTTAAGTTCTGCACTCTGCACTGTGCCACCTTGTGGTCTACTTTATCTACACACATAAACTGAGAAACAAAAAAGTAAAAGTCCACTCAGGTGAATAATAACTTGCAGTATTTTCCTCACAAACTCCCTGAAATATTTTTCTCACAAACTCCCTGAAATATGTGAAGTTTGAGGAACATTATTCCTTTTTCAAAAGTTTAGAAAACTGAGGCCCAGACTGACTGTGGCTTGCCCATGGTTACAGAGCTAGTGAATTTTGGAGCTGGGTCTCAAACCCTGTCCTGTCCTGACTTTTAGTACAGTGTCGAGCACTCTTTTTTTCCAGTTTAAATATTTTATATGAAGTATTTTGACATTATTGTTATTTCTCCAATACACGGTTACCAAAGAACTCTTCCATGTTAAAAAAGGGATTTTTAAGCAAAAGGAATCAAGCCATTGACTATGTCTAACAGCTTATAGCTCCTTTGATACCTGTGGGTCACCACCTATTTCTGAGCCCTCTGGAGGCTAGATGATTCAGTGCCTGTCTGAGGTCCAATGTCTTTTAATGTTTTACCTTGATATTATTGTACTAGTTGTTTATATTGGTCTCTTAGTCCTGCTTATTTTGCTCTGGATTACTTCATGCAAGTCTCAAGTTTACTAGAATCCTTAATCTTTGCTTTTTCTTATGATGCAATAACTTTTCATAATTTTATAGGCTTAAATCCCATTTACAAAAGCCTCTCCTCATTAGTGGAGTTGTATCACTCAATGCTTCTCACCTGTATGAGGGGCAGGGTTTCAAGAGCCTGGAAGAAGAGATTGGTTTCCAGTTTTGAGAGAGAAAAATGATTCCAATATCCTTCAGGAAGAAATTCCTGAAAGAAGAGATAGACTGATAAAAAGTCAAAACGAGGTAAATCAGTACTTCCATCATATCCCATTCTCAGTTTACCACATTAGAGACTTTAGGGAACTTCCTCCTGGATTAGAACTAGGACGATCTCCTTTGGTTGAGCTGAGATATCTTGCTTTCAGTAGAAGAGCTTATCAGTCTGTGTATTGTCTGGTATATTTTCATCCATATGCCTTCTCTGATTTCCGTTTGCTATCAGCTTGGATATATGGGTTTATTTGCTATTTGTTGTGTGGATTCTTTGTGGAACTAGCATTTAGCAGAAAGGGAGTCAAGTCTTGGATATTTATCTTGAAGCACTCCTCCATTAGGAGATGCTGATTAGAAACAATGATCAAATCTAAAAAAAAAATCTCCTATATTAATAATATTTAAAAGGGCAGATTAATACAATTCCAGTCCATTACTCCCTTTATCTGAGGACAGCAAAGTGACTAACATCTGGTAGTCACATCCTGACTCCCCTCCTGGGAAGAATCAAATTCTCCCAAAGAAAGACTCAAGATATGGCAGCTATTCATGCCTCCTTGCAAGCCACCTCTAGATGGACTCATGTGAACACAGATAATCTACATAAACAAAACAAAGTTACCTCCCTGGTCTCTTACATTTATACAACCATTTGTTCAACTATTCTCTATTGTATGGTTAGCCACTTCATTTCTTTTTTTTTTTTTTTTTTGCTAGTACAAAGAGTGTTCCTATAAATATTTTGAACCTTTCTACATTGACCTCTTTGGGAAATATGTCTAGTAGGTAGGTAACTGAACAATGAAATGACTTTTCATGTATAGTTCTAATTGTTTTAGACTAGATAGACCAATTCATTAACATAGTGATGTGACTAGTATACTGGCATCACTGTCTTCCTATAGTCTATCCATTATTGATTATTTCCATTTTTTTATCATCTTTCCCAAATTGATAGGTGTGATATGAAGTCAGAATTATTTTAATTTTATTTCTTACTAGTGATTTGCAACATTTCATGTTGTTGATCATTTTAACTTCTTTTTTCACATCTAGTAAACTTTCTATTATTACTATATTGAAAGGCTTTAACAAGCTGAAGAACAGTGGAGAGCTTCAGTTTCAAATTTCAAATACATCTTCACCTCTTTCACTCACTCATAATACCATTGTAATCTGTCTTCCTACCACATCAGTCAACTGAAGTTGCTCTCTTCAAAGTTACCAGGGATCTTTTAATGGCCAAATCTGATTCTGTTTTCTCAGTCTTCTTTTTTCTTGACCTCTCTATTGTATTGGGTAGTTTGCCACTGTTCCCAGACACTTTTCCCTCATTGGCCTACCATGGCAGAATTCTCTTTGGATTCTTCTCCTACCTGTCTAACCGTTCCTTCTCAGCATCTCTTTCTGGTTCATGATTGTGTTACTGTGGGCATTTCCTAAGACCCTCTTCACTTTCTGCAATCTCAATTCCCCCCTCATTGGCTCTCATAGATTTAATTATTATTGCTATGTAGATGACTCAGATTTATATGTAAATTTTCCCTCTTTCATGGGTGATGTTTGGTTGCTTGGAAGGGGCAGAATAAGAATATTTGTGCAAGGAAAACATAACCTCAGATAAAATGTTGAGGAAAGATATATTGTTTTGAGGATCAGTTCAAGAACTGGCCGTCAGATGAATACACTGAGAGCTGAGACTCTCAGACATTTCTCCGACTGAGAGTCAGAGTAATGAGGTGGCATAAAGGGTTGGGTTTGGAGTCAGAAAGTCTCATCTTCCTGAGATCAAATCTGGCTCCAGACACTTACTAGCGGCGTGACCCTGGGCAAGTCACTTAACCCTCATTTCCTCATCTGTAAAATTACCTGGAAGAGTTGGAAAACCATTCCAATATCTTTGCCAAGAAAGTCCCAAAATAGGCTCCTGAAGAATCAGACATCACTGAACAGCAACGATGATGCTTCCAGGTTTGGGAGAGGAGGCATGAACCTAGATTTTCTCCAGGAAAGGTCCCTGAAGTAAGGGAAAGACTATGGGGAAAATGAGCAATGACTGAAGTAATGACTGTGGTAAAGCATTGTAGTCATTTAGGGCATTTTTCTTGACATTAAAGCTCAATTTTTCTCTTTGCAAATCTCACCCATTGTTCCTAGTTCTCTCTGGGGTCAAACAGAAAAGTCTAATCCCCCTCCTATGTGAAAGACTTTCAAATACTTTAAAATATCATTACCATCACTACAAGTCTCCTTACATAATATGAATCAAGCTATCAAGCAAGTATTTATTAAGCACTGATCAAGACACCATACTAGTGCGTGTATTCCAATACAATCAATGGAACAATTCCTACATAAGTCCATGGAGGACAGAAGGTAACCAGACGGGCTGGAAAGATCTCCCTTCTCCCAAGCTAAGGTTGGTGTTTAAGAGTAACAAGTTTAAATCTCCATGTAAATAGAAGCAATATTCAGCACAGTAGCTGAAAAGGTCTCTCAGCTGATCCAACTTTTCTCCACCTAATCAATAAAGCAATGTTCTCTTCCTATCAGCACATTTCTAGCAAAGCAACTGAAGAATCCACCTGTCATCAGTCAACTGTCTCAGCTAGAAGCCAGTTTCTCTTGTCCCCTTCCATATCTTCTATACCCAATTTCTTCTTCTTCTATATTCAACTTACCCTCCTGCTTTTTCTATTTATTTTTTCCTATAGTTTCGTCTTTGACTCCTAAGGCCTTAAATCTGTGCTATCTCATATCTAGCAAAATCTCTGATTTATGGTATGAAATTCAACAAAGTCACTTGTCTGTCATGTATGACAGATAATCTTTTTAAAAATTTTTTTAAATTTACAAATGCTTAGCTATAATCTTCAAAACACTTTTTAAAAAAGCTTCTTGGCTTCCTTTTGGTTGGCCTTCAAAAATTTTTTATAACTACTTCACAGCTGTAGAGAATTGTAGGAAAACTATTGACATCAAAAAAATGGAAGGTTCTTGGAATCATTAAAAGCACAAGATAATTTCCTAAATGGAATCCAGCTCACCTTCCTACTATTCAGTTCTGGATCCAGTTCACTTTCCATCCATAATGTCCCCCTCTGATCAGAAATGACCTTCCTCTTTCTCTCCATCATGGCTGGGGTAGTACTCCACTTGTTTTTCTTATTCACTTACCAATCGGCGCTATTTTATGTTTAGTTATTTGTGCCCAAGTTACATTATGCTGTTAGTCTGGAAGCTTCCTAAACACAGGGATCTTGTCTTCTCTGAACATTACATTTAGCCCAGTACCTAGAAAAGGCTGCCTTGCTAGGCATGAGGTGTGTAATAAACATTTGTTGAATTGAATGGAACTGAATGCCTCCATTGTCCCTTGGATCTGGCCACCAGAATCCTAGAGAAGCAAAGCCCTAACAGCTGCACTTTTGGCACCGGAATCACATAACCCACCAGGCTTCTTCTGAGGCTGTGTTGGGAGAATAAAATCTCAAGCAGCAGTGTAGAAGTCCATTGTCTACCCACCCTCCTTCAGGCATGACGTAAGAGCTGTGTCTGTATGTAGGCATCCCAAATTTGTTCTTGGCAGATGAGTTCCAGAAGGTCCAGCAGAGGTCATAGAACTACAAAGTCTAAGATCTCAGGAGTGCCTACAAGGATAGAAGTGCTATGGGATACCTATTTTTTAGTCTCCATAATGGGGCTATTTAGCATTTGTGGCATGCTGGAATAGAGACAATAGAAAATTCCAATCCACTAAAGAAAAGGGCCCAAAAGATCTGCTGCTTAAGATGTCTTTGGGAATCTGAGATGCTTCATGCTTCCATGGTCTGAATAACTGACACTATAGAGAAAGACACAGTCTCAGAGTCAGGAAGTTCTAAATTCCAAATCCTGCTTCTGACCCATACAGGCTGTATGATCCTGGCAAGTCATATAACATCTCAATTTCCCAGGCAACTCTTAAGACTAGAAGATGAGGAATAGTTGTGCTGGTAGTTGGAGTTTCCTGAATGGGAGTTATTATATTAATGCAACCTCAGGTCTGAAAAAAAAACTCACCAAAAGATGAAAAAGGAAACAAATAAAAAAAACCAACCGGCTCTTTCCATGTGGTATCTCCAGCCCTTGATTGAGTATGGGAGTGTGTTTCTTACGAAGGAAAGTGTATGCAAAGCTAGAGCAGATTGGAGGAATACTCATTGTTACTATGGGTATGCCAGTCTGTGTGATGGAGATTTTGTGAGGATCCAGGTGAACCAATAGAAGGGTTGAGCTGATTTTAGTGGGGTAACAGGGTTAGACATTGTCCATGAGCATTCTTCATCTAGTCTTCTTCTGATCACTTGCTCCTTCTATTGTATCTCCTTTGCTTACTTGTGCCATTTAATTAGCCCCTAATATGGACTCACTTTGGGGTATGGAATTCCCCAGTGGTAGGAGATCCTTAGATTTGTTCCTGTATGCTTACTTCTCTTTCTTCCTTTCTTGTCTCTTTCGTGATCTATCCTGTGATCTACCCAAGTCCAATCCTCCTGATAGGAGCCTAGCTGCTGAGTCAAGTTCCCTTGCAGTTTTCAGCCTATTATTAAATACTGGTGATCTATGAATTAAGTCTTCTGTTACAGTGCCTTAAAGTCATAGTTCCTCATATTTTATGCAGTTCTCATTTTGAAAAAAGTTGCCTGATGAGTCCTCATAGTTCTGATCCATCCGTACATTATTAATGCTTCACACATCATGGAAAGAAGCATAATTTTTTAGCCTATTCAAAGTCATTGACCCTATCTATGGAGAGGGATGTCAGTATTTTGTTTATCAATATAAATCATTGATTATTTATTCTATTTTGACAAATGTAAATAGATAAGATGGGTTCAAACATCAGTCTTTGTAGATATTACTTGGGGGACCTTGAGAAAAGCATTTTACCTGTCTGGGCCTCAATTTCCTTATGTATAAAATGAGGAGAGTGGATTTGATGACTGGTCTTAATTCAGAAACAACAACCACAACTAGCATTTGTATAGCGTTTTTTATAACATGTATGCTTTACATGCATTATTTCATTTTGTCCTCATAGATGCTAAATCCTGTGAGTCACCTAACTATGTAGAACCAGGAATTACTGGCCATGAGTCTTATATTCAGTCCTAACCAGGTATTCTGAAATCCCTTACTATTCTAAATTCTTTGATTCTATGTCACTTAGTGAACTCACAAAAAAAAAAAGTACAAAGGGTGGGAGTTCAAGCCCACCTCAATTAATATAATAATGGAAAGGCCTGGGGAACTTAATTTAATCAGTCAACAGATATGACCGTTTTAAAGTTATAAGCAAGATAGTTCTTGTGATCTCTTTATAAATCTCTGATTAAGTTAAGAAGAAAATAGCTGATTGGTTAACAGAATAAGCTACCTACACCTCTAGGGGCTTTAAATAGCTAGAGGGATTTCATCAATTATCCTGTCCAGCAGTAGAGGACACCAAATTTTGGAGTTGAATTAGAGTCAAACCTCAAGAAGGAAATAATTTCTCTTTTCTCTGTATTTCTTCACCCTCAACCATTGACCAAGTCTTTAAAGAGACTAAATCAGCAAGAAACAACATATAAAACTAGAATTAGAGTGTCATACTGGAAGCAGATTTTTAGTCGCCTTGGAAGGAGGCAGTTTCAAGGAGTAAGACTCCTTGTATCCAAGAAGAATGCTGCCTATGGACTCAAGAAAGGAATTCTAAGCCAATAAGTTCCAGCACTTGGAAGTTACCCCTTTGCCACAGGAAGCTCACTACCATTGTACTATAAGTTGGAATCTACTCTTCCCAAATCACAGATTTGTTACTGCGTGTTCCCCAGGCTTTTGTGGGGAAAATGCTTTGTACTTAGTATCCCTTAATAAATACCTTTGTTTTCTATTTAAAATTAAATTATTTTTTTTTAGTGAATAGACATTTATCTTCTTGCCAACCTTTATCTTCATGGAGAAAAGTTTTTGAAATAAGAAATTTTTGTAAACATATATGCATAATCAAACAAAATAAATTCCCATATTGACCATGCCCAAAAATTCATGTCCTATTCTTCATATTTAGTTCATTACTTCTCTGTCAGGAAGAGGGGTAACAATCTTCATTATCAATTCTGTAGACTCATATTTGATCATGGAGTTCTTCAGAGTTCTTAAGTCTTTCAAAACTTATCATTATAGCATTGTTGCAATATAAATTGTTTTCTTGGTTACTTCTTCAGTTTATACAAGTCTTCTCTGGTTACTCTGAAACCGCCCCCTTCATTGTTTCTCACTGCACAATGTTATTCCATTACATTTATATACCATAATTTGTTCGGTCATTACCCAGTAGATGGCCATTCCTTTAGATTCCAGTTCTTTGCCATTACAAAAAGAGCTGCTATGCATATTTTTGTATGTATATGATCATTTGCCTATTCCTTCAGGGCATAAACTCAGTAGTGCTCAAAGGTTAGGAAAAGTTTAATAACTTTGGGTTATGGTTCCAAATTACTTTCCAAAATAGCTAGACCAATTCACAATTCCACTCACATTGTATTTTTATGTCTATTCCCATAGTCCTTCCAAAGTTTGCCATTTTCCTTATTTGTTAGTTTTGCCAATCTGACAGGCATGAGGTGGAACTTCAATGCTGCTTTAATTTTTATTTCTCTGATTATTAATGATTTGGGGAAGTTTTCACATGGCTATAGATAACTTAGATTTCTTCTTTTGAGAACTGCCTGTTTATATCTTTTGACTATCATTGAGGGATGAGATAGAAAATTATAAAGATTTATCCATTTAACTGTTTTCCTTTCTGATGTTAGCTATATTGAGTTTATGCACAAACTTTTAAATTTTATTGTAATCCAAATCATTCATTATTTCATCTTCTGTGATCCTTTCTATTCCATGTTTGGTCTTCAATTCTTCATGTATCCATAGTTCTGAAAGGTAACTTCTCTCTTGCTTCTGTAATTAGTTCATGGTCTCACTATGTCTAAATTACATACCCATTTGGAGCATATCTTACTATATGGCATAAGGAATGTAAATAACTTTTTCAAAGCTGATTTCAGTCTGACTTGTTGAGTGTTAAAATACATTAGTGGAGATTTGTGACTTTAGAAACCCAACCCCTCAGTGTTATCCTTAGAAGCCTAAGCGTAAGTAGGAGTACCCCTCTAGGGGCATAAACTACAAGTTGAGAGTTAGTTGGGGGAGTAGCTGAGAGGGAGTGTTACCATAGGAATATGTAAACATTTACATTATTAGCCTTGAGCCAGTGGACTACCTGTCCCTGTAAGTATTCAATCAGAGATTGGTCAACCCCCTGTCTGGGATGTTGTAGAACATTGGCTAATTATATAGGTCACAGCCTTGTGGTGGAAGGAGCTTCAGATAGGTATTAATAGTCATCCACTGAAGTGTTATGTTAATCAATTAACAAGCATTTATTTAAAAACCTGAAGCACTGTGCTAAATGTTTTACAAATATTTCATTCTTAAAACAACCTTGGGAGGTAGATGCTATCTGCAGTTATCCCTTCCACATCATAGGGGTTAGAGGTGTGGTGTGACATCTCCATGATGTGGAAAATCCTCATAAAATTTTTTGACCCTCCTTTCATACCAGAGAAAAAACTGAATTTTTTTCTTGTTCTTTTATGGGATGTTTACAGCTCCTTCTTGTAAAATTTGGGTTAAGTATTTGGTCATAGGTTCTTTGTCATCTGCTGACTTTCATGTATCATCTGCAGCTTCTACAAAGCTTCCTCCAAATTCCGTTTTCATTTCTTATGCCAACCCAAGATATATCAAAACTGATATGAGGAAAGTCAAGATGCTGAAGGGATAACTGTATTTTATCTCCATTTTAGAGTTGGAGAAACTGAGGCAGACAGTGATTAAGTGAGGCTAAGGTCACAAATCTAGTAAAAATCTGAGTCTGGGTTTGCACTCAGTCCTCCCTGACTTCAGTCCAGTGTTCTATCCATGATGTCACCCAGTTGCCTCTAGGTGTCATAGCAGACTAACCTTGAGTGATTTTTACCTGTACCTGGACTTTGTAGCAACATCTCAATTCGAATAAAAGTATGCAACATACTCCAAGGAGAAACACACATACCATCTATTCTTCTGGCTAGCTTCTTGTGTGGATGAGGGTGTCAGAAAGGCACATTAACACAAATGGATAGGGACAGTCATTGGAGAACTCAGCACCACTGCAGTTGAGATGCTCTATTACAACTAAAGTCTCATCACCCCCACTGCACTCTGGATACAATCTGCCTTCTCAAAATGTGAGTGGCTAGTTTACAAATCCCAAGTGTGACAGACTTGTCTCTTTTGTCTTATATGTACTGCTCCAAAGCAGTTCCAGAGTGGAAGAAAGGCTAGTGAAATCCCATGGGTCTATGAAACCCCGCCGACGTCTTCCTGCTTTGCAACCCAATTACCCCTTCCTGTAGCAATAGTACAACATAGAAGAACCCCTTCTTGGGACAGAAGAGTGTACTGAATGACCTTTAAGTCCCTTCATCCCCAAGGTTTATAGCATCCAGATTTTGCAAGACATGACGCTACTCTGTGTGAATAGACTCGGATTTTGTCATTAAGCAGTCCCATCTCATCATGTTCTGCCCTGCTAGAGGTGAGTTGTTTGTGTGTTGAATGAGACAAGGGAAAATATTGTTGCCTGGATTGCCCAGAACTTGAAAAGTGGATGGCAGGTGGCTCTTTGATCTGCAGTCTTTGGCTTATCACACAGTGATTGCAGCAGCTGCCACCCCAATTGACCACAAGAAATATTTATGAACTTGGGTGGGTCCTTTAGAGAGTAGTAGAACTGCGAGCAGTAAAGGGGAAATGGGAGAAAGTTCAAGGAGGGAAGATAACCTTGGTTATTGCTGAGTTAAATTTGATGTTTTGTAGAAATGAGCATAAAATCTTTCCTTTCTTCAATAAATAATATCAAATTCTTCCCATTTTTCATTTGTGGCAAAGTACTTCAGATAGCCGTTGAGCTAGAGGTCTCTTCCAACCCTAAGATTCCTTGAAATGAGGCCACACAAGCATTATTAATACCATTTTATAGATGGGGTCACTGAGGCCATAAGAGGTGAAATAACTTCACACAGGTAATAAGTGACAGAACTGGAATTCAAACTCAGGTTTCTGGAGACAAAGTCTAGCACTCTTTCCTATATACCACATGCTTCCCCGAATGCTTCCCCTTACAAAACCAGGAGCCAGATCCTTCTTTATCTCTCAATATTGATTTTCACTGGACCTGTGCTTTAATCAATGCATGGAATTCCTGGGAGAAAATTCCCTTCCCTTGGGAAGATGCAGAGCAATAATTGCCCTTCAGAATGTACTCACAGAGAGAAGGAAAGTAGGAGAGCTCTGACCAAGTGCCTTCTACCCCTGTGGTAGCTACATGTACACTGAGAAAAGTGACAAGGGATTGAGACAGGTGACTTTTATCTGCCCCCAAATGACCCCCTCTGCTCCTGCAATAGGGTAATTCTGCTTTCTGCTATGGCCACCTAATTTACAAACTTAAGTGAGTAAAGGAGTGAAGCTTTCTGACTTTTCCTAAGAGTCTTCATCCTGCCATGTGTGTTCCCTGAGGGAAAGCTGCTAGAGCTTGGAGGAGCCACTTTCCTCTAGGTCAACCCCTCCTGCTGCCCTGAAGTGGAGAACTTCCCATGGAAAGAGGAGCAACCTTCTTTTTGATCTCAGGCCTTTCATCTCCTATAGTACCTGTCCCTTGAGGGAACAAAAACAGGAAAGTCAGTGGGGAGTGGAACTTCTAGCTCCTGTTACAAAATTTTCTGTCTAATCTCCACCTTTGGAGGGAAGAGGAGAAATGAAACAAGGTCTCACATTTGATCATCTGCCTTCTATCTCATGCTCCACTTGTTTTCAGTTCTATCTCTTGCCTCCTCTGGGAAGATGAGTGACACCTTCCACTCTGATGAACATTCTCACACGGGGCCATATCCTACACATCCCAGTGATTCTTAACTCTTGTAGGTCTTCATCCAAATCCCATTCTCCATCTCCCACCATTTCATTACTTATACCCATCCCTCTCATTCCTTCTGCCCAAAAGTCTCAACCAAAAGCTGTGCCCTCTGGAATTTTTGTTTCATAGGCAAAAATCTTCTCTTTTTAATCTTATCATTTTTCACTCTATCTTCTAGCTATTACTAAAGCTTGACTCACCCATGATAGCCTCAGTGGCCATCCTTTCCAGTCAGTACTGGGTGCATCTTCACTCATTCTTCTCAGTTCACTGATCAAGGCTGGGGAGGTGGACTATTTCTTGTTACCACTGCTAGGTTCTTCTTCTACCTCCATCCCTCAGTTCACCTAATCTACACCTACCACCCAATCAAAATCCTGGTAGCTGTCGAGTATAGACTTCTAGATTATTCCCCCTTCCTTCCTCAATGCGTTCAGTGTCTAGATCACAGTTTTTCTCTCCTATCCAACTCTGTCCTCCTCCATAAATGTACTACTTTCATGTCCAGAAAGTCCAAATCCCCTCATCTGACCATAATTTATTAGCTTCCACCTTTCAGTCTGCCTTGCTTTACCAAACTCCATTATTCATCCGTACCATGACTGTTAAATCCCTTGACCCCTCGTTTCTCTCCTGGACCATCACCCTGGCATTAGCCACACTCTCCTCTTTTGCCCCTTGACTCCTTGGTGAACCAGTTCACTAAACTGTCCTCTTCTCTTGTCCCTAGCCCCCTTATCATATTGTTGATCACTCTCTGCCACACCTCAGTCTTGGATAATTCCTTCCATCCCCCTTCACGCCTATATGTGTACAGTTGAACAAAAGTGGAAAAATTCATGCAACCACCATAAATTATGTTACAAAACCTCAATTTAGCCTGCAATGTTGCTAGGCAACCCTTTTATAGCTACCTCCCAATTCACTATCCCACTCTCTACAATGCTCTCCGAAACCTTTTCCTACTTCCTCAGTCTTCCGATGGCTGCCCTTCCCCCACCCTCCCAGCTGAGAACCTTGTTTAATATTTTACAGAACAAAATTGAGGTCATTGTCCATAAGGCATCTTCTCCCCTTTTCCTCATCTCAGAACACATACACATATGCCTTCTGCCACTATCTCCTTCATATACATGTCACATGAAGAGATGGTTTTACTCCTTACTAAGGTAATCCCTCTACCACTGCAGGGAACCTCATCCTATCCCATCTCCTTCAAGAGATTACTTCTTCCATCGTCATCACTCTATCATTTATTTTCAATCTCTTCTAGTCTCCTGGCTCTTTCTATACTAACTATAATCATTTCCATCCTCAAAACATCCTCATTTGACCCTTCCACCCCCACTATCATCTTCATTATTCCATTGAAACAACTCTCTCTGCAAAGTTACCAATGCTCTCTTAGTTGCCAAATCCAATGGTCTTTTTTTCTATCCTTATTCTCCACCTCTCAATAGCCTTTGATGTTATGGGTTACAATCTCCTTCTTGATAGTCTCTTCTCTCTAGATTTTTGGGATACCACTCTCTCCTGGTTCTTTTCCTACTTATCAAACCACAGCATCTCAGTCTTCCTTTCTGGATCCTTATCCAGATCACATCATCTAGGCTCTCTTTATCTTTTCCCTCTACACTACTTCACATGGTAATCTCATAGACTCTCATGGATGTAATTACCGTCTCTATGCTAATGATCCTCAGATTCTGCCCCAATCTGTATGTTGATCTCCAGTCTCACATCTCTAACTGCCTTTCAGTCATCTTGATGTCCAGTAGATATCATAAACTCAATATGACTAAAACAGAATTCATTATATTTTCCCCTAAATCCTCCCTCTTCCTAACTATGCTCTTACTATTGTTATTAACTATTACTGTAGAGAGCAACACCAGTCTCCTAGTTCCTCAGGCTCACAACCTGGAAGTTATCCTGGATTCCTCACTATCTCTCAGCTCCCATGTACAAGTTGTTGCCAAGTCCTATTGATTTCACTTTTGCAACATTTTTTAAATAAGTTCCCCTCTTTCTTCTGACACTGCCACCGCTCTAGTGCAGGCTTTCATCCCTTAATGCCTAGCATATTACAATAGCATATTGGTGGATCTGCCTGCCTCAAGCCTCTCTTCACTCCCATTCAGTCTCTATTTAGCCACCGAAGTGAATTTCCTAAAGCTCAAATCTGACCACATCACTCCTCTACCAATAAAAAAAAAGTGGCATCCTATTACCTCCAGGATCAAATATCAAATCCTCTGTTTAGCATTCAAAATCCTTCATAATGAGCTTCCCCTAACCCACCTTTCCAGTCTTTTTATACCTCACTCCCCAGCAGGTACTCTAGTCCAGAAACACTGGCTTCTTTACTTTTCCATGAACAAGACACTCCATCTCTTGACTTGGCATTTTCTCTGGTTGTCCACCATGCTTGGAATGCTCTCCTTCCTCATCCCTACTTCCCAGTTTCCTTTAAATCCCCATTAAAATCCCAAATTTTACAGATAGCTTTTCTCAGCATCTCTCAATTCTAGTGCCTTCCCTCTTTTAATTATTTCCTATTTGTCCTGTATAAAGCTTATTTCTACATATTCATTTGCTTGTTATCTGCCTCATTTGATGGTGAGCTCCTTGAAGATGAGAACTCTCTTTTGTCTCTTCTTGTATCCTTTTTGTTTAATATAGTTCCTAGAATATACTCAGTGCTTAATAAATTTTAATGGATTGAATGAGAGTAGCCTGGGATTTATGTGAAGTTAAGTGACTTACCTAGGGACACATAATCAGTATGTGTCAGAATGAGATTAACCCAGGTCTTCTTTACTGCAAGGCTAACTCTCTATTTCCTTGATCATGCTATCTTTCTTCACACTTTATATGCAGCTAATAAAATAAATAAATTTGTAGTTGGGACCCATGATACTTTAAGGTGATTTTTCTTCTGTATCTTTAATGATCAGAAACATGTCATAATAATTTTTCTTCTGTATCTTTATGATCAGAAACATGTCATAATCATAACATCAATCAATAGTGATAAATAATATGTAGAAATAAAAGTTTAATTCCATCTGTGTTGCTTGCAGAAACCAAAGCTATATAGATCAAGAACAATTTTCACAGACATTGTCCATGACTCTTATAGCAATAGAGGAGCCATACCTGTGGATGGTTCAAGTGACTTTTTGCCTCTGATTAATAAGACTGCTTATTAGGAGTGAACTAATTCACCAGTGGGGCATGAGTCCTTAGAAAATCTAGAAAAAGAGATAAAGGGAAATACTGATTTTCTTCCTCTCCTATATTAGGAGAAGAGGAATTGCTATTATCTATTACCTTTCCCGAAGATGCCAGAGCTTCAGCTTCTTCAGAATGTCAGTCACCACATCTTAAAGAGTAAATAGCTACTTTGTCAATCTAATGTGTACTTATTGTCTTACTGCTTTTCTTTTTTTAATCTGGATCTGTTATTTTCTTGGGAGTATGGAGCTTCCCATGAAGAACAAATCAGCATCTTTGCATTTTATAGTCTTCAAGAGTTTTCTGGGGCATTGAATGGTCCAATGACTTGCCCAAGGTCACACAGACAGTATGTGTCAGCTTTGCTTGGCCAAACAGTTCTTCGTGATTCCAAAACCAGCTCTCTATCCACTATACCAACAATAACCCTCTTGGGTTAGTAGACCACATATATTATTAGCTCTGTTTTAGCTGTGGGGAAACTGAGCCTTGCCAGCAATTACATAGTTAGTAACTGAACTTGGATTTGAGTTCAGATCTTTTACCTAAAAATCTAACATTCTCTCATCATTTGCTGGGGGGGGGGGGTGGGGAGGAGGTGGGGAGGGAACAAAATAAACCATTGCACACCAGCTGCTAGGAAAGGGAGTAAAGGATTTATTAGGGAAAATGAACATATACTTTCAATCATGAATTCTAGGGAATTTATAGTGCACAATCATTTATTTCAAGAACGCAGGGATCTTTGTTTAACCATTGTAAAGTAACAGTCCATGACCCGCTAGCCTGAGTCACCAAGTGCTGTTCACACCAACGGATTATCATGACAACAATTCAGCAAAACATTCCTCCGGCATAAACCCTTGATTCAAAAAGTTCAGCTCCTCTACAACTGCTAGAAGATTATATTACCACTTGTAGTAACTACTCATTTATGTTCTTCCAGTCTCATAACAAGGGCTTTCAAAACATTGTTACTCGACACATTCCATTTCTATATAAACAAGATAGTCTTTGAGTGAGATGCCTTTCCAAGCTGGGTTAAATTTGAGACATAAGTGCACTTCAGAGTTTAAATGGAGTGGGATGCAAATGTGAGCAGAAGAAGAGGCATCTTACACTGATCTGCATTTTTGATGTAACCTGTAAGAGAAGAGTCACTGGGGCCTTTACTCATTCATTGTCCCCACAGCTTGACCTTAGAGTTATTCACAGCTAATTCCTCAGTTTGATTCTATAACTTAACAAAAGCATCTTACTTGTGAATTGGGTGGCCAAAGAATGGAGATATAAGTGGGGGGATAAACCTTTTCTTTTTCATTCTCTTCCTTTTTGCTTTTCTTAGATTGAAGGTTCAGTCACAGTTTACTATAGCAAATATGGTGAGGTTCTCTTCTTTTGAAGGTTGGATCTCAGGACTAAGAGACAAGTAGCCTCTACACAGATATAGAAATAACTGCAGCATCCATCCTAGGATCATAAACTTAAACCTGAAAGTGACCTAAAAGCCATCTAGTTTAATCCTCTTATTTTATAGATAAGGAAAATGAGGTCCAGAAAGATTAAATGACTTATTCATGGTCAAAAGTAGCAAATGACAGAGGTGAGATTTGAATTTAGATGTTCTTGACTCCAAGCCTGGCAAGATATTCACTATGCCAAGCCACAAGGGCTGAGAACTCTGGTCCTTCACTTTCTCTTCTTTAAGTCTTTAGAAAAATTATTGAATGCTATTTTTGTGGTATCTTTCCAAATTTTTCCATTCTCTTTAAGTTTCCATCCTTACCATGTCTTCATCATACTTAGTATGACTTTGTCTTTTATTTTGTTGAAAATATTGTCATTCAATTCAATTCAATAAACATTTATTAAGTACCTACTCTGTGCCAGATGCTGTGTTAAGTGTTGTGAGAAAGTGTTAATAAAAAGAAAGGCAGTCCCTAAAATCAAGATCCCTAAAATAAAGGAATTTTCATCTAATAAAGGAAGACAACACAGAAAGGTGTGGGGAAACCAAGGAGTTACCAGGAAGGGACTGTCTTGAAACCAATCAGAGCAGCATATGGAGGGTGGAGTGAGCTACACAGTCCAGGTGCTAGCCTCTACAAAGGAAATGCTCCAATCTCCAGCCCTTCTGTGTGTTTGTCCTTCATTGCCAAAGAAGACTATGCCATCAGAGAAATGATGACATGACTTGCACTTGACTTTGTTTTGAGTGAGGGAGGGCTGTGCAGGTCACCAGCCTCACTTCTCCTCCAGAGTCATCTGAATCCAGTGACCAGATATTCGTCAGGATGACTAGAGATGACCCAGGATGAGGCAATTGGGGATAAGTGACTTGCCCAAGGTCACACAGTTACTGAGTATCAAGTGTCTGAGGTGAGATTTGAACTCAGGTCCTCTTAACTCCTGCACTGGTGCTCTATCCACTGCACGACCTACTTGCCTCTCCAGCCCTTTAATCAAAGAGGGGAGGAAGGTAGGGAGGTGGAAAGGTATCAAATATTCAAGTTAGCAGACTGGGTTTGAGATCCAAAGTGATGAGGCTATCCTAGGAGGGGTATGTTCTATGAAGCTCAAACCAAGCAGAGCTGCAGACGGAATCTGCCACAACTTCCTCCATTTCTTGGCATATCTTTCTATTACCATTCATTGTTTTCTCCATTTTCCCTTTTCAGAAGGGTACTCTAAGCTAATGTCTCACCCTGAACTCTGATGCTAGACTTTGAACTTTCCTGAACTGTATTTATTTGTCATCTATTTTCTTTCTCCCTTTCATTTTTAATGAAAAACATCCTAAATTTTTTAAAAATCTTATAAACCTTCCATTTATTCAATTACTGCATCAAGCTACCATATGAACTATATTTTTTCAACTGTCTGTCTTCGGTAGATTAATCTACACTTGCTGCCTCCAATTCTTCATCTGTTAACCTCTTGTAATTTGAGTTCTACTTCTGTCACTCTATGGAAACTGATCTTTCCAAGGTTATCAATAACTAATTCCATAATCCCATAGCCTTTTCTCATTCCTTAACCTTTCTGGATCATACTATGCTCATGATTGCTCCTCTTTATTTCGATTTTGACATTGCTAAGTTGCTTTGAGGTTGGGGTTCACAGAATCCTACTATTCACTTTTTTTTTAAGTGTAGGGGCATATAGTGGTTTAGCATTAGAATGGTAGTGTTACATTAATCATTGCCAAAATAATTGCTGAATAATATGTTTAATTCCAAATTGGGGGTAGGGATGGGAATCAGAGTTTGCTGATCTTGTGTTTCCTCGGTGAGATCACTGGCAGAGCAAATTTTAATTTGCCCTTTGGAGCTAAATGACTTAATATTTTCCATTTTCCCCTTTCTTCTCTCCTTTGCTTTCATTTACTTTATCTTAAAATAAAAATGTTAACTTGTAGGTGGAGAGAAAATAGTTTGTTCTGAGATCTAGGTAGCAAGAGAGTTAATCATTTCAACATTCTTCTGATAAAGGTAATATTTTCCCCTAATGGCAGAATTTTCATTTTTAATAATTCTTTTGTGTTTATTCTGATACCTCTGTTACCTCCAACAGTTATTTTTCAAAGTTAAATATTTTACTAGATATCTAACATTAAATATTAATTCAAACAACTAAATTAAGCTTGTAACTACTTATACTTCAGATTTCAAAGCATAATATATCCTAACATTTTTCCAGTTTCTCCTGCCGCTCAATTGTCATTAGAATTCTTTGTCCATTCTTGTTTGCTTTTTCCTCATATGACTATAGTTAGTCTTGGTTTGTCTGTTTTTTTTAAGTCAGAGAAAGACATAATTGAAAAGGATCTCAAAGAATACTTAATTTATAAAAATTGTTATTCTTTTCACCTATGAGCACTGTGACATATGTTAAGAATGGCAATGCCTTCTAGGATTTATGTGTTATAAATTGGCGAGACTTGGTCTGGTGACCTGTGGAACTCTGTCCAAGCTGCAGTATCTAATTCTAGCCTCTTGATGATGGGTGTGGAGGTGATAAATGAAAACAGAAATAAAAGTTGTCCTAGTCAGTAATGTGCTAACAACAACCATGATAGTCAACATTCATATAGCACTTTATGACTTACAAAGTGTTTTCCCTCCCCACAGCCCTTCAAACTGTAGTGCAAATATTAGTCTCCCCATTTTACAGATGAGGAAACTGAGGCTCAGAGAAGTTAAATCACTTCCTTACAAGCATATATAGTTGGTAAATGGCAAACCTGGAACTCACCAGCAGGAATTAGAAAAGTTTATTTTTATTTTATTACTCAAGGACTTTGTTTTGACTTAAAAAATTGATTAGTGGTGATGGTTAAAAAAAATTACAAATTGTTTCCTTGTGCTATTTATTCACATGATTAATGCAGAAGACAAAGAGAACAAAAGATGTACTTAAGAATCTAATTAACATGGTATAGAGCACTAGATTTGGAGATAGTAACTCTTGGGTTTGAATCTTGCCCTGGACAACTAATAGTTGTGTGATCCTGGGCAAGTCTCTTAACTTCTCTCTCTCACTTTGCTCATGCATAAGATGGAAACAATAATAGCCCCTGCCTCAGGATCATTGTGAGAATCAAAGAAGATAATATATTTTAAGTGTTTTCCACACCTTAAAGCACTATCACTATTTTTCATCCTCATTATTACATAAGGTGGAGCCTAGGGTAGGAAACCTAAAAGCATGATGTTTATCCAGTACTGTCTGTAGATGTTAGGCCAACCATGCTCTGTATGCACTAGTAGATGTAATCTAAAGTTCTCACTATTCTTAAAGAACTAATTTCCTGTCATGCCTCTCTTAGATATAGAGATGTTTTTTCAAAAGTAAATTCAATAATTTACTTGGGCCTGGTGAAAGCAATAAATGAACACAAACATCATTGCAAGCCCAATAAAAACTGATTGATTTGTCAATTTTGTATTAATTAATGACTGATTTGTCATTTAAATTCCATGGAACCAGGAAGTAGAAACTGAGTCCTCATATGGAAAGCAATTCCTCATTTGTAGAATGAATGGTTTGTACTGGATAACCTTGGTGATCCTCTCTAGTTTTAATAATTAATGTGTTTGTAAACTTACGGAATGCTCAATATAGAATAACTGAGAAGTGAGAAGGATCCAAGAGATCTTATTCCAAGTTCTATCTGTCAAGCAACCATGTATATAATGTGTTTGCTTTTAGAGGTTGGTTCAGAAAGGATGAAGATAACTCAGAACTAGCAGAACCAGCACTAACAGAAAAATAACAGGTTTTATTTGAGATGGAGACTTTATTGGGTTTATTTTGTCCCCCCTCCATCCATTTCCTCCCCAATTTTACTATAGTCGTTGCATTTTTTTCTCTGGGAGACCAATTACAGTACCAATATAATACAGGTGCAATACATGAGCCACAGATGTGCACAATCTTGGAAGGCAGGTGATTAGAATTGAGAGGGTTGAAAAAGATATGGCATCACTGAAAGACATGTGTGTGTACTATACTTGTGGGAAAGTAGGGTCACAGCTAAAGATGTCTAAATTAATCCTTGATTTTCCCCTCTACTCTTTTCTCTTATCTTCTAGACCATTTGGCATATTTCTGGAACCACAGGGAATTAATGAATATCAATTACATTAACTTCAATTCAGTGCAAATGTATTAAACATCTATTGTCTGCCAGGTGCTGTGATGGATGATATGAATACAGAGTAGTTAATCAACCAATCAGGTAATATGTCTATTGTGTGTTAGGCATTATTCTAGATTCTGGTAATACAAAGCAAAAGTGAAAAAGCTCCTACCTTCAAGGATTTTATATTCTCTTGCGGGGAATGTAAATAAATACAAAACATATATCTAAGTGTGCATGTTTGTCCTTTGTTGTTGAAGAAGAGTGTGCCATGAGAGAAATAATGACATGGCTTGAACTTGACTTTGTTTTGAGTGAGGGAGAGCTGTGCAGGTCACCAGCCTCACTTCTCCTCCAGAGCCATCTGAATCCAGTGACCCAGATATTCCTCAGGATGACTGGAGATGAGCCAGGATGAGACAATTGGGGTTAAGTGACTTGCCCAAGGTCACACAACTAGTGAGTGTCAAGTGTCTGAGGTGATATTTGAACTCAAGTCCTCCTGACTCCTGCACTGGTGCTTTATCCATTGTACCACCTAACTGCTCCCATATTTTAAGTAATTTTGATGGGAAGACTAATAATTAAGGGTGAGTAGTCCTTGAAAGACTTAAAGAATGGTAAGGATTCCAAGAGGCAATAGTGAAGAGGGAGGGCATTCCAGGCATGGAGGAGACATATCCAGTGTCAAGTATGGGGAATATACAAAGTAGGCCAGTTTGGCTGGGGCATAGCATACATGAAAGGGGAGTAATGTGAGATCAGTGTGGAAAGATCAGTCTGTCCTAGTCAGAGTATTGAACACTAGAGGGAACTTCAGAAATCGTATCTAGTCCTAGGATTCTTAACCTTTTTGGCATCATGGATCCCTCTGTCAATCTGCTGAAACCTTTGACTGTCTTAGAATAATGTGGTTTAAAAAATTCATAGTTGAAGGAGATATTGAATTCTAGTTACAGGCTACCAAAAATAAAGATGTATTATTTCCCCATCCAAATTAATGGTCTCTTTGAAATTTATTCGCTAACTCTAATCTGGACTTCAGGTTAAAAAACCCTAATCCTTCATTTTTCCTTTGTGCAAACTTCCAGAGAAATTAAATGGTGATACTTTCAGAGCCACACATCAGAGTAAGCCGAATTGGTATTTGAACCTAGGCTCATTGACTACTGTGCCACATGGTGCTTGGACCCTTCTTTCAATGACTTACCTCACTTTCTAGAACCAAGAAGGAAGGAGAGAGTAGCCCCCCATATCTTCCTCTTGGGTCACCCCCCTCTTCCATTGTTTTCTCTTTTTAAATAACTTCTCTTACTGCCTCTCAAGGTGTATCTTTTACCTGAATGTTTTTCACCAGAGAAGGGATTGAAGAATTAGGTTCGCACCTAAAAAGCATACAGGAATCTGGAGAGTGCCCAGAGACTTGATGGGCACCAAAGAGTAATGGTAATGTGTTCTCTCACACTTTTAATATATTCCCTCATGACAGCCTGGGGTTTCTCTTCCAGGGCTGGGTAATGATTTCTTGGCCTGCCAGTGGAGAGAGAGAGAGAGAGAGAGAGAGAGAGAGAGAGAGAGAGAGGGTTTGTCTAACTTACAGACAGAACACCCTCTTCTAATTGGTTCTGGAAAGTGATGGATGGGTAGCAGATGCTTCCACCAGCCTCAAGCTCTTTCTCTTAGTCTGAGATCCCTGATGGAAACTCACTAAAGAGTGTTCAAATCTTCAGCAGAGGACTCCCAGACTAGGCAGGGCACCTTGAGACTCAGTACATGTGCTGACTCTAAGAGGTTGGAGGCCTTAAGAGAAAAGAGTTCCATTTTCTGCCCTAGTCTTCCCTGCCATGACTGCCCCATTACTTATAGTACTAGCATTCAGGCTGTGACCATGATCACCAAGCACACTAAAATTCGGTCTCTTGGGAACATGATCCTATATCATCCATCATCCATCTGTCTGTGAGTCACTGAGATGCCCTAGGACCAAGGGGAATTTCTCTCTCTCTTTCCATTCTCCACTTTCACCAGCCACATTGGGCAAAGCTCCCCCAACTTATGCCTGACAAGTGACCCAGACACCTGTCTGTCTGCAACATTATCCATAGGTCAGTACTGCCTTGCCTCCAGGAGGCCTGACTCAAACCCTTTGCACTTTGTTCAGCTTGGCTATCCAACAACCCTTGGCTTGTACTCTTTTGGCATTCAAAAGTAGGGATGACTCTGCTAATGATCAATTTTCATAGCCTTAATCCAAGAGCAATGCCAAGACCCACTGAATACTTTCTTTTAGGGTCAATTTGCACATTGTGGGGGGAGAAATGCGAGTTGCTTTTTCTCCCCAATACTTCTAGAGTTAATCACATCCAGGACTTTAAGTCCACTCTAGACTTCCTTTCCCAAACAGCTGAACTATTTCTGATGCATTTCAGTCCTTAAACTGAATGAGCAAAGGAGAGAATCTGGGACTGATTGAAGCATCTGCTGCCTATCCATCACCTTCCCTAGCCAGTTGAAGCAGGACATTTCAGTCTGTGGCCTGATACGGCCGTCTCTCTCCCCAACTGCTGACTGTAGCAGATGAAGGAATCATGACCCAGTGGTCAATGTCAGAGAAACACTGGGCTGTCATGAGGGAATAGATTAACATATGTGAGGACTCATTACAGTTAGTACTTCATTAGTCTAGATACCGTCTAAATTTAGCAATATACTATTGCTTATGAGCCTGGGTGAAAAAAATATTCAATCCAATTCAATACAACAGAAAATTGTTAAGTGTAAGGTACTGCTGGGTGATACAAAGACAAAAAATGAAAAACAATCTAGGGCTGGGTAACGATTTGTTTGCCTGCCCGTGAACAGAGGGAGGGAGGGAAAGGAGAGAGGGAGGGAGTTTGTATACTATGTATATTGATAGGTAACCATGAGGTAATTTCAAAAGACAAAGAACAGTAACAGCTAGAGGTGTCAGGGAAGGAAAGAAGTGACACCTAAGCTAAGTCCGGAAGGAAGCTAAGAATTCTAAAACATATAAATGATTTGGGAACATGTTCCAGGTTTGGTGAACAGCATGCTAAAACATGGAGGCAGGAGATGGAATCCTTGTTCAGAAAGTCTCAGGGAACAGTAGGATACTTTGGCTGAAATATACCATATGTGAAGGTTAGTAATGTGGTGCAGTGGATAGAAAGCCAGGCATGGAGTCAAGAGAACCTGAGTTCAAATCCAGCCTCAGATACTAACTAGTTGTGTGACCCTGGGCAAGTCACTTTAACTGTTTGCCTCAGTTCCTCATCTGTAAAATAAGATGGAGAAGGAAATGGCAAACCACTCCAGTATCTACCTTTGCCATGAAAACCCTGAATGGGGAATAGGACACTAATTGATTAAACAACAATGTAAAATAATTCTAAAAAGACAGGTGGAAGCTGTATCATGTCTTTCAACACCTTTAGGTTCGTAGATTTGAATTTAGATCTAGAAAGGAACAACAATTTCACAGTATGTGCCAGGCACATAGCTGATTATTACAAATGATATTACAAATATCATCTCATTTAAGGCCACATAATCTAACTTTCCTCCACATTAACTTGTTAGCAGATTTCAGGGGCACGGTTTTGGTGTTATCATTTAATATTAACAACCTTTAAGCAATAATGAAAGGTGGTAGGGTGAAAAAAGATAATTTTAATATCAATGTGAATGTATCATAGTAAGGAATGAGTCACAAGTTATACCAAATAGAATCTTAAGGGTGAAAACCTGGTGCAGTCTACAAATTATTTAGATTATTTATTCAACAAGCATTTGTTACATGACTATTATGTACTCAATACAATGTGTGTACACTTGTGTGTAGAGTCACCTATTTACAGCTAGCTATATGTCCACAGACATCATGTCACTCGCTGGCCTCATGATTCCTAGAGAATGTATTTTTTAAGCATTTTGCCTAGGGTCACTTAGGGCTAATTGGCACAGTGAGAATTCTAACCACAGTCTTTTAGCTATAAAATCAACTTTCTTAGCACTCTGTACCAAGACAGCATTTTTGAACAAGGACATCGTTTCTTTTTGCTCCCTTATAGGAGTGGCCCCTGTTCTTAGAACCTCCGAACTTTTCTCCTGCCCCTCCTAATTCTGCTCTGTTCGAACTCAGGCCTTCTGCCATCTCTTACACAGTCTATCACAATGAACTTCTAATGGTTCTCTCACCCCTCACTCCTTCCTGTCTCCAACCCATCCTTTGCACAGCTTTCGAAAATGTTATTCCTAAAACACAAATCTGATTGTGTCACCCCTCATTTCCCCCCCACACCCCAGCAAAATCATCAATGCCTCCTGATTGCCTCCAGGGAAAAAAATCCTCAGTCTGGCACTGAAAACTCTTCACAGTGTGAGTCACATCACTATCCCATCATTCCCCTTCATGTAATCTCTGCTCTACTCAAACTAGCTCATTAAAAGCTGCCCTAGTCAAACCACCAGCTGTTCCTCATCCATGAAATCTCATCACTTACCTTTGTCCCTTTGCACAAGTGATCTCTCAGGATGGGCATGAACTTTCTTCTCCCCTTAGTTCAAATGACACCTTCTCCTGGAGACCTTATTGGTACTCCCAGTTATTAACCCTTTCTCTCTCTTGAAATTCTTTTTTCATATTATTGAACATAACATGACATATCATGTCACGTTGTATGTGTGATGATAACAGTGTTAATGATAGCTAGGATTTGTGTAGTGCTGCAAGGCTGACAAAGAGGGTACTGAATCTGCCCCTCACCACAACCCTGGGAGCTTGGTGCTGTTATTAGGGTTATTCTCCTTTTATACATGGTATATATAAGTATAGAGGTAACATAATATCATATCATAATTATGCAATAATAAATATAGAACAATATTTTTATTGTTGTGTTATCCTTAGTTTACAGCAGAGGAAAGTGGGATCAAGAGAGACTAATTAGTATATATCTGAGGGAGGATTTGAAGTCGGGTCTTTCTGACGCCAAGCTCAGGGCTCTATTCTCTCCATGTGACTTCAAATATGGACCGGGAGAAGTGTCATCGCCTTTCATTGAGATGTTCCCTTTCAAGAATGGTGCCATGTCAAATTGTATAATACTATAGGTGTCATGATGCCACATACATGATTCAGCATGGCTCATATCACATGACAAGTAGAACACTGACATAGCAACAACATAACAATAACATGACATGTGACACTAGCTTATCTCAACAAACTATACAACACCATACATGATGTACCAGTAATGTGGCACATCTGTCATGTTATGCACATATCTACATTTCCTAATCATGCATGTCACATGAATGATGCACCATACGTGAATGATGTGTTACAAAATGTGATGTCACAAAATACAGTGGTATAAAGGAATTTCAAGAAGAAGAAAAAACTAAGAAATGAGGAAATAGGAAAGGCCTCATGGAGGGGTTGACATCTGAGGAAAGGTGAGAAGGGGTTGCACTTTTGACATGAGAGGCCACTTAGATAAAGGTGGAGAGGGAAAAGATGCAATGTCATGTATAGGAACTCACTCAACTAGAGAGTGTGTATGAAATAAGCCAGAGGCAAATGGAAACCATGCTGGGACAAAGTTTAAATGTCAAGCTGAGGATTTTTTATTCTAACCTAGAAGAAATGAGGCTTTAAGGTTTTTTAAGTCAGGTGATAACAGGATCAGATCTATGTTTTAGGATGATCACTTTGACAGCTATGTGAAGGATAGGTCAGAAAGAGAAAAGAGTGAAGGTAAGGAGATCAGTTAGGATGATATTGCAATAATGTTGGCAAAAGCTCCTGCACTAGGATAGTGGCCGTATTATAGGAGTCATATATATCGCCAAGGCGATACCCACAGTGGCAGCTATGAATACGCTGGTGTATTTCCAGGTTTGAATCACAAACTATAACAGACTCTTCACTGAAGGCAGAACCAAGACATTTATTCAAACACCAAAAGGCCACATCCATCATAGTAACAAAGAAGTGCATCATAGTAACCAAGAATTCTCTACACATTATCAGGCCTTTCCACCAACCAACTCCCTTAAGCAAAATCACTCCCTCTCTCACTCACAGAGTCCTGCCTTGCTTCCTCTCTCTTTCCCAGCTCTGCCTGCTCTGTCTCACTTCCTCTCAGCTCTTCTTGTTCCACTCCACCCTGCTCCATGTGACTTAGACTCCTGTGACAGGCTTCTGTGTGACTTGAACAGGTCACATAGGCCTATTAATGGATGGGAAAGATCTTTCCATTCCATAAACAATACATCATAGTATATCATTTATTTTTCAGTAGAAGTTTCTTGAGGACAGTGTCTATTTTATTTTTGTTTTTGTATCTCCAGTGCCTAGTAGCAAGGCCTGGCAAATAAGAGTTGTTTAATAAATGTAAGTTAGCTGAGTAAGCCTCTCTGATGTTGACTCTCCAGACAAATTCTTGAAAGGGAGGATCTCAGTGAAAGACAATGACACCTCTCCTGGTCCATTGTGGCTTTTCAGGCCATTTTGTGGTAGCAGATTGTAGTGGAAAGACCACTCAACATGGAGTTGGAAGGTCTGGGTTTGGGTCCTAGCTCTACTCCTTATTAGATATGACCACAAGGGCAAGTCTTAGAGAACTCTTTGAACCTGAATTTTAAACTCTGTAAAATAAGGATGTCTTTCTTTATTTATTTTTTTCAATATGACATTGAGCAAGTTAATTAACCTCTCAGTATGCCCCAGGCAGTTCCCTAAGATTATAAATTGCAGAACAGATGAAAAAGAGCATTGACAGGGAATTTCCTCACCATGAGTTCCCTATGTCAAATGACATCACAAGTCTAGAACAAAAAAAATAATTTATACCAAAGAGTTGTGAAAGTCAAATGAGATAGTGCATACAAAGCACTTATAAAAACATAAAGTACTATCAAAATATTATTTTATTTTTACTCACAATATTCTTAAGTAGTTGGTCAGCCCTTTGGACTTGGAGTCAGGAAGACCCAAGTTCAAGTCTTGCCTCATATACTTGCTAGCTGTATGACTCTGGATAAGTCACTTAACCTTCATCAGCTTCAGTTTCCTCAGCTGTAAAATGGGATATTAGCCCCTATCCACCAGGATTCTAATTAGTAGAATGTGTTAATATATGCAGAGCATTTTTAAAACTTTAAAATGTGGTATAAATGCTATTATTATTAATATAAATTAAATTAATATTTCACAATAATTTTTATTCATCTTGAGTTTATTATTATTGGTGTTTCTGTGAGGCATCATGTCATAGGCTAGAGAAGGTTATTCTGAGGTTATGATTGCCTGAATTTGGGTTCTGCCTTTGACATATGTTAGTCATGTGACCCTGGGCAAATCACTTGCCCTCTTTGCTTCCCATGCAACTCTGTAAGCCTCTAAGTAATGGAGCATTCCTACAGAGAGATTCCTTACAAGGATGTTATGTATATTTATAAAATCCCAGGTCTGAACTAAACCAAAATTAATCCTACTCATAAAAATTACTTTTCATTGGTGGCAAAAAGGAGAGGGGATCAGTATGTGGAGCATAGTGGAAAGAGAGAGAGACACTCTCAGGGAGGGCAAGTGAGAAATCAACTGAAATAAAGGTGGTTGGAATGATGTGGGGAAATGGAAAAGATGGAGAAAAGGATGCTCATTAAGAGATTTCACAAGATCTGGTGAAAAAAGAGGAAGAAAGAGGAAGCAATGAAACATGCATGGCGCTGGAAAATGTGCAATTTGAGGTGGTCATACTTCTTCTACCACCTACATTGTGTTTTTCCAATATCACCCACCAAGAATCATTTGATTCTACTTCCTTCTCTGGGTATCTTAAAATGTGATCCCACTTTCTTGCATGCCCAAGACCAGTACATGTCTCTCGATGCTATCCTGTCCTTCCCAGCCATTCTCTTGCCAAGCTCTGCTCTAATCTCCTGCCTTCCAGCATCCTGCACACTCTACAATCCACACATTCCTGGAGGGCAGGACACAGCTCCCAGGGCTCTTTCATCACTCAAAGAGCAGACTATTGCCACAAAGCAGAGGACACAGGGCCAGGCAGCCCAGTTAAAATTCATTCACACTATTCTCTGATTGGCTAAAGCCTAGCTGCTGGTGGGAACTAAGATCATCCCATTTAGTGAACTGTCATTCAAAAATAGATTAGACTTCACCACTTGGACTTGATTGATATAGTAGAGGTAGGGTGGGGGTAAAGGAAAGAGCCCTGGACTTTGCATTTCAATGTCTTTGTATTCTGAGTGCCTACGACAGTGCCTTAGCAGAGGAGACTTTTTGATTGTTGATCTTGTCACCTATGCTCTGATTCACCATGTTTGCCTATGTGCACATAGATGTGGCATATAGAATGCATGAGCCTTTCCAACTCTCTGCCCCCAGCATGTCTGAGAAAGGGGAATTGTTGTTATTTGTCTTTCCTTCTCAAAGAGGACCATGACATCAGGAAGTTGATGCCATGACTTAATCGCTCAGCAGGTGTAGAACTTTTCTCCATGTTCAGAAAGACTTTTTATTTTTCATACACATCAATACTTTAGTAACACCAAGGTTGCCACTGGTGTTACGAAAGTATTGATGTGTATGAAAAATTGAATGTACAAAAGAATGTATAAAAAAATGGAATGAATAAATTGAATTGAATGTATTTTGCTATGTTTTTTAAATACCTACCTGTAGCACTTGTTTCATATGGTTTGCTATTATGTATGCCAAAATTTCATGTTTGATTTCAAAGCTCCTCATAAACTGCCACCTTCCAGTCTTCTTCCACCTTGTACTTTCCCACCTACTGTAGAATCCAGAGCCTTCTTGCTCTTTTTCAAAGAAGATTCTCCGTCTTCTGACTCTCAGTATTTTCACCTACTATACCCTTTGTCTACAGTGCTCTCCCTCCTTATCTCAGCCTGCTGGCATCCCTGGCTTCCTTCAAGTCTCATCTAAAATACCACATTCTCCTTGAAGACTTTCCCAATCTCTCTTAATTCTAGGACCTTCTCTCTATTGGTTATTTCCAATTTCTTTTTATGTGGTTTATTATTGCAGCGTTGTATTCATGTTTGTCTCCCCCATTAGACTGATATCAGGAATTGTCTTCTACCTTTCTTTGTATCCCTGGTACTTAATATTGTGCCTGATTCATAGTAGGCATTTAATAAATGCTTATTGGTTGACTGACTTTAAAGAACAACCAAATGTTAGTTATCATTACTTTTCAGCCCGGTGTTGTGGCCAGACAGGGATTTTTTGGGTATCTGTACCTGAACTTGGGTATAGTCATACGTAGTATCCTGCTCAGCTTTGAAGGTGACATAAGAGATATGACAATGTCAGGATTCAAACAAATCACATTGACTGGAAAGACTTACAAGAACTGATGTAGAGTGAACAGAACCTAGAGAACGTTGTACACAGCAACTGTAGCATTGTGCAAGGATCAACTTTGATAGACTTAGCTCTTTTCAGCAGAACAGTGATCTAAGACAATTCCAAAAGATTCAAGATAGACAATGTTATCCACATCCAGAGAAAGAACTATAGAGTCCGCATGCAGATCAAACCATACTATTTTCACTTTTTTGTTTGTTTTTTTCTTTCTTGTGGTTTTTCCCTTTTTGTTCTCATTCTTCTTTCACACACAACATGACTAATGTAGAAATAGTATGTATGTATATAGCCTATATCAGATTGCATGTTGTTTTGGAGAGGGAGAAGGGGAGTGAGAGGAAAAATTTAGAATTCAAAATCTTATAAAAGGGAATGTTGGAAACTATAAAAGAAGGAAGGAAGGAAGGATGGAAGGAAGGAAGGAAGGAAGGAAGGAAGGAAGGAAGGAAGGAAGGAAGGAAGGAAATCAGAAAAGGTAGTCTGGAATATTGAGTTGAATTAATGGTATGGCAGAATGAACATGGGCTTTGGAATCAGAGGATCTGGCTTTAGATTTTACCTTTGATGCTTGCTACTCAGGTGACCTTTATTCCAGTCTGATAGTAATATGGTCCTTCTCCTCACTTAGACTAACCCCTCTCTTTTTCCCCTTGTTCTCATTCTGGCCAGTCATCTGTGGATCACCATCTCAATCATTTATACTCTTTCTCTTTGGTCTCTCTTTATCCACTGATTCATTTCTAGCTCTCTAAGAATTGACAGAAATCTTCAAAGTCATCTAAATACACCCTTTACAATATTCTCAGCAAGTGACCATCCATGATTGAAGATCTTCAAGCAATGGGAACTCACCACTTCAGAAGTCAATTTCATTTTTGGGGCATCTTTAGGTTACTGGAAAGTTATTCCCTATGTCAAGCTAAGTTCTGTTTTTCTGTAACTTTCACCTCTTGGTCCTAGTTCTGTCCTCTGGGGACAAGTAGAATAAAGCCAAACCCCATTCCACACACACATGCAAAATCTTCAAATATTTTAACACAGTTATTGTGCTCCTCCAAAAATCTATTCTTCTATAGACAAAGTATTCATAAATCTCACATGTAGCATTATCATGGATTCTTTTCTCACTGCCATCTTGCCACCAAAGTAATATGATTTGATCAAGGAGTCAAAATATTTAACATAGTAATATGATAACAGCTAAGTGGTGCTGTGAATAGAATACTAGACCTGGAGTCAGAAGACTCATCTTTCTGAGTTCAAATCTGGCCTGTATGACCCTAGGCAAGTCACCTAACCCTGTTTGCCTCAGTTTCCTCATCTGTAAAATGATCTGGAGAAGGAAATGGCAAATCATTCCGGTATCTTTACCAAGGAAACTCCAAATAGGGTCACAAAGAGTCAGATATGACTGAACAACACCAATAATAGTAGCCAACATAGCACATTAAGCTTTACAAAGCACTACCCTTACAAGGCTTCTATAAGGTAGGTAGAATACTGAGGCTGGAAGCAAAAGAAAATATATTAACATAATAGTTATCATTTGTAGAGTACCTAAAGGTTTGCAAAGTGCTTTACCAATATTGCCTTATTTTATCTTCACAATAACCCTGGGAGGTAAGGTGTTACTTTATTACCATTTTACAGATGAGGAAGCTAAGGCAGACAAAGGTTAAATAACTTGTCCAGGATTACACTACTAGTAATGTCTAAGGAAGGGTTTGAACACAAGTCTTTCTGACTCCAGGTCTAGAGCTCTAACAGCAATGCCACTTGGTTGTATAATTTAAAAGGACATAGGACTCAGTAATTGCAGACTGGGACCTTAGAAAACTTGGCCAAATCTCTTAATTATTCTGAGATTCAATTTTACCTTCTGCAAAGTGAAGATTAGATTAAATGGTTTCAAGGATCTCTTCTAGTTCTCACATTTTATGGTACTCTTCAATGAGATAGATCAGCAAATGTGGCCCTGATCCCAAACCCCTTAGGTCACATCTCCCATTGGCTAGAACAGTGGTCTCTAAACTTTTTTGATCACTCACCTCATCGATAAAGTATTTTCAATCATGCATCATAGAAATCTGCACATTTATTTATAAATCATATCAATATTACATGCTACATATGTTGTTATATATTATATATATGAATCATATATATAATATATAAATATGTATTAATTATATAT
>CM053770.1:395007814-395058054 GCA_028658325.1 Potorous gilbertii | reverse complement strand
CATGTTTTTAACAACAATGTGATTGAATTTGCTTCGTTATTTTTGGGAAATCCCTGTGTATATGTTAGAGGGAAAGGAGAGATTTATAAATAATAAATGTTTCTTAGTAATTAAATATTCCGTTTATTTGTTCTCTGAAGCTAACCAAACACGTGAGTTTCTTTTTAAAAATACTTCTAAAAATAAAATATATGGCAAGCTATTAATCAAATAATCGGTCATAACAGGCAGTGACCATAATGGCTTTGCAGCAGGAGTCAGGTTTCCCTTCTCTATACCTATTTTCTAGTCATTTGTCTTAGGCATTATTTGTTTTGTTTGGACATTGGCAAATAGGTGGTTCAGTGGCTAAAGGGCTGGGCCTAGAGTTAGGAAGATCTGAGTTCTAATCTTGCCACAGACAGCAACCTGTATGAACCTGGGCAAGTCACTTAACCTGTCTGTTTCAGTTTTCTCATCAGTAAAATGCAGATACTAATAATAAAGATGACATGATATTTGTAAAGTTCTTTGGAAACCTTAAAGTTCTATATAATTGCTACTTGTTGTTATTGCTATATTAGCCTTGTGAGTTGATTGAGCTGCATAGGATAAAGCTTACATGTAGCCCTTAGTCAAGGAGACCTGGAATGGACATATGCTGACTGAGTTAAAGCCTGCTTTTGGAGTGAATCTCATGGAAAACAATGTTAAGAAAGAAGGCTAACCCTTGGAATTTGATAAACCATTTATTCCTGAGTGGACTGTTATTGTTAGTGACCTAGATGTACCCTATTCAGCAAGGATCTGGAGAGCTACATCTGTATATCCTTGCTGTTCATATTATACAAAAGCACCTTAAAAATATTTGCCTCAGTGATCCAACATCTCCAGATTGTGAGATTGTATTTGGAGCTGCTGCTAACAATGAAAAAAATATTTAAAAATGATTTCAAATCAGCAGTAAGTTTTCCAAATCATTCCATTATTCTTTCTTTACATGGTTTTGCTTTAATGGATGCTAATGTACTTTAAGTTTTTATTTATGTTTGGATATTTTAGTTTTCTTTTTGTATGAGGGAAAGTAGCAGTAAGAAGACCAGTTTGGTTGGGCTACGTGTAAACATAATTTAAATGAGATCTTTCTCATTCATTGATAGGCGCATGTGACCTCCCTGGGTCACGTGGAAACCTGAGTTGCATGAGCCTGAGTTGCATGGAGCCTGTGGTGGGAGGAGTTTGTTGAAAGGGTGGAACAGGAAGAGGCAGAACTAGAGCAGAGCAGAGGAAATTAGTCATGAAAGCAGTTAGAGCTAGGAAAGAGGCAGGCAGCTAGCTTACATGAGTGAGAGAGTTCGTTTGTGATTTTGTTTAAAGGAGCCTGCTTGTGATTTATATGATGGAGTTGGTTTGTGAGAAGCCTAGCAGCGGGAAGACTTGGGGCAGGTGTTGCCCTCTGCATTTTTATTGTATATAGATTGTGATGGATTTGGCTTTCTGGTGTCTGAATAAATGTTTTGGTTCTCTTCCAGGTGGAGAGTGTGTTGTATTTTGTGATTCAGAGTTATGCCAGGATATTCTTCTCACTGTAGGTGCAATGACTATCATGTTGGTGCTACACTATAAAGTGTAAGAAGAGAAGTAATGTGTAATAAGAGAAAAAATATGGTTTGGGGACAGGTCATGATGAGCTTTACATACCAAACAAATTTATATTTGTTTTTGAGCAACTCTGTGTGTGTGTGTGTGTGTGTGTGTGTGCTGGAAGCCTTTGGCATTCTGGTGAGGTTTAGGGACCCTTCCTAAAATACATACAGTTACAAAGGAAATCAATTATATTGAAATGAAATATAATTTTCCCCATACAAGTTCATGGACCCCTAGAACATTATGTAAGGATGCTATGGGCCCCAGGTTAAGAACCCCACCCTAGAGGAAATAAGGAGCCAGTGGAGTAAATTGAATAAGTGGAGTAAATTGAAGAAGGGATGATATGGTCAGTTTTACACTTTGGGGAAAGTCACGTTGTTAGGTATGTGGAAGAAATTTGATGGGTGTGTGGAAAGAATTATAGAAGGGAAAATAATTAGGAATCCACTGCAATAGTCCAGAAAAGAGTCAATGGTGGGTTGAAGCAGGGTAATAACTATGTGGGTGGCCATATGGGACACATGTGAAGGATGTTAAGCAGATAAAAATGACAAGATTCAGCCACTATTTTGGTATATGGGACAAGTGAAAGTGAGGAGCCAAGGATGACAATAGGTTAGAGAACCTGAGTTTCTAGAAAAGATGGTGATACCTTAGACCAAAATGAGGAAGTTAAGATGAAGGGTGACTTTGTCTAGAAGACAATATAATAAGATCTTAAGTGCAGATTTCAACCCATCCATGCCTGCTCATCCTATGTGATTCACTCTCTTCTTCCCAAAATGAAGGGAAAAGACAGGGCCTAATCCTGTAAAACATAAGAAAGTCCACTGTATAGAAGAAGGGAGGGGCAATGGATAGAAGGGTTAAGAAGTGGTCATGGAATTTTTCCAATGCACTTACGCAATCAGGAGCCTAGGTTAAGGTTAGATAATTGCTCTGAAGGACCAACATGGCCCCAGAAGCTGGGATGGTTAGGTTAATCCCATAATGGTGGGAGATAATCTATGTTGGGCATCACTGTTGGGCTGAAATGAGTAAAAAATTAGGTGTGGTTATGTTGGAGATAAACACCAGGACGTGTGTGTGTGTGTGTGTGTGTGTGTGTGTGTGTGTTTGTGTATGTGAAATTTGCATCCCCTCAAGACATACACTGGGATTTTCCAAAAATAACGAAACACATTTAATTATATTGTGGTGAAGAGCAAACAGCATTTTGGGGTTTTTTGTTTTTGTTTTTTGGTAATATATGATCCATTTGTATGAAGGAAAAGTAAAGCACAGCACACTGACTGTTCTCCTCTATACCAAAGTGAAGACATGGTGTTGTGTAGTGCGTAGAGGACTGACTTTGGTGTCTGGAAGTCTAGAGTTCAAGGTTGGCCTCAGACACTCTCTCGTTATATGACCCTCAGTATGCTAAACTTCTCTGCGCTTCAGTTTCCTCATTCATAAACTGGGAACAATAATATTTGCAGTAATTATTTCACAGGGTTATTGTGAGGGTTGAATGAGATAGCATAAAAGATCATCTTATGACATCAACATTACAGAGCATTCTCAACACACCATCTTTTTGAACCAATTTCTTAAGAGTTTTCACAATGTCATGTGCTATAGCATAGAAGTCACAGTTTCTTCACGTTCCAAAATTTTGCAGATGAAGGCAAAGTATATTCTTTCACTGACTTTTGCAGAGTGCCCCCATCATTCTGCAGTTCTAATCGTCTTCTAATATAATAATTTTCTAATAATGCCTGAAGTCTTTCTCACAAGTGACTTTCCTTCAATGACAATGAAGCAAGACACCACCTCCACCTCCTATCTTTTCTTATCCTTGGGACCACCAAACTTGGGTATATCCCACAAAATCCCTACATCTCTTAATCTTCCCACCCCAGAGACCCTCAAAGCCCAAATCCCATCTAAGCATCCAGGAAGACATGGGTAAAATAATCTCAACAAACTTTATTCAAACGCTGGTGATTGATGTGCAGAGAGGCCTTAACTTACATCAAGTTTTTCATGAAAAAGATGAGGTTCATAAAGCTTGGGATGGAGTGACAGACATAGCAATGACAGGCAACAACTCATATCCACATGCAAGAGTATTAGTACATCCTTTAAGGACATACATATACACACCTATGTCTATCTGTCTCTCTGTGGCTCTGGCTCTCTGTCTTTGTCTTTCTGTCTGTCTCTGTCTATCTCTCTGTCTCTGTCTCTCTCTCCCAAGTGTATGTAAACATGTATCAAAGGAAAGGTCTCTTTTTGATACACAAAGTTTATTTACAAGCTTGGAAATAATAGACTTGGTAAGTACTGCTTTTAAGAGAGACTTCATAAATCTGGGGGGAGAGAGAGACAGTGTGGGAATAAATACTTATTAGAGAAGTAGAATCTAGTAGGAGGAGAGAGGGAGAAAGTATGAACACAGTATTTCGTTCTGACAGACAGAAATTTCACTATTCGTCATATGCTGAGGATGTCAAGGAATTCTAAGGCTGCACTCTTTGCATTTTTTGAGGTTATTAATGAAATAGCATAGCAAGGTGAATTACATTAAACTATTTTTTCTAACCATTCCAGAAATCTTCGTCCAAGTTGGCATGAAGCTGGAAAGTCATGAACTTTTGACCGGATCTCAGATTGCTGGGAGACACATCCTCCTTGTTAGTTTCGGGTGACAGCTCACTGTACCAGAGAGATTCACTTGTAGAGAAAGAGAGAAGAGGGGAGGAAGATGTGCCACAGCATTTTCACATGGCAAGAAATTCCTCCCAGCTCAAATGTGTGTTTGGCCTATTGCCTGAGGCCTTGTTGAGCACATGACTATCACTCTTCTGCCTATTTCTGGCCCGGATTTGGGCCCTGGTGGCTAAGCAAACCCCAGTAGTGGCTAAAATTAGTCAGTCAAGTTGTGACAACACATGCTCATCTCCAACAAAGGAAAGATGTCTATTTAAAAGAAGGAGAAAGAAGCTAGACTTAGTCAAGGGTTCATGTCAGTCACATGTAACTGACTAGTTTCTGTTTCTATTATGCAGATAACAGCTGAGATACCCTTTGAGATCAACCCACCTAAATAGACCACTCCCTGCCCAACAACTATCTTGAAATGACTGGTATTGTTGGCACAACCCAAATGGGCACTTTCTATTGTGAGCAATGGAGTTCAGTTGGAGATGATAGGAAGTGTTACACATATCATGAATTAGAGGGATATTCAAATGGAAAAAGTGAAAAGTGGTGGATATACATGACTCAGTCTCTTGACTTAATGTGCTTCCACCTTTCTGAAGATGTTAGGAACTGGAACTATTTTCATTGTTATGTGAGAACTGTACTTGAAGGCTGTGAGGATCATAATGTAGGCTTGTCGATTTGGATCAGGAAGGGGTCTTACAGCCCAACTAATTCATGTCCCTGTACATTATTCCCAGTTAGTCTGAAAAGTAGCATCTCAAGATATTCTAAAAATGGGGCTTCCGTGCAAAGATAATGACCGTCCTTCAGTCATGTCCAACTCTTCATGACTCCATTTGGGGTTTTCTTGACAGAGGTCCTGGAGTAGTTTGCCATCTCTTTCTCCAGCTCATTTTACAGATGAGGAAACTAAGGTAAATAGGGTCAAGTGACTTGCCCAGGCTCAATCAGTAAATGTCTGAGACCAGATTTGAGCTCAGGTGTTCTTGACTCCAGGCTTGACACTCTATCACTATACCATCTAGCTGTCCAATGGTGATAATGGCTACCATATATATGGTACTTTAAGGTTTGCAAAGTATTTTACAAATGTATCCCCCTTTTTTCCTCACAGCAATCCTGGAACACAGATGGTGTTATTTTCCCTATTTTATAGATGAGGAAACTGAGTCAAACAGATTATGCTGCTCCAGTTTCCATTTTATTAGTCTGAGGCTTGATTTGAACTCAGGTCTTCCTGACTTTAGATCCAGTGTTCTATCCACTGGATAAAATGTCTTTTCATGGAAAAACTGACAGCTTATTTGAGTCTGAGGGTTTTGGTGGACTACCAGTTCCACATAAGTTAACAATGTAAGTTGCTGGGTTTTTTTTTTTTACTTTTCCATCTCCTTAAGATATCATGATATATGCCCTTTCTTTTTTCATAGCCAAATTCTTAGAAAGCATCCTATGTGTTTGTTGCCTCAGTTTCCTCACTTCTCAGCTTTTTGCAATCTGGCTTCTAAATTGAATGTGCAAATGAAATAGTTCTGTCCATTGTGAGCTGACTCAACCATTCTGGAGAGCAATCTGGAGCTATGCCCAAAGGGCTATAAAGCGCACATCCCCTTTGACCCAGCAATACCACCTCTAGGGCTATATCCCAAAGAGATCATAAAAATAAGAAAAGGGTCCACATGTACAAAAATATTTATAGCAGCTCTCTTTGTGGTGGCCAAAAACTGGAAATCAAAGGGATGCCCATCAATTGGGGAATGGCTGAACAAGTTGTGGTACTTGAATGTAATAGAATACTATTGTGCTATAAGAAATGATGTAGACTTCAGCAAATCGTGGAAAGACTTCTATGAACTGATACTAAGTGAGCAGAACCAGGAGAACACTTTTCACAGAAACAGCCACAGTGTGATAGACTTCCCACCAATGCAAGGACCTAAAACATCTTCTAAGTACTCATGATGGAAAATGCCATCCATATCTAGAGAAAGAACTAAGAAGTCAGAATGCAGAGTGAAGTGAACTATTTTCTTTTCTATTTTATCTTTTTTTATTTCTCATGGTTTTCCCATTCATTGTAATTCTTCTATCCAACATAACTAATGAGTAAATGTGTTTACTAGGAATGTATGTGTAGAGCCCATATCAGATTGCATGCTGTCTTGGGGAAGGAGGGGGAGAAAATTTAAACTTATGGAAGTGAATATTGAAAACTAAAAATAAATAAATTGAAAATTGTAAAAAAAAAAAAAAAAGGAAAGAAAGAAATGGCTTTATTCAAAGTCACCAATGAGGTCTTCCCTGCTAAATCTAACAATCTTTGTTCAGTCCTTATTTTATGTGCTTTCAGAAGCTTCTCACACTATCATCTTATCCTTTTTGCATTTTTTCCAGTTCAATTTTATTTCCAGTTCCAAATTCTCTCCCTCTCCCAGCCGTCTCCAAAGCATAGAGAAAAGAAGAAAAATAAAACCTACTATAAATATGTATAAACATGCCAAACAAATTTCCACAGCAGCCATGTTCCATGAAAAAAAATTAAGTTATATAAGAAAATGTGTTTCAGTCTACACTTAGTCTATCAGTTCTCTTTCTGGAGGTAGATAGCATGTTGTGTTTGGTCATTTGTGAGGATCAGAATTACTAAGTTCATCATACTATCTTTAGAGTATTGATGTTACTATATAAAATGTTCTCCTGGTTCTGCTCACTTCACTTCATATCAATTCATATGTTTTCCTAGATTTTTCTGAAACCATTGCCTTTATCATGTCTTATAGCACAATAGTATCCCATTATATTTCTACACCATAACCACTCAGCCATTCCTCAGTTGATGGCATCCCCTCAGTTTCTAGTCCTTTGCTATCACAAAAAAGAGATGCTATGAAGATTTTTACACATATGGGCCATTTTCCTCTTTCTTTGAGTTCTTTGAAGAATAGCGGTCAGAGGGATATAGAAATTTTTTATTATATTTGTTCAGCTTAACCATGAGCAAGTAATATTCTTCCAATTATTTAGATCTGTATTTGTGTGATGAGTATTTTATAATGGTGTTTATACAGTTTCTGTGTGTGTCTCTTCATTCTCCCAGATCATTTATACTGCCTCTTTCAATTTTAAATGAAATTTCTCTTTTTATCTCTTCCTGCTAGATTTTGTTGGTGATGCAGAAATGCCGATGATTTCTGCGGGTTTATTTTATATCTTGCAAACTTTCCTGAAATTGCTTGTTAATTGCTTTGATTATTTTTAGCTGACTCTCTAAAGTTCTCTAAGTAAACTATCATCTCATCTGCAATGAGGGATAGTTTTATTTCCTTGTTCTCTATGGTTAGTTCTTCATTATCTTTTTCTTGTCTCATTGCTATACCTAGCATTTCTAATGTCATATTGAATGGTAATGGTGGTAATGGACATCGTTGCTTCATCCTTGATCTTATTGGTAAGTCTGGTAGTTTATTTCCATTACAGGGAACGCTTGCTTTTGATTTTAGTAAAACACTACTTCTCGTTTTAAGGAAAACTTAATTTATTCCTATGCTTTCTAGTGTTTTTAATAGGAATGGGCATTGCATTTTGTCAAAATCTTTTTCTGCCTTTATCATTTTAAGGGAAGTTCTATTTATTCTTGTGTGTGTGTGTGTGTGTGTGTGTGTGTTTAAACAGAAATGGGAGTTGTATTTTATTAAAACTTTTTCCCTCATCTATTGAAATAATCACATAATTTTTGTTATTTTTGTTGATAATATGTTCAGTTATGCTTATATTTTTCCTCATTGTTGACTCATCCCTGCTACATTCCTGATATAAATCCACCCTAGTCATAGTGTCTGACCTTTATGATATATTGCTGTAATCTCCTTACTAGTATTTTATTTTTTAAAAAATTCCCTCAATATTCATTAGGGAAATTGGACTATATTTTTGCTCTTTCAGGTTTAGGTATCAGCACTATATTTGTGTCATAAAGGGTTGATAGGATTCTTTCTTTACCTATTTTTCCAAACAGTTTATTTAATATTGGAATTAATTTTTCTTTAAAGGTTTAATAAAATTTACTTGCAAATCAATCTGATACTGGGAGTTTTTTTCCCTTAGGGAACTCATTTATGGTTATTTAAATGTTCTATTTCCTATTCTGTTAACCTGGATAATTCATATTTTTGTAAATATTCATTTCATTAAGATTGTTGGTTTTATAGGCATATGTGAGGGTAAGCAAAGTAGGATCTTTTTTTCTCTGTTTTTATTTATACCAAGTATAATACTTCTAAATAATATGATTAAGGAGGATCTTCCCATCCGTTATTGGGCCTGTGAAGATTTGTTGGAAGGTCCACACCTTTTGTTAATGAGGCATTGGTTCTCAAGGGATGTGATACTCTCTGGCTACTCAGAGGGTGAGGTTTTACTTTGGAGCTTAGTTTTTGGAAGAAGTTTTGTGTGACAGAAAAGACTCTGGGAAGCTGCTAAGGAACCCCTCAGTTTTGTAAACTCTGATATTAGAGCTTCCCTCTCTGGCAACTATGGTCAGACAGTTGGACCTGTCTGTTGATTTATGATATATGTATTGCTTATGTCAGACAGTTTGGAAGCATTGTCTGTTGATTTCCTGAACTAAGTGAATGATATATGTACTTGATTAAAGGAGATTGTTAACCCCTCAAAAGTTACCTTTCCTTTTAGAAAAGCAGATCAAAGAATCTGTGATAGTGGGCCCCCCTGTGCACATTGGGGTGCTTACTAATACAGCATATTGCTCCACTGAGTCCCTATCATATGTCATTTTATAGACAAGCAAAAATGCATTTTATTTATCTGACAGTGGAGAATATAGGTAGTGGAATACATGTTTTCCTAAGTCACCCTAAGAAGATAACGATGGCTATTACTAGAGACCCTGGAAATAGAACATGGACAATTTTCAGAAGAGCTATTGATATATTCCACATTTCATATCTTAAAGATCATTTGAATAAGAATAGAATTATATTTTGTAGAAGAAATTCAAATCTACACACCTCATGGCTCTCTAAATTTCAAAGAGATGTCAATATGACCTCTTTCTAGGACAGATTATAATCTCTGGAATTGTCCAAGATGAGCATTCATGGACAGATGAAAATATATGGCAAAAATTTTAACTCAATATGAGATCACAACTTAATTGAGGACAAGTTTGTTGAGGGCAATGACTATGTTTTCTGTGTTTTCCCCACAGTTCCTTGAACATAAGGTACAAAATTAATGCTTTTGTTCATGATGAGATTCTATTAGAGCCCAAGTTTTTTAATGGAGATCAGATTGAGGTTTAATCTTTTAATCACCTGTCGAATGTTCTGACCACTAAAAAGGAGAGACCTTTACAGAGAATAAGTCCATTTCACCGACAAATCTTTATTAAACACCTACACTGTAGTGTTCTAGGTTCTATGGTCATAATTGACTGTGGTAGCCTCTGAATACTATAAAGGAGAGGGAAATTTATTTCTTCCACAAATATTTATTAAGCACTTGTTATGTGTGATGCATTGTACTAGGTTCTAAGGAGTCAAAGATGAAGCAGAATTAGAAGAGAATCTGAATAAGGAACTAGAACTCCAGGATGGAGTTAAAGGGTTAGGGAACATTTATATGGAGGTATTAATTAAAACCATGTAAGTAGATGAAATCACTCAGGATAAGTGATCACTCAGCATAAGTGAAAGCACTTAGAATGAAAAGAAAAGAAAGGACAAGAAATGATGACTGAGGATGGAGACTTAGGGATATTTACATGTAGGGGACTGGAGGAAGAAGAGGAGCTGGTAAAGAAACCCAAAAAAAGGAGTATTCATTCAGATATAAATAGAACCAGGAGAGTGTGGTATCAAAAAATCAGCAAATCATTTCTCATTTTCAAAATAAAGAAACTGCAGAAATTATAGAAAATAATTGTCTTTAGATTACTGCAATTATCCTTCCCACTTAAATAATCCTCAACTGCCAGACTGATCTACATAACTAAAAAGATTTCATTATGTTTTATCATGCTCAAGAGTCCCTACTAGATGGTCATTATCTTTAATGTGAAGTAAAAAAAAAAACCCTCTGCCTAGTTTGAGCACCTCCATAACTGAATCTGTTAGGTGTTGTATCAAATGGATCTTTGATCTCATTGATTTGACTGCTCCCTCTAATGATGTAGATTACAACCCTTTTGTGCCTGCTATATTGTTAATGTATTTTTGCAAAATGGGGGGGTCTTTCCCATCCATTAATAGGTCCATGTGACCTGCCTGAATAACATGGAAGCCTGAATGACATGAGTCTATGGTGGGAGGAACTTGCCAAAGGAGTGGAGCAATAAGGGTAGAACAGAGCCGAGGGGAAGTTGGACAAATCAGTTAGAACTGGGGGAGAGAGAGGAAGCAGGCAGCAAGCTGTGAGTGTTATTTTATGGGAAGGCCCTAACAGGCAAAGGCTTGGGGATGGTAGCCGCATTGCTATTGTGTGTAGATTTTATTGTTGCTATGATGCATTTGGCTTTCTGGTGTTTAAATAAATGTTTTGTTTCTGTCTTCCATGTGAAGAATCTGTTATATTTTGCAATTCAGAATGACTTCAGCATATTCATAGGTGCTGTAAATATCATGTTGGTGCTATACTTGTTCAATTTATTTGCACAACCCCCCCCCCCCATTCTCCTATAAATTCATTGCAGGGAGTTCATAAAACATGCAAAAGCCTTCTTTTCTGTCTCTTGCCATCACAAAGACATTGCTGAACACTATGGCTGCCCGCTTGTCTTTCCACATTCTTATCACATGACTAGCTCATCTTCTTTTCCTGTCATAGATTTCCCTGATGACAACTACTATTCCTATTCTTCAAAGTTCCTCATTGGCTAATTCCTCTTCACACCCACTATATACCATTCCATTTTCTTCTCTGTGATATTTATTTTAAATTCTAGGATGACTATTACATCTCATGTCTCACTGCCATACAGCAACATCAGTAGACTGTTGATAGTAAAAAGATGGTCCTTGGTCATTAAAAGTGCTTAGCAATTTCTCAAAGGCAATCCAGACTTCTCTCTTCTTTCTGTACTTTTCTGGATCCAATTCTGCACTGTCCAAATGCACTGTTTGGATGGATGAATGAAGTACTTATTACTTGACCTTTGCATGATGGGCCTAAAGTCCCGAAGACCTGGATTCAAATTTGCACTTAGATATTTGCTAGCTGTGTGACCCTGGGCAAGTTACTTACCCTCTGCTTGCCTCAATTTCCTTCATCGTAAGCTGCAATTACAAAAACATCTACTTCATAGGGTTGTGAGAATCAAATGAGATAATATTTGTAAAATGCTTGCTTAGGACATCGTAGGCACTATAAAAATGCTCATTCCCTTCTCCAATTTAGTTCCATTCCAACTTTTCCTACAAGCACATCTATGACATTAAAGGGCAAATGTGGGGGCTTCACTGTCCTTGAAGAAGAAAATTGTTTGTCCCAATAATTTCTGCAGAACTTTTCCATGTATATTCTTTTTGTTCTTATTTATCTTTAAGTTAAAAATCTGCTTCATTTTTAAATAACTATTAAAAGCATATTGCTTTAGATGGATTACATGCATTGTTACGTACATCTTCCACTAACTTTACTCTCCTTTGTTTCTCTCTGCTTTATGAAGCTACACTGCTCATAATCATCCATCGTCCTTCTCTGTGAGATCCTACAAACAAATTCATATTCTAAATATGTGTTGACATTGGCTACTAGCTATCTGCACTTAGCTAGTAAGTCAAATATTCACTGAGTAAAGAACTTTCTGGATTCTTTTGGTCTTGTTCTAGGCAGTGGTTTGTGTTAGTTCAACTTTTGCCTGAAATTAAATGTGATTTTTCAACTTGTCATTATCAGTGACTTGTTTAAAAAGTTATGGATCAAGTTTTGTCAACTACACATCAAATCATTTTCTGATTTTTACTTCTTTAGATTTTTACTAATTTTATTCATTGCTCTGACAAGTCAGTGGCTGGACTGTGTACAAATTGATTTAGCAATGACTTCTATATCAATGATTAATCTTCTCTTGTCTTAAAATATTGTAGATTTCATTTTTATGATACATATTGCTTGATATGTACTACAATCACCAACTGTTTTCTCAGAGAAAGTGTCCAGCATTAGAGGAGATGGAGAACAGATTGCAGAGACATTACAAGCCAAGTGTTAAACTTTGTGTTAAATTTTCTGACCAGGAAAAGATCCAGAGAATATGGGCTGTTTAAATGAATCTAAGAATCAGTTAAGATTGGGCCAGGGGGGTGGGGAGGGGGGGGGCAGGGAATCAGTGAATCAACCAGTTGTTTAGTTTACATGATGACAACTAACAGCTGATTTGACTGACCTTCACCTCTGTAACCACATATTTAGGAATTAAGGGAAAGAGGTCCAGCTCAATGCAGAAACAACTTACCTAGCTTCAGTTTATTGACATTAAAATAAAAGCTACAATAAGGATACATTTGATACTCTGTGACATAATCTCTTACATTCCTTTCCTGACTCTGAAGCATACCGCAGCACACATCAGGAGCTGACCAACTTTCTCAAGACTGCAGAATTACTGATTTACTCCTTAAGATTGGGGTTTACATGGTTTCATATGCAGTAGTAGCACCAAGAGTCTTACAAATACACAATTTTAGGATTAGCAACCCATAAATCCTTTTGAATGTTGCACTGAAATCTAACAGAAATGTATTAAGCATATGCCCTGTGCTGAACACTGAGATAAAACGAAAAACATCACCCACTCTACTCGAGGAATATGACATATTATGTGTGTATATACACCCATGCATGTATACATGTGTGTATGAATATTCATATAGCCACATACATGTGTACACACATGTGTGTGTACACATGTGTATTGTGTGTGCCTATATGTGTGCATGTATTTGTATGTGTATAATATGAGGAGGAGGGAGGAGAGATTACTAATAACTATGGGTATCAGGAAAGGTTTCCTTAGGAGGTAGCACATGAACTGAACCTTAAAGGAATCCAGGGATTCTAAGAGACAGGGAGGAAGAGCACTGCAGGCATAGGGCACAGCCTATGCAAAGGTATAGAAGTGGGAGATAGAGGGGCAAGTTTGAGAGGTACCATGTAGGCAGCACCTGTCAGTGGTCCTGTATGTTTCCTCCTCTATGTCTCACATTTCACTTTGGGTGAAAGGGTCAAGTATGACTAGCCAGGTGGTGATACTTAACTGACTAGATGCTAGAGTGAATAGAGTGCTGGATCTGGCAGAAAAAAACAACTTGAACTTGAATTCTACCTCAGGTCTTTAGTAGATATGTGACTCTTGACAAGTCATTTAACTTTAATGGGCTACAGTTTCCTAATTTGTGAAATAAGTGTTATACTAAATGGCCTCTAAGGTCCTTTCCAGCTCTGATCTTTGATTCTCTGAACTGATTTTGGCTTCACACAACAAACTAAACTAATTGTTATGTGGAAAAAATTGGGACACATTCATTGTTGGTGGAATTGTGAACTGATCTAACCTTTTTGGAGAGCAATCTGTGATTATGCCCAAAGAGTTACTAGGTTTATTTCCAAAGATGATTAAGAAAAATGAAAAGAATCTATATGTTCTAAAAATATAGTAGCTCTCTTTGTGATGGCAAAGAACTAGAAATTTCAGAGACACCCATCAATTGGAGAATGGTTGAAAAAGTTGTAGTATATGACTGTGATGGAATACTACTGTGTTTTAAGAAATGATGAGCTTGATGATAGAAAAATATAGATAGACTTGCATGAAATAATGAAGAGTGAAATGAGCAGAACTGAGAGAATGCTGCATACAGTAACAAAAATATTGTTTTAAGAACAAGCTTGAGTGAAGTCATTTGGACTAGTAAATATTCAAATTAACTACAAAAGACATATGAAGGAAGATACTAGCTGCATTCAGAGAAATAACTGCTATATAGAAGTATGTGTAGAATGATTTTATGTATATATGTACACACATATAAACATTTACATCTAATGGCAGCCATCTCAAGGATAGGGAGAAAGAAAAAAGAAATTTACGTGATAACTTTATTATATATATATATATATATATATATATATATATATATATATATATATATATTTAAGAGGAATAGCAAATTGTACCTAATAATTTGCAGTTTCATGTGAAATAAATCTTTTTTATTTTATTACATTATGGAAATGCTTATTTTATTCCATAAATAAAAAATAAAATAAATTGATCACAGTTATCCTGATGCTCTCCAGGAACAATTTCATTAAAGTATTCTGAATTTATTGGCCCACCACCAGGATCAACATCTCCATTTTCTTTACATTAACTACATTGGTTTGTGTAAAACAATTTATTGATAGATTTTAAAGGAAAAACTAGTCTTTGACTTGGACTGTCTGTACAGCTTTTGAAAAAAAATTTTGGCCACTGGAAAAGCAAAAAATTAAGAAAAGTCAGTAGAGGAAAAAAAACCCTTCTCCCCTAAAAACAATGAAGGACAGCTGCTCATGGGGAAGTCAGATGAACAAAGAAATGAGTGTATTAAACAGTGGTATTTGCACAGACGCTGCACTGATTTCAGAGTGTCAAGCTGCTGGTGGTGACAGAACCATCTGTCTGATGCCTGTCTTTTTGCATTTCTCTGTCTGTCATTAATTTTCTAAAAAGACCCTGAGTGACATCCCCTTCTCAGTGACCATACTTGGAAATAAGGCATGTGACAGGTATGGGGGAAATAGCACTGCTTGGTGAAGGTTCCCAGGTGGGCTGATGGAAGATAGGAAATGGATGGGAGATTATGATTGGGCAGAGTAGATGAAAATAGCTAGCATGCTTTGGAGCTAGCAGAAGTAAAACAAACATTTAAAATGCCAGTGTTGCATTTTGTCTTGGAATATGGAACAGACTGTGTAATACTTAATCTTTGTAGGTCATAGACAGTAATAGAAATATTTGAAGAGAGTTACCCCTGTAAATGGGAAAGAGGTTATTGCTGAATCAATTGGGCTACTTCTCAAGATCAGTCCAGCCACTTTCCTTTTTCCTAATCAAGGCTGTTTTCTCTTTACTTCCCAGCATGTACATTCCCTTCTCCCTATCAACTCTTATACTGTCTCATTTCAAAAATAATATGCAGAAATTGGTGCCCCACAAAAATACTTCCAAATGTTTCTGGTTTGGGTTTTGGCGGCAACGACACTTTTCTGGTGACCAGTTGAGCTTGGTTTTATGGCACTGGGTTTTGGGAGGTCAGATTTCAAGGCTACATTTTAAATAAGCTCCTTGAAATCTCATTTCTAAAAAAAGGACCAAATTGTTACTGTGAATATTACTGGATGTTCAAGACTACATGTAAGTGAATGCTTAAGAACCTACATAATATTGTGAGTCACATGATGCCCTTACCCAAACAACTTGCCATTTTCTAAAAATGGAATGGAATGAAAGAAATGAGTTATTTTGAGCTTTATGGTTTTAGGTACCAACATCTCTCAGAGGGATGGAGGATATAAATGTGTACTCTGAATGTTGCTTTATATATAGTTAATTGACTTGGATGCACATCATTCTAGAAGTTAAGTATAAGCTGTGTGAGAACAGAGAAAACATCCTGTTACATCAACAGTACAGTAATTACAGTCATGTACCCGATGAACCCTCTGTAGGCATTTTCTGATAATGGTATGGAAATAGAGGAATTCTGTCTCCAAGTCTCAAGAGATGCAATTTAGGAATACAGTAGGACTCTGGATAGAGAAATCAGAGTGATATTGCAATTAATTACAATTCTCTTCATATTTTAATGAGCTTCATAATGGCATTGAACTGAAATTTCTCTTCTCTCAGATTAGAGTAGCAAGTATTCTCATAGACTTTTAGCATTACAAGAAACCATTTAGAAGAAACCATATTTAGAAACCATTTAGTTCAACTCGCTTGTTTGACAGATGAAGAAACTGACACACAGATATACAAATGGACTTGCCAATGACCCATTCTATTAGTTAGTGGCAGAAGTCATTGATTTTTTTTCCAGACAAGAAAGTGTTAATAATACAGATTAAACTTAAAAGTCTATGTGCATACTCTTTGGGATATGGGAGAGTTTTGTTGTTAAATATTTACAAGCAAACTCCTGCATTACTCTGGAAACATTGCTTGACCTCAGCAAAAATATAGTAGGTGACTCAGGGAATGAAGTCATCATCAGACTGGAGGACTTGTGACTGTATGTTAGAATAGGAATAAAATTAACATTACTAGCTGGCATTTATATGTTGCAAAACCCTTTGCATCCATTTCTCATTTGAGCCTCATAGCACCCGTAGATAAAACCCAAATTTCCTGTCTCCTAGTCCATATCACATTAGGCCTTTGTCAGTTAATCTATTTACTTGTTATGAGAAATGGGCATTAGAATGTATGACTGTGATGTTTATTTTTATTTTTCCCCCACTTAATAGCATTTTTTCCAATTACATGTAAAGATAATTTTCAGCATTGAGAATTTCAGATTTTTCTCCCTCCCTCTGTGCCTCCCACTTCCCCAAGATGGCAAGCAATCTAATAAAGGCTATACATGTACAGTCATATTAAACATCTATCTACATTAGTCATATTGTGAAAGAAGAATCAGAACAAAAGGGAAAAAATGAGAAAAAAATAAAATATTATACTTCAATATGCATTCAGGCTCTATTCCTCTGGATGTGGACAGCATTTTTCATCATGAGTCTTTTGGAATTGTCTTAGATCATTGTATTACTGGGAAGAGCTAAGTCTATCGAAGTTGATCAGGTGATGCTATTTTGTGATGGTGATAGGGAAGGTTGAGTAATATATTCTAGGTCAGGAAATGTAAAACAAATTATTTTGGTGTCAAGGAAAGAATTCTAGACTCCAGATAAGAAATCTGGGGACTAGTGTTGACTTGGTCAATAACTAGATGTATGTAGCACAGACAGGTTAGACCTTCCCTCTCCCAACCCATATTCCAACTGGTAGATTCCCAGAGCCTAGGTCCTGCTTTCTTTAGAGTTCTATTTGTTTAATGTTATCTCTTATAAGCCAATATTTAGGGTGTTTTCCCTCCAATATCATAAGCATGTCCCTGATATGAACCACCAATTCATATTGCCTCAACATTAATTTGAACAGTCATCTCTTCAATATAATTGTGATCAGTAAATATCAATTCATTTTTTACCAAGGGATATTTACTGAGATGTTATAGCAAGAACTGAAATACAAACACCTTTGAAACTGATAATACCCTCCTTTACCACCTGTCAAGGATTACTGGATTACTGGAGAAAACAGACTTAAAGTAGTTGCTATTAAACATCTCCCCTTGTGCCCCATCAATTTCATATCCAGCTGAGGAGTGGCTAATGGATGAGTTGTTTCATTGGTGGTAGCACAAGGTATCTGGCTATTAGGTTGACCCACTGTTGGGCTGGGTCATGAGAAGGTTGCTTTTTAGGGCTGGCTTCACCATGATGACTTATAGGGACTTTTTGGACTTTAGTTGCAAGATCTCTGATGGTTCTCCAAACTTTTGGTTATGACCTGGTATGTTTTTTATCTTTGATTAACTGAAAAAACAGAAAGAAGAAACACATGAGAAACAGTTTATATGTGCTCCTAGTATACATAACTGTCTATATATGCATAGTCACAGTCCTAGTTAGAGAGATAAGGCAGCTTGGTAGCAGCACCTGCCATCTCTCTCTGAACCTGGAGGCTTATACTAGTTGCCTTAATTGCCACCAGGGAAGAGAGATTTTATCTGTTTTTTTCTTTTGTATGTGCACTCAGTTCTGGTTCAGCCATTTTTAAATGTCTTTTTATTCCTATAGAAAACAAATAGGACATGGTTAGAGAATGCCTGTGCATACTCTGAATTAGAGATAGGGCACCTTTATTGATAGGACACCTCTATTACATAGCATCACGCGTTTCCTAAAGCAAACTCAGCCAGCCTCCACATGGAAATTCATCTAGCAAAAACAAAAACAAAAAATTGCACATGCCCCAAAGACAGGATCCCACAGTCCAATCTTTCCCTGTTATATGTTTGACCTTGACCAAGTTACTTTTCTTCTCTTGGCCTCAGTTTCCCTATTTGTAAAATAAGGGCATTGTACTAGATCATCTCTAAGGTCTTTTCCAGTTTTGATTCTGTAGCATTGGGAGAATAATCCACTTGCCCAGATTACATTTAATAAATTATATTAATGTGATATTGCACTGAATGGCATTTTGCTGACTTCAAGTAGCTAAAATGTCTTCCATCTCACAAAGAACCATCTGGTGCCTAACCAAGGAACAGGGCCAGTATAGCCCTGTTATGGATTGCCTCTCATGTGAACCATGTTAGAATAGAGAAAGATGTAGAACTAAGACAGAACATTCTAATATGCCCTTGGCAATATACATTTAATATAATTGCCATATGCAGAAACCCCTTTTCTTTTTCTGCTGGAAAAAAAAAAAGACAGTCTCATAAGTGGGCTGTTATAATCTTGGCAGTTACCTTAGTCTGATGTCTGGGACAAATTCTTTTAAACAATTTTTTTATTTATCATGTAAAGAGTCCAACCACATTGCCCCATTGGAATGAGCCCTTCTATGAAAGGTCAAATCACTCAAGAGTTCCTAAGAGGGTAAAATCCAGAGAAGACTTTGAAAAACCAGTATGTCATGAACAAACTGATAAGACCAAAGTAGGCCCCGAGTGATAAATTGCTTTTTATTTTGTTTTTAAAGGAAGAAAAACACATGCAATTCTTCCCTTTTCTGATCTGAAATTATATTTGTAAATATGAACAATCCAAAGAGTGAGAAAAGTAGACAATGAACATTGAACCAATATAGGTTTTCTTTCTTTCTTCTTTTTTTATTTATGTGTTGCAAGAAGAGGGTTTCTCTTGACTCCACTTATTAAAAAAAACCTTTGGAGAAGACCTGAGTTATATGGAAGATGTTATGTTTTATGGGCTGATAAAAATAGGCATAAGCCTGCTTTTTACACAGAGGAATTGATGGTCTAGGAGAAGACCCTTTATATAAAAAGAGAGTGAATCATAAGTAGGGCCTGAAACTTGACTTTAGAGATTTCTAGTTAGTTGACTATCAATCCTAAACCTGTTGAAATCTTCTCCCCCTCCCCTGCCCCAAACCTTGGGCACACATAAGCCTGTATACCTGGCTACCCTCCCCTCTGTCTCAAACTCTTAGATGCAGTGGTCACTTCCTTTCAAAGTCTGTATCATTTCTACCCTAACAAATTATTCTTCCCTTTCATGACTCACAATGGAATTTCCCCTGATTAGTTTCTCCTTTTGAAATAAGCCTGTTTAGTTTGAAAAAATACTGTTATTGGGTCTATACCTCAAAAAAGATCAAAGAAAGAAAAAAAATGGCCCATCCATACAAGAACACTTATAACAGTTCTTTTTTGGGATGGCAAAGAATTAGAAACTGAGAAGATGCCCATTAATTGGGGAATGCTTGAACAAGTTATGGTATATGAAAGTGTGCTATAAGAAATAATAAAGGGGATGGTTTCAGAGAAACCTGGGAAGACTTGCATACCGTTACAGAGTGAAATAAGCAGAACCAGGAGAAGAATTAATACAATAACAATAATATTGCAGAGCTAAACAACTTTGAAAGACTTAGTTATCTGGTCAACACAATGACCAAGTGATAAAACATGCAGTTCACATCTAGAGAAGGAGAGAGAGCAGAGAGATTTGGAGTGAAGGTTGAAGCATCTTCCCTCCTCTTCGCTTTTCCTTTCCCTCTTTCTGGACAATGTAGGAAGTTGTTTTGCTTAAGGATATGTATTTTTAACGAGTTTTGTTTTTCTTGCTTTCTGGATGGGTGGGGGAGGGGGAATGGGAGGGAGAGATTTCAGAACTGAAAATAAAATGAAATTTTAAAAAAGCACACCAAAGATCTGAGTTCTAGTTCTGAATCTGCCTGCCACTGTTCTATCAACATCTCTCGGTTTCCTTAACTATTAAGGGATAGATTAGATCAGGGGTGGGGAACCTGAGGCCTTGAGGCCACGTGTAGTCCCGAGGCTGAAGGTTCCCCTCTCCAAGATTAGATAATCTCTAAAATTCCTTCCAGATCCAGAGTTCTACGTCTATGCTCTTACTGGAAGCCAAACATTTATATGGGGATTTTCCTCATGCTATTTCCTAACTTATCTTATAATTTCTTTTTGGCTTCTTCCTTTTCTTTGTATAAATATTGATCTAGCCCATATATCGGAAATAATAGATATCTGTCTGTCTGTGTTCGTTTTCAAAGAAGACCATGACAGCAGAGAAATGATGACATAACTTACACTTGATTTTGTTTTGAGTGAAGGGCAGACCATCAACTGTGCAGGTTACCAGCCTCACTTCCCCACCTGAGTCATCTGAGTCCAGTGAGCAGATATTCATCAGGTTGACTGGAGATCTATTCAAGTGCCCAATGGCTTTTCTATCTGAGGTTATTTGTATTGTTAGAGATAATGCTTGCATTTTTACAATTAGCCACATGAGGGAGCTAAAATTTAAAGAGGTTAAGCCTATTTTCCAAAATGAAACTGTATCCACTCTTCTCCAACCAGGCTGAGTAGCATGGCACATTTGATAGAGAGCTGGCTCTGGAGTCAGAGAACATGGGTTCAAACCTTGCCACTAATTATTAGTCTGGGCATTACTCTGGACAAGTCAATTAACCTCCTTGGGTCTCTGCTTCATGTGTAAAGGGAGCAGATTGGTCTTTGAGGTCCCTCCTAAGCTCTAGATTTATGATGCAATGATGCTGAGGAACACGAAGGCAGAGATCAACACAGTTCTAGAAACAACTTTGAAAAAGGCTCCTAAAATCTAAAATTTATGGAAATGATTGTAGAAAACTGAAAACAAATAAATAAAAAAAACCCAAATCAACCAAACAAAATATCCCACTAAATGGACTGAGAAAGAGTACAATTGTACAACTACGAAAAGTCAAATGAGCTTAAATTCAATTCTCTGGTGGGTGAATGGGGGCTGGGGTAGCATAAATTCTCTGAAAATTTTGCTGAAGGTGGGAGACTGGATTTTCCTCGTGATGTCATATTTTGTCACTCTTTAGAGTAGGAAATGTAACCTCAGTAAATAAGTAGCCTAATTATATAACTGTAACCTTACCACAATTCTGACTGGTACTTTTAAAAATTTTCAAAATGTTCATCTAAGTTTTGAATAACATATAACAGTGATAAGAAGTTACAGAGGAGCTTATTCGAGAGAATTAGGCTATGATGGGTGTTTTTCTGGGAAGACGGGTGTTTGTTGGGAAGAGAGCCACTGAGAGATCTAGGCAGAGATGGAAGAAAGAGAAACTTAAATATTCCTCTATCAGTGGCTGGACAAGACCCTGATTATTTAATAGGTTAAGGTATTTTCATCTATGGATTCATTCTGTCAAATTGGTTTCAATGTGTTTAATCTCAGATAGGGAGGCTTATTCCTGATCATGTATACTTAATAAAAACAGGGAATGTGGACAAAGGATTATTGTTGACATGAACTTAGTCATTTTTTCACCTGTTTGTCTTTCATGCCTTGCCTAACTCCCTACATTTCATTTACGTGGGAGACGAAAGGATTTTGGAGGGTCCAAAATAACAACAAGGCCTTCAAATCTCTTGAGGAATTTGTTTATTTGTGTATTTTGCAAGAGCCCTGAAACAATTTTTGAGGGCATAGCATCTCTCTATCAGGGGTTGACCATGAGGTATGAAGAATTTCTAACACCAAGTCAAATAGCTGTCTGAAACAAATATTGGAATTTATGTACAGACAGAGTAGTTTCTATGACTGTGGACTCTATTTAGCTAAATAACTTTTCTATATTATGAGACAACTTGGCCAGGCTTTTTGTCTGGACAGAAAAACTGCTAACAGCCAAATCTCTGGGAACTTACGGAACGTCCTCTCCTTGATGACTATTCTAACATTGAGACTTCCCCATGCTCCAGGAAGCTTCTTATTGGGAAAATCTCATCATCCTACATCAGCTTTGGCATACCACCTTATCAATACCCTTGGCTCCTCTGATTGGAGGGTAGGGCCACGAACTCCAAAAACTCCATATAAGTAGGGAGCTCAGCTCAGAACTCAAATTTCCTCATTTCTCCACTGGCTACACTACTTTGGGATTTATCTGACTTCACCATTAGGCCCTCAAGTTGGGTACTTTTTTTTCTTTCTGTTCCCCTCCTTTCAGCTTCCCTTTTGTGTGTCATTTTCCCCATTAGATTGTAAGTTCCTTGAAGGCAGGAACTATCTCTTTTTTTCTTTTTGTATTTGTGTCTCTGGTGCTTAGCCCAGTGCCTAGTATGTAGCGGGCAGTTTATAAATGTTTATTGACCATTAATGGTTTTGTAAAGGGCCTGATTTCTTCATAAGATCTTATTTCCCTATCCACTTCATCCTTAACAAATGTTATGGGAAATAGGAAAGTAGTAATTAACACATACATTAATTTTTTTGTTAGACGTACAATTTCATTGGCTTAGGGGGTTCCTGATAAAGAAACACTCTACCAATGTTACAGGTAATTATCAAGGCACTTATTTATTTTGACCCTTAAAAAACCTTAAGTGTAGAAAGTCTCACTCCATAGTTTAGACCAAGATAATATATTCTGGGAATGAATTGTCTAGTTTTGAAGTCTTGTTTATCTGTTAAATGTGTCTATATGCCATGCCTCCCTAATTATAAGCTCTTTCAGGATAGAGATTGTATCTTACCCATCTTTGTTATCCCTTTGGTAACTAGCATAGTGTCTCAAACAGTAAGTGCTTAATAAATAGCTCAAACACCTCCCTTTTTACTTTCTTTTGAGCAGACATAGCCTCTCTGCTCTCTTCCTGCAGAAAGGAAAGCCATTTGAATTTATTCTTAGATGTAGAACCACCCCTCATGGATATAGTTTATATTTCAGAATGAAAGTTGGCATGTGTGCAAGGGAGGTCAAAACAATCTTGACTGTGTTTTTCTAAGCTTTTATTGAGTGCTGACGTGCATCAGAAGCTCTGTGAAAGAGTTATGATCTCTTCCTGGTGGGCCAGCCATTTAATCAGTCTGAAAAAGTAATGAAGACATCATAGGGGAAAGAATGGACAGCTAACACCAAAGAAGAGCTCTGGTTTCACTCTGTTTGTCTTTGCCCTTCACCTTTAACCACTGCCACATGAGGCAGAGTCAATGAGAGTCCCAGAAGGCTTTGGGGAGAGATATAGACTTATCTTCCTGAGTTCAAATCTGGCATCGTAACTCACCAGTTATGTGACCCTGGGCAATTGTTTGCCTCAGTTTCCTCATCTGTAAAAGTGAGCTGGAGAAGGAAAATGGCAAACCACTCTAGGGTCTCTGACAAGAAAACCCCAAATGCAGTCACAAAGAATTGGATATGACTGAAATGACTAAACAACAACATTGATATTTATTTGTCCAATAAATATAATCAAAAGAAAGGGAGGTCAAAGGTCTATCATACCACGTCACTAATAAGAAGTCTAAACTTTTTAGTGTTAGCCATTTTATTAATGTATACAGAGAAATTGCACAATGGGCTTTATTTTTTTTCATTCCTAAAATGTTATGAAACTAATCTTAAGAAAAGGAAGCTGATGCAATGGAAGGAACTGTAGCTTTTGATTCAGAAGATGATCTGGCTATTAATCCCATACTATAATTCTTAGTTGTTCAGCCTTGGGTTCTGATCCCCAGTTTTCTTTAAAGAGAAGGTATAATTGTGTAGTTGATAGAGAGCTGGTGTCCCAGTCAGGAATGCCTAGATTCAAATCCCAATTCCGTCTGACAGGTCTGACTGTATGACCCTGAGTAAAACCACTTTGTTTCCCCAGGCAACTCCAGATTATAAGTGGCATATCAAGTGTTGATATTTTGTAAAGGAAATTCTTCACCAGGATCTTCCTAACTAATGAAATCACAGGTCTAATAAAAACAACAACTTATTCCTGGGATAATGATATTTATACTACCTCTCAGAACTACCTTTCAGAACTTTCTATGAATATCTTGTTTTTAATAAATTTGCTTTATCCTGAGTTGCCTATATGAAAATCACCATTAAAGAAAGCTTTAATTTTTCAAATATTCTCATAGCAATCCCTGGCAACAGACCAAATTTCACATAATTATTGAAATGTCCATCTTGTACCTAATAGTGCAATCATTAGATTATAAGCTCCTTGAGCGCAAGAACTGTATTTTTGCCTCCTTTTGTTTCCCTAGGACTTAGCACAGTGCTTCATAAATATTGATTGATTAATAGATTAATAGTAGCGTTGAGACTGACCAAAGGATAAGAAGACCTGAGTTCCAGCCCTAATAGTCAGTAAATATCTATAACACCTTGGGTGAGTCACTCATGTTTTCTATGCCTCAGCTTTCTCATCTATGAAATGATGAAAATTATAACTGTATCAGCTGTTTCACACATTTTGAGGATCAAATGAAATAGTTGGTATGAAAATGTGTTGCAAACATTACCACTGCAACTGAGTGAGTTATTGCATTAATTCATTTCTGATAATTTATATGGTCAAAGTTACTAACTTGTCCACTCCTAGAAGTTAGCCTTCATTCCAACCCCTCAAAATTTTAGGTTGCTTTAACAAACCCTGATCAAGGTAGTGGTGCTGAATTTTCTGAGCAGACATGGTAGGGGGAAATGTCTACTACTGAATTTCTTCTCTGTTTAGTAAAGGATTCTATTTCATCATCCTTAGCTTCCTTCTAAGACAGTTTATGGTATCAGTGGGGCAGTTAGGTGGTGCAGTAGATAGAGCACCAGTGCAGGAGTCAGAAGGACCTGAGTTCAAATCTCACCTCAGATACTTGACACTCATTGACTGTGTGACCTTGGGCAAGTCACTTAACCCCAATTGCCTCATCCTGGGTCATGAATATCTAGTCACTGAATTCAGATGGGTCTGGAGGAGAAGTGAGGCTGGTGACCTGCACAGCCCTCTCTCACTCAAAACAAAGTCAAATGCAAGTCATACTTCTCTGATGGCATGGTCTTCTTTGGCAACAAAGGACAAACACATGTGGTATCAGTAATCCAGGGTTGATGCTTGGCAGTGCCATATCATAAATAGGAAAAGGGGATAAGGGATACAAGATGACAGTGTAGAGTTTAATTGCTTCACCAAAGGTCAAGATAAGGAAGGGAGGAGAGTATAATGACTGCAGGGGTGATGACCTGGACAAGAACTAAGCTTCTAAAGGACTGAAGGTCATAGTGAAGAAGAAGAACATGATTTGGAGTTTCAAGGCAGAGAAAGTATTAGAATGACAGCTTGCAAGTTGTGCCTTTACAGGCGGTGGCAAGATCAGAGGTTTGACCATCACTGGGTACGGCTAAGGTGGGATGGAGGAGTACGTCCTATGAATGAGTAAGTTGAGGAAATGTGAGGTAAGGATATTTGAAAGAGTATCATTATCTATATTGAAGTCAACTAGCATGAGGGTAGGAGTTAGGAAAGTGAAGAATACTGAAAACTAGGCATTGAATTCATTTAAGAAAGAAGAGGAATGTCCTGGATGTTGGAAGACAATAATTACCAGAATTCTGATTGGGTGGCAGGTATAGATGGAGGGAACTTCAAGGGAGGAGATGTTACTGAGTAATAGTGATAGAGGATGAGCTTGGAAGTGGCTGTAGGGAGCTAGGAGTATTCCAACCTCCCCACCAGTGGGGGCGGTGTGGATAAGTGAAAGCACAACCAGTGCTGGAAAGGGTGGCCAGGGATGCTGTAATCAGGAGGGATCACAGATCAGTGAGATCTAAAAGATGAAAGGAGTTAGAAAGGAAACAATTTAAGATAAAATCAAATGTGTTACCCATGGAGCAAACGTTTCAAAGAGCATGGTAGAAAATATAGATAGTTTTAGAGTAGGACCCAGGGGTTGAGGGTATTGAGTTGAAGTCAATAGGAATAAAGAAATGGGAAGTTGAGGGTTTGAATAATGACAGCCAGGAATGAGTTCAGAATCACTGGGATGGGGAGGGTGGGATTGGGTAGGAGTTTGTTAATCATCAATGAAAGAGATCAGGTAGATTAACAGTACTAGGGGTTTGACCTCAGAGTAGAGGCCTTTCATGGTGTCAGCCAGCTCAGCCTAGGGGACCAGTATGTAGAGATGATGGAATCCATTCCTCTCCTGTCCCTTCAGGTAGGTCAACCCAGGAGATAGGCTGAGACAACAGGAAGGAAAGGTATGATATCTCTGTCCCACAAACCAAAAAAAGTCAGCCTAAGAGACCAGAATGTGATGCAATCAAGTCTCTCCACTCACCCACAAATAGGAAGAGGCCATTCCAGGAGATTAAACATCAATGGGATGGCATCTTTCTGATCTTCTGCTGGCAGGAAGAGGCCAACCCAAGAGACTGCAGGCAGTGGAGTAGCATATCTCTGGTTCACTACTGATACGGAGAGATAAGTTTAGGAAATTCACACTTAGTGGAACGGCATCTCTCTGATTCCCCGAAGAGAGTAAGAGGCCTGCTTAGGAGATCCATAACCTATGCAAGGATATCTCTTCAATCCCCTATTGGCCAGAAGATGTCAGTCCAGGAGATCAGCACATGATGGGATGCTAAACGAGATGATCACTAAAGGTTCTTTCAAGTAATAAACTTCTATTATCAAATAAATAGTATGAGAATTTCAGGGCCAGTAGAGGCAATTCTGGAAGGATGTTGTAAGGGTCTTTCTCAGTGCCCCTCAGATCCCTCCTTCTAAGTAGCTTCCTATCCTGTCTGTCTAACATTACCGAACTTGACTGGCTTGAGGGACACTCCCTGAATTATAGTCAGGCACAGCAAAAGATCTTGGCCTCTTTGTACATCAGCAGCTATAGAAAAGCAAACTAAAATAATGATAACACAAATGAATCTCTTCCCTGCAATGATTCCACTTCAAAGAAAGGCAGAAAAACAGACCAAGTGAAGTCTCAGAATCTCCTTTAGCAACTAACTTTCTCTTGGAAGATAGACAGGTGAAAGGGATGAATAATGAATAAATTCCCTGTGTTCCTTCCCTGCAATTTTCAATTTTTATTTCCTCTGCAAGGTACAGAGACTAGAATCTTGTCCCACACTGTAATCAGAGATTCTATATCCTAGGGACATAAAATAAGATGGGAGAGATGATTCTAGAGCCTATTTTTAAAGGCTACGTGGAAGAAGATACTATTATCTAGGTCAGCCACATAGTCTAGCACCAGGAACCTTTTATTAGCTAGAAGCAGATTATTTTTAGTGAGCCGGAATGCCCTTTTTACCCTATATGTCAACTTGATCTTGAGACCCCCAAAATGGTTAGTAACTAGCAGCAAATTCTAAATACAGGGCTAGGAGTTAAGACTAAGGAAGTTGAAGGAGCAGTGTCTCAGGGCTGAGACAGGTCTAGGAATCAGAGCAAGATTGAGCAACAGAGTCAGGAGGTTAAGGCACCCCAAAAGAAAAGGGTTAGGATAAGTGGCAGACAGGACCCTGGAGAACAAGACTTAGGAAGGAGGACCAAAGACCCAGATAAATAGTCAGGAACAAAGATGAACTGAAAATGCAAGGTAAAGCAAGCAAGAGAACAAAAATAAGTCGCCAGTAACAAAGAAGAACCTTGATAGCTGGTTTTAAAGGTTGCAGGAGTAAAAGAATTTATGGGAATCTTCTGAAACATTTCACACAGGGCTTCCATCTTGATATTTCTAAAGCATGAGGCTGACTTTGTCACTTTCATATTGGAGAAGCTTCAGTGGCTCCTGGTTGTGTTTAGGATAGAATGCAAACTCCTTTTGGACATTTAAAACCCTCCACTATCTAGCCTGGCTATCTTCTTAGAAGATGGTACATTCTGATCCCTTCCTACAACAACTTCTACCCTTCTGTCAAAATTGCAGAACCAAGAGAACAGCAATATTGTCTTAAGAATAACTTTGAGTGAATAAATCTTTTTGGCTATTATAAGTACTCAAATTAACTACAAAGGACATATAAAGGAAGAGACTATCTACATCCAGAGAAAAAATTGATAAATAGAAGTAGATATAGAATGGTTTCACACATGTGTGTATGTATGTATGTATTTGAGTCTAATGGTAGCCATCTCTAGGACAAGGAGAGTTGTAAGGTTAATGGTATATAAGATCTTCCCTTCCCATTAAAAGGCCTCACCTGGAGCCCTGGAGAAGAGTCAGTTAGACTCTGGGCCACAGGGATTCCCTATACCTTCCCAATTAAATGCTGATTTCCAAGCTTCTAGGCTCTCAGCCAATCAAGTACTGAGTCTTTGATTGGAAACACTATATCTTGTAATTGCTTAGAGGGAAAGGTGTGGGTTGGGAGAGAAGCAGTCAGATAGAGAAAGTTGAGGAAAGAAGAGAGAGGCTGAGAGAAGAAGGTGCTTCAGGGGAGACTTGAAGGAGAGAAATGTCGGTGCTCCCTGGATTGGTGATGAGTACCTTACTAAATCTTGCCTTCTGGAGTCCTAATAGGGATGTTTCAAATAAATATTTTGATTTCATATTATAGGAGGAGAGTTTGTTATATTTTGTGAACCAACCATGGAGACAGGCATGCATATTCATAGCAGCTGCTATGGGTATCACATTGGTGTTACAGGGGTGGGGACATATCTCATTCGTTTTACTCTTCTCTTTGCTCATCTCAGGATTGTTGGATTTATTTTACTGTTAGTTATTTTATTATGGCCTTTGAGCTGTTCTCTAAGCTACACCATGTATATATTCCTTCCCTTACTCAGACCTCTTTATCTTTACTCAATGTCTTCTATTCGTGAAATCATCCCCAATAATTCTGGTAGGCCATAACATGGCAAATTTTTCTTTATCCTATCCTAACTATGTTAACTTCTAAGACTCTCCTTTGGTATATTGTGTTTTTCTACTTTGTGCTTTATCCCTTTATTTAACAGTTTGGCACCCATAGGGACTATGTCTGGTGCAAACATTGTATCTCTCTTAGTTTATGGAGAGGGAGCAAAATTGAGAAGGTGCCAAGTACTGTGCTAAGTTCTCTCTGTCTCTGTCTCCCTCCTTCCGTCTCTCCCTCCCTCCATCTCTTCCTTCCTTCCTCTCTCCCTCCGTCCCTCCCTCTGTCTCTTTTTCTCTGTCTGTCTGTCTCTTTCTCTAAATATCTCATTTGATCCTCATAGCAACCCAGAGTTATATGCTATTCCCATTTTCCAATTGAAGAAACTGAGACAGACAGAATTCAAGTGATTTGCCAAAGGTCACATGGTAGTAAGTACGTGTAACAACCAGATTTGAACTCAAATCATCCTGAATCTAGGCCTGCCACTCTACATTGTGCCACCAGTCAATATCAAATGATTAAAGCAATAGGCTAGTGCATATAGTGAGTTCATTCGCAAACATTTATTAATGAAAAGGGGTATAAGAATAAATGTAAAATCTTAGAGTTAGGTTCAAAAAATAATCTTCCTCAGTACAAGATTGGGAGGCATGGCTAGACCATAATTTGAAAAAGGTCTGTCAGTGTCTGTGTCAGTTTGAATCAGTAGAGTGTTATGACAGTCAAGAAAGCTAATGAGATCTGAGGCTGTATTAACAGAGGATTAGTATCCTGGAACATCCAAGTGGTAGTCCTGCTGTACTTAGCCCTGGTCAGCCCACATGGCAAGTGTGGTCTTCAATTTTGTGTACCATATTTTTTGAAAGATTCTGACTATCTGGAGAGTCACAAAGAGTTGTACATGACTGAAGGAATAACAGAAAAAAAGATACGGCTGGTAACTGAGCTGTAGAAGTCTATGTGTGAAGCACCTGATTTTCTGTGTGGAATATTTTGAAAACTTAAAGGTACAGCAAAAATCAAAATTAATGCTTGTTTTTTGATATATTATATATAAATATATATTTACACAGTATGTACATATATATGTTATGTGTCTAAATATATGTTTATGCAGTTCATTTATTTCAAAGAGGTTTAAGTTAATTTAAAAACAAAACAAAATTCCAGGTTAGAGGCAAATATTTTTTATGCTAGAAAACTGTGAGATTAAATGAAATTACAGGTCAATCAGTCAGTAAGCTTCTATTAAACACTTACACTGTGCTTTATTTCAGGAATGCTGAGCTGAATGCTATCTGAATACAGTCAATGTTTAATAAATGAATTAATTTAGAGAGCATTGTTTTTAAAAAGTCATATCATGGCTTTTCTTGTTAAAGGGTCTTTAATCTGGGGTCCACAGATGAGCTTGGATGGGAAAAACATTGCATCTTTATTTTTGCTAACCTCTGTCTGAAGTTTAGCATTTTCTCCTATTGTGAATTTTTAAAAATCATTCTGAGAAGTCCATAGGCTTCATCAAGTTTCCAAAGGGGCTGATGACACACAGAAGGGTAAGAATCCCCATCATAAATAATATGACAAACATTTGAAATGCCATTCTTTTCCAGGCTTAGTCCTATCCATTTCAGACAAGCAAATTTCACTCTAGGCAATGCTTTGTTTGTGATTGTGGGTAATCTTCCTAGAAGTATTAAGAGCCAATTACCCCAATTTTCAGGGAAGCTGAGCTGAAGATGCTTCTTTCCTTCTCTCTACAGATTCCAACAATCAGCCATGCTTGCCAATCTGTCTCTCAGCAGAAAGAGCTGCAGAGGAAAAAGTGCACAAATGAAAACATAAAAGGGAGCCCTCATCATTTGCATAGCTAGCATGTTTGCCCGTAAATCACCCTGAACACCTGAGAGCCATCAGCCTGGTCTTGAGCACACTTCAGCTCTGAGAATTGCCCTGTCCTCTTCCACTGAGACACTCCATTATCCCTATTAATTGATTAAATATTTTCATCACTCCCTGAGCAAACTAGCCATGCCATCTATTTCTACCTTGGGTTCTGTTTATGGTCTAAGTGTGCCAAGCATCCAGACTAAATGAAAATATACCCTCCAGCAACCATGCATGGCATCTCACATAACAAGCTGTAGAAACTCTCAAAGGCATGGCTGCTATGTTGTGGGGAATCTTGAGAATCTTTAGCTTAGCTCCCTGTGTCTCTCTAGTCTTTAGCAGGACTGAAAGTTAGAGGTGGGGGAAATAATAAGTGTCAATGATTAGCACACTTACACCTGTCATTTTGAGAGAAAAGGAGAGGACTTTCAAGTAACAAATTAGTGGTGGCTGGGAATTTTGTATGAAGCAGTTTGGTAATGGGAATTCCAGTGGGCTCACAGGAGTGCACAGAATGCTTCTGTAGCTGAATGACTTCACAACATTGGCAAGCCCAGTAAAATCTATTTCAAAAGAAAAAAAAGTAATTCTTTTCATTCTTTAATAAAAAATCCTAATATCTAAAAAGTAAAGTGATCTTCTTCCCTTTGAAATCTCAATAGCATTCTGTATTTCACATTTTCATTGCACTTTGGCTCTGCTCAAATTGTATATTTATATGTAGACATGCCTTATTTTTCCTACTGAACTAGAAGCAGTTTAAGGACAGGAACAATTTCATGTTCATCTTTGTATCCCACCATAGTATACAGCACAGTGCCTCATTCCACACACACACACACACACACACACACACACACACACACACACACATATATACATATATATATATATATATATATATATGTATATATACATATATATACATATATATATATATATGTTGCTGACTTGAATTAAAAGATCTTACTTTTACTGCCCTAAAACCCATATCCTTATAAATCTCCTGCAGATGCATTTTAAATGATTATTATTTTGAGAAAAAGTATGTTCAAATATATCATTTCACATATGATATGTGACATATATCAAAGATTCGAGCAGGCATTTTATAATACTTGAAGGTTTGCAAAGCACTATGTATACATTATTTAATTTAATGCTAACAATATCCCTGGAAGCTGGGTATAATAGGTTCCTATTATCTCCATTTCATGCATAGGACAACTGAGCCTCTATGAGGTTAAATAACTTATCCATGGTCTCATACCTAGCAAGAGCTGGAGATGGGATTCAAACACAGGTCTCTTCTGCCTTCAAGGATAAATATTTTGCCAAGGATTAAGCAAAAAAAGAATTTCTTATTGAAGGAATTCTCCAAATGCTTCTAGTCCCAGAAAGCATCATAATAATTTTCTCAGCTTCTAGATCACTATAAAAGTTCTTTAGAGAAATTCATAGTAATATGAAAGAAATGGGCTTAACCATCCACAACGGAAAACAAAGTGTATGGAAAGCACATATTGCACAGATTATAATACACCACTGAATAGACAGCTCATTGAGTTAAATTGCTACTATAGATGTATCTAAATGGGTATATATGTATGGTATACACATATATACAAATATAAATACATATATGCCCATATACATATTCATATAGTAAGCATGCCTATACATCCATACTAATATATAATGTATATATTCATGCACATATGTAGGTACATATATATGTGTGTACATACACACAACTAAAATATATATACATCACCACATACATATATGTATATCTGCAAATGCAAAATGATTTGGGGTCAAAACTGAAGAGACTTATAGATCAAATAGAGCTACAGAGGACTTTAGAGGTCTTCTAGTTCAACCTCCTAATTTTATATATAAGGAATCTAAAGGCTAGGGAGGTGGAATGATTTGGCAGGTTAGCACAGGTAGTCAGTAACAGAGTTGTCTGGTCTTCTAAATGCAAATCCCACACTCTTTCTATTACTTTAGGATAGATTCCATTTGCAAAATTTCGTCATTTTCAATGTTTCTATAATTGCCCATTGCTTCAAAAGCATCTCTGTGTCTTCTTCCTTCCCCCTCCCCTTTATTCTTTTCTCTCTCCCTCGTTCTCTCCCTCGTTCCTGCCCCCCTGCCCTCTCTCTCTCCTTCTTTTCCTCTCTCCCTCCCTCTTCATCTCTCCTTTCTTCTTTCTCTCTCTCTCTGCCACTTTGCTCCCAATGATGTTGTCTGTGAATTACAGAATACCAAAATCTTAGAAAGATTAAAACTAAAATAATTCCAAGATTGCTAGAAAGACAAATGATGAATATAATTAAGGGTGTTGTGAGACTCAAATGAGATAATGGATGTTAAGTGCTTTTCAAGCCTTAAAATACTATGTAAATTCCAATGTCATCATTGTTAGTCTATGGCTACGAGACCTCCAGTTTGATGATTTCTTCATTGCCTGAGCATTCTACTGAAGTCCTGCTGAGCTCAAGTAGTTTATATAGAGCAATACAGGAACATGCTGGTGAATGTTTAACCACTAGGGTCTGGGGAGGAAGTGGGAAAGGGGGGAAAGTATGCCTACATATTCTAAAGTTGAACCTGTATTATTGATACTTTCTGAAGTCTGGACAATCAAGAAAACAATAAATCAAACCCTGATTTGTAAGAGTAGCCAATTCCTGAGGTGCAGATGCTCATACTAAAAATTTAGCAATAGAATCAGAGCTGGCTCCAACACATCCCTGGCTAGAAGGGAGGTTTAGTATTATAACACCCAATAATGGCTAGTTTGCAACGGGTGGAATAAAAGAGATGGTCAAGAACAAGTATGACTAGAAAAGGAGGTGAGTTACTCATGTAGCAAGACAAAGATGACAGATGAACAACTCTAGTGTTACATTAATATTTACAACAAAAGGAAGACTTCCAATGCATTGTTTTGAACTTCAGGTTTGATTATTCAACATAATAGCTCTTTTTTAAATAAATGCTAGTGATTTCATAGGAATTACTACTACTGAAAAATATTGTTCTTAATATATGTTAACATCCCATACCATAAGCATCTTAAGTTTGTGAGATAGGTAGGTGAAGGACTTCTCTCTGTTTTATTGATGGGGAAGCTAGAGCACAAAGGAATTTAAGCAACTTGCTTAAAGTTCCTGAGTTGGAACATAAACCCATATCCTGATTAAATGCTAATTGAATGGAATTAAGACTCAGGAATAAGTAGGTTGACCATGGAAGCTAGCTAAGAGGTGTCACGGTGATATCAAGATTCTGATTAATAGGCTAGATTGTTAGCTCAATAAGGCAGCTGAGCTGAGGTATACCCAGTAATCTCTGTGTGTACCAGTCTTTTTTGACTCAGACTACCATTGTTATCAAAGCAAAATGAGCCCAAGCTTCTGGTCTGGGGCTTCTAAACTGTTGCTACAGAGCTGACTGTGCTTCGTAATGAAAGAGTAAGAATGATAGAGAATTATACCACAATGTGATAGAACAGTGTAGCTTTGAACAGTTTTTCCAAGTGTTGGGTATATTTTGGGGAAGAACTTAGAACGCTAGAATATGCTGCATATTGCTGGATGTCCCACATAAGACACAACATAAACTCAAAGACTTGAGCCATTTTGCTCTCTGTGTTAGAACTGGGAACTCTATAGGGCAGGCAGACAGCTGTGTGGAGAAGATCCATGATGAGTACAGCTGTTAAAGATGACCAATTAACTCCCCAAACCTCAGGCTATAAGACAGGAACAAAATGTTCTCCTGAGTGTGCATGATATCTTGTTCCTGAGTGTGTCACAGAAGGCACTTTGAGCCTGTAGAGGATGGAGGAGCATTTGATTTTTGCGAGTGAAGTAAAGTTAGAAGAGAACGAGTAGAGAGCAATGGAATCATTTCAAAGCCAAGGGAGTATGAGTCGATAACACTTCAGCACAAGGAACAATTTGTGTGGATGTAGAATCTCCACAGAAGGCCTTGGATTCACCCTGAGAATGTGCTTTGATTGTGTCAATGTGGAAACAAAATTATTCCAAGCCCTGACACTGAGCGCATGTCAGTTTGTGATGGTGATCTCCATGGAGAGGCTCTAGTTTTGGAAATGGTGATTACTAACGGTAACAGTAGTGACAGGCATAGGGACTGGAGTTGGGATTTCATTGGCAGAAGGAGCTTCTGGATGAGAAATCTGCCTCTACCAATGCAAATAGGCACCTTCTCTACAACTTAAAGTCTTAGAAACTTGCCTAGAGCACAGAGGTTAAGTGACTTGCTCAGTTACACAGGGAGTACATGTCGAAAGCAGAATTTGAACTCAATTCTCCCTAATCGCAAGATCAGTTCTTTATCCACTATCACATGCTTCTTCTCAAACACAGTAACCATAATAGAAGTAAAAATAAAGCCTTGACAGATGTGACTAGATAGCTTATCATCTCCAAAAAGATTTTTCTGCTCCAAGTAGCAAACCTTTCAGAATAAATCAATGAATGAATCAAACAATAAACATTGATTAAGCACCTACATTGCATCAGAAATTGTACTAGGTCCTAGAGATAAAAAACAGAGACATTCTTAGCTGTATGGGTAGTGGTCTTAAGTGGGCTTAAGTCTGTCATTCTGAACTGAACTTTCTGATCACTGTCCTTGAGCAAACTAACTCTAGCTTAGGGTGAGGGTTCTGTATGCCTCTCAGTTTTAATTTCAGGTGGTTAGACTGTAACTGGCCATTATCCATATAAGGGTTACTCTCTCAAGAAGACTGTCAAAGTTTTGGAGTTCGCCAGTTTTTCTATCCAAAACCCTTTCACCTTCCCATGTGAATGAGTGGGCAAGAAAAAGGCACTAAGACCAAGCTAAGTCCATGGGCACGATCATTTTCTCTCCTACCACACTAGATCCACTCTTGGGTCATCTAGTTATAAAATATGTTTCAAGGATCTGAATCTTAATGCCGTCCCTTATAAGATGTCAGTGGTTTCAAAGACTTTAGTGATGTCTACAAACAGTACATTGCATTGTGGAGATAATCATTCATCTCCCCTACATGGTTATATGTTGTGGAGACAATGGGCTACAATAGAAAGAGAACTAACTTGGGAGTCAGAGGACCTGGGTTCAAATTCTGCCACTGATAGTTATCTGTGTGACTTTTCACAAATCCTTTAGTCTTCTTGGCTTGGTTTCCTCATCTGTAAAATAAAAGGGTTGGTCTGAGGTCCCTTTTAGCTCTAAAGCTATGACTCCATGACTTGGGAGACATTCTTTTCTTGAGAACTTCCACTTAACGCTGATAGAGCCTGTCTTCACCAGCCCTAACTAAGCCCTGCTCTCCAGTAACAATATTGCTTATATACTCCAGGACTACACACATAATTCCATTCTACTTCCTTACTGTTACACCCTTAGAGATTCTGATCAGTGCCAATTCTGACGGAGGCATCTGTCCACTAGGCACTGAATGGAGATGCTCAACCATGGAAAAGGCTTTGATTGCTACTGAGCCAGGCCTGGCCTGATTAGAACCAGTGACTTAGAGGTGAAAAGCTCTGGATCTTGTTACCAGCCCATTGAGTGATTCAGTGCCTGTCTCACACTGTGAATTTGACTGTGTGTAACTAAAAGCTTGGGCCTAATTTGATTTATTAGTGAAATTAAATTCTACACTTCCACAATGATGTCAGTGCTTCCTGGGTCTTAAAGAAGGGGGCAGAGCAGCAACTGCAAGCTTAACTGGTTAATCCAAAAGTCGTCCAGGACCAGTTGCTCTCTAGCTCTCAGAAGTGTACAGTACAACCCCAGAGATTTCTACATTCTTCTCCAGGGCAAAGGGAAGACATTCCAGCTCCTTAAGGTTTTCGTTGACTTTTAAATTCAGTTAAATCAAAATACTAAATGGTTCCAGCTAGAAATGAGGAAAGTTGATGAAGGAAACAAAATTATTACTAGAAATAAAAACACTAGTACTCCTACCTGCCATACTCTTACATTATAACCTAAGATGATTTAACCAATGGTACGAATATATTTGAATCAATTAGTATTCTCATCATTATGCATAACTCCACTGGTTTGGAAAATACTACTTCTTTTAGAGAAATTACCATGTAGTTAACTTAGGGCAGGGATTCTTGAGTTTTTTGTGTGTATCAAAAATCCCCCTTGGCAGTCCATAGAACTATAGAACTGTTCCCATAATAATATTTTCAAATATACAAAATACATGCGAATATAATAGAAACCAATTATATTACAATATAGTTATCAAAATATCAAGAAAATCCAACAAGTTCAGGTACCCATTGATAAGAACATTTGACTTAGGGACTTTCTTTGACCCTGCAGAGGTCACACTACCATGTTATATTAAATATGGGCGTTAGGTCTTCCTAACAGCTTTAGACAAAGTAGCCTGTGGATAAAGCCTAATAAAGGAATCGGCTACCACGACCAGAAGTGTATCTAGATGAGGGCCAGATATAGTGCCTGGGGGATGGGTCTCAAATAAAACATTTTAATGGGTGGCTCAGTCAAACCCGCTAGCAAGTGGAACTAATGAGGACAGACAGGGTTGTGAAATCTGAGCTTCTGAGTTCTCCAATGAGCCCTGCAACCCTCTAAGTCCCCTCAAGACTGGTGTTCCAGGAACTTGAGGTTGTAGACACAGGAGTCAGAAAAGTTCTTTTACAAACATATATTCATATAAACTCAGGTCTTTCTTTTGAAAAGGCTAACTCTCCTCATCATGGAGTGTTGTATTTGTAGGGATTGTTATTTTCTCTTGTCTTATTTTAAAATATGGCAATTCATATGACTCTATCAAAACAGTCCTCTGTTACTGGAGTGAATTGGTCTTCATATACCATAAGCAAGATTGAAAATTTTAAAAATGAATGTTAGTGCTTTGTGGGCAAATGTTTCAATGGCCATGTAGAAAATGACAATGCCCTTCCAAGTCTTTAAAAACTTTCTGAGGGTGGTGAAAGGGAAAGGGGTGTGACCATGGGCTCAGAATAAGGATGAGCAAATCCATTAAGCTTCTTGAGCAGCATGACTCTCATCTCTATTCAGACAGCTGAATCTCTATTGGGAGACCCTTGGCTACCAGCAGGACAAAGCACACTAAAATGGAATTATATACTAAGGAGAGATTTCTAAGTCCCAGGAAGATCTTTCAGTCCATCACTGGTCAGACTCAGCCCTCATCATATGACCTATGTAACTTAGCCATCTGAAACCTTTCAGTCCCTGTGATGTTACTAGTTGCAACCTATATGGTATAGGGAGAGCAAGTGATTTCAGTCAGGACTGGGTATCCATAATTATCTCCTTAGGAATACAAAGATTCCTCCTCTCCAGTCCCATATTCAAAAATGAACAGAGTGAAATTGAATGCACAAATGCAGAATGGCAAAGCAGAAGCAAATCCAGATTAAATGAAATGAAAGGGAATATTTATCTATTGTACACGAATAATTATGCATCTTATCTGAAAGATGTATCTGTTGAACTATCTCCACATTCTGATTCATAGCCTGTGCTACCATCATACAACAGTAGACTCATCCTTTTTTCTGTGGGAGATGATTGTATGTGACAAATGGAACTGTATGTTCTCTATTCTTTCTTCATACCTTTTTCTACCCCCCTAGTCTGAGCTGTAAAGGCAGCAATGAATTAACATGAATCTCCATAAGGAGGAGACAGAATAGACACCATTGCAACAGAAGTTCAATTTTTGGGGGAAAGTATCTCTGAACTGGAGAAGTTGGGAAAGTGTGGAAATTCCCATCAAAGTAAAACCTCACAAAATGACGACCTCCAAATTGGATTCCCTAGTGGAAAAAGAGGCTCTTATACAGCCTCAGATGTGAGCCACTTAATATTCTATGGGGAGAGCAAAAACTAGGAAAGGTTACTTCAACAATGGACATACCTAGAATGTGCAACATGCATATTTTCTATATTTCCATATTTACTTGCAAAAATATCTCTTTTCCTCTCACCACTATTTTATTCTAAAAGAAAAATAGCATTAGAACTGGGTGATGGGGGACTAAGTTCTTGCTGTCAGAGATTTGTATCCTCCTCTAAAATTTTTGAATGCCTTTTAAAGTCTTGACAGAGCATCCAGCTATCTTTCATGGTTGGGTACTGGTTATCAGGGTGCATGATGGAGATTGAAAAAACAAAATCAGAAGAGTGGTAAATATTTATGCTCAATCTTAGAAAGACTCCATGAAAGGTCCTGACAGTATGGACAGAACCTTGTCTATACTCTAAAATAGAGAAATTGTGAATCAAATCGAGTGAAAGTGAGTTGCCATAACTCAGTTGGGACCATGACTTGGTTGTATGGTTTGTCCTTCATTCTCAAAGAGGACTGATTTTGCATGCGGAAGAGTTGAGCAAAGTCACCAGCCTCACTTTCTCCTCCAGAGTCATCTGGGTCCAATGGCCAGATATTAATCAGAATGACTGGCAATGGCCCAGGATACAGTGGGAGACCTTGACCCTTTTAGGCTAAGGTGTTTTCAAGTTCTCACTTTGAGTGAGACAATGCCCATTCAGTGAACAGACCTCAATTAAGAAATGAATCAAGGGATGGCGCCTTTCATTAAAACAAAACAAAACCCAAAACAAACTCAGGGTTGCTGGCCAAAAGAGAAACAGTTACTATTTACATTCACTCTAAGCCAGGAGGGCCCCAAAAAGTAACCATTAAGTGGTACTTGAATGGGGACCTGTTGTTGTCTCAATCCCTGAGATCCGGAGTGAATTGGGTTCAAAGCTTGACCTTTGAGAAAGAAATCTATCCATTAAATCCCAAATTATCTAGGTAGCTTTTGGTCATAAAAAAATTTCCCTTCCTTTGGGCAGAACACCCTCAGGTAAGGGAAGAGGAGAAGAGAGGAGAGGAGGGGAAGGGAGGGGAGAGGAGAGGAGGAGCTGAGTTGCCTAACTGGTACTAGTCAACTGGGTCCCCATTCATGCAGCTCAGACTACATGGTACCTTAGGCAGAGGAAGGCTTTTGGGGGCCATCCAGAATACAGTTGTGAGGCTGAAGACTAGAACTGAGATTAATCCTGAAGCATAATAGTTTGTATGTTCCCACTTCCCCAAAGCAGCAGAGGCCCCAGTGAAGTAGCAGATGACAGCTGCAGAGGGGCAGAGCTTTAGAAGAATACAGCTGCTGAGGCAGAAGGCACAAGTAGTGGCAAAGGGCATTTGGGATTGTGCCAAGGACCTCCTGTTCACTCCTGTGTGCTCTGTGCTATCTGCTTAGGTACTACCAAGCTGCTTTGCTACTGCTACCACTATAATGGTCTCTTTCAGAATGAGACCATCAAGACCAAAATGCCCCAAGATTAACCCACATTAGTAAACTTTATTCTTAGCCTTACAGATCCATTCTGGAAAGGACTTAAAAAAGCTTTTCAGTGATGTGTAAGACTTTTTGATGTTGTTCAGTCATTTCAGTAGTGTTTGACACTTTGTGACCCCCCTGTTTGAGGTTTTCTTAGCAAAGTATTTTTTGATATCCCTCTCCAGGTCATTTGACAGATGGAGAAACTGAGGCACATAGGGTGAAGTGACTTGCCCAGGGTCACACAGCTATTAAGGCTAGATTTAAATGCAGGTCTTCCTGATTCCAGGCCTGGTACTCCATTTACTGTATAAACTAGCTGCCCCTAAGACCTTCTGAATTGACCCCAATAGAAGGTATATCCCTGATTTAGATCAACTAAATTCCATTCTCTTCTTTCCTACATATTTCCACTGTTATTGCCTCCTATTGAATCATTTTAAGACTGGGGATAATTACTCTTCTTTTCATTTGCTTTAAAAAATTTCTCTCTTTCAGCTCATAGTTTCAATTTCTGTACCCACTTCCCCTACAATTTCCTCAGCTGATGAGCACCTGGCTTTGCAAATTTATCAGACTATCATCAAAGTAGCTGCACACCTAGACATGTTAAATTCCATCTCATTGCTACTCTTAGCAACCTTCATTAATTTCTGAGATCCTCATCCTCAATGAACAGCAGTTCACTGAAAGTTACACAGCAATTAGTGGCAAAAAATGTAATTAGAATCTAGAGCTTGCTGTTCCTTTAGAAATTCCTTGTGTCACTTAGAGGACTACCAAAGCTTAAAGGAAAACAATGTTAAGTCAAGCTTGCTGTGAATTGGTGATTTGGCAGGGGGAAGGGAAGAACTTTTGAAAGTGATTGAAAGATGGTGTTTTCATATTGAATTTCATTTCCTTTCAAATATGAAATTCATAATAAATACCATTAGTAGAGCAAGTAAGTCTTGGGGGCTGCTGCTGCTGCTCTAATACACTACTTCTGCTATATGAGCAGGCATCTGGGGCACTGATTATTGATTGATTAGTTCATCCAGCAAAAATTCCTTGAGTGTCTAATATGGGCATGATCATAATGTATATTGCAAACAGAGATTATATGAGGCACTCAGAGGTATGGGAAGAGGTAGTAAGAGAGGCATTTGGGTGGAAGTATCAGAGTTCTCCCTGCTCAAGTCAAAGAAGCAGCAGGAACTAGCTGTTCCTTGAATTTAACCTTAAATTTGTCTGAGTAAAGTGAAGTACTTCCCATTTAGAAAAAGCTTCTTTTTGACAGTAGAAGTTGCCATTTAAAAGAACAAGAAGTGAAAATGAAGAAAATGTTTTTCTTTATTGATTTCCTGAAATATGAGTTTAAGGTAGAGTTAGAAATTGAAAGTGAGGAAATATATGAAGTGAAAAAATAATTTTCTTAATTTACTCCTCAAAATGTTAGTGGAAGGTAAAGTTAGAAGATGAAAGATAAAATCAACTAATGTTGGAACATATGTTAAGTGAGAAAACAATTCAGGACCTGAAATGACAAATCACTTCAACTCCCTTAGATTCAGTTTCCTCATCTCTAAAATAAGATGATTAGATCAGTTTGACTCTCAGGTCCCTTCCAGGTCTTTCAAAATGTGTTCATTTTTTTCTTTTATTCGATCTATCTATATCTATCTATATATGTATATTTTTTTATTTCTAAATTGCCTCCATTTCTGAATATATCCCTCACCTCCCCATACCTAAACAACTATTCTCTTCTACAAAATATGAAAAAGGAAGAGAATAATTAAAAATACATTAGAAAAACTAACCAATACATCAACTGAATGTGATGATATGGGCAATGTTTGACATCTATAGTCTGTCAAGAAGGAAGGAAAGCAAAGTTTCTCATTTCTTCTTCTGGGATTCTCTTAGTCAAAATAATGACAGCATTTAGTTTCAATTTTATTGTTCTTTGTCGTAGACTTTCTGTAGGTTTTTTTCCCCTGGTTCCACTTGTTTTAATCTGTATCAATTCATAACAGTATTCCTATACTTCATTAAATTATTCATATCTATTTGTAATTATCAGTTGCTGTGTAGGATAGAGTTTTGCTGAGGGAGATTTTTTCATCTTCCCAACAGGAGAGGGATGGAGTTGATTCTTCCCATGGAGCTTGGATTTGGGCATCATCTTCACTCTGCTCACCACTATTCCTTTCTCATTCTCTCTTCCAGGAAGTTGTTTGGTTTTGTTTGTTTGAAGCCCCTGTGTTTAAAGTAACCCTCCTTACCACAGAGAAGAAAATCAGTTTTAGCCTAGATTTAATGATGTTCAGGTCTTCATGTATTCCTTCCCCTGCTAATACCAGAGTAAATTTAAAAATCCAAGTTTTTGACAATAACCATAATTATAGTGTCACAGTTCTCATTCTTGAAACCACAATCCAAGGGATTTCATTCTGCCTCTATACTTCAAACTCCCATCTTGCCTGTCTCCATTTCCTAGACAATTTTAGGTTACACAATTTTTCTGCGAGGGTGGTAACAATTATTACACTATGTTTATGTTCTGTAATTTATTTAGCAATTCCGCAATTAATAAATACCTACTTTGTTCCAAACCTTTGCTACCACAAAAAGGACACATGATTATTTTGAGACATATGAGATATATCTTTTTGTCTTTGACTTCCTTGGTGTATATCTATCAGTAGGATCTCTGGGTCTTCCTTTCTTAGTATAAAATCGGAATTTCTTCCTAGAATGGTTGGTCATAGGATAAAGATCAATATTATAATGTATGTAGAATGAGACAAGCTATGTGAAACTGAGAACACTATAGAAATGTAAACAATTACTTTTATGTAGTCCAAACTCCTCATTTTACAGAGGAAACTGAAACCCAGGGGGTGAAATGAGTTGCCTAAGATCACATAGTAACTAGTAAATAACAAAGCTGAAATGTGAATGCAGGTCTTTCTTCTTACTCCACACAAATTCAGAAACCTTTTCATCAATTCATTTTAATTTCTTAATGTCTGCTTCTCTTTTCCTCTCTAAGCAGTTCTGGAGATAAACTTTTCTTGTGACCATATGGAGACATTTTCTGAAAGAGACCTGACGTCAGAAGTGGAATGGTAAAAGATGATGACTGGTCCGTGGGAATATTTAGTATCTCACCTGCTCCTAAAATTTAATCAAGGGTTTAACCCTTATCCAACCACAGTAGACAATTTAATTTTGCTTCAGATTTTGAAATACATATCTTTGTAATAAGTTTTGTATTTTGCTTTAGTATGAGCAATTTATTTCTCTTTTTTTCTCTAAGTGAAACGTTATTTACTTATGGCCATATGAAGACACTTTCTGAAAGAGAATTGAAGTGGGATGGGAAAAGGTGTTTAAGTGTGCACATTAACATACCCATATAAAGACCAGTGTGACAATATGGAAAAAGGAAAATAGCTACTCTGCAGAATTCCAGAAGGATTTAGTCAATTTGATTCTGTTTGACTCCCGGTAATGAGAGACATTCCAAACCCCCCACTTTCCAGGGATCAAATTTATTGTTTTCTTGACCACCCAGATGGGTAGATGGAACTTCTCTACAGTAGAGGGGAAAAGTCTCCAAAAGGGACTGAGCGCCTGGAGGAGGGTATGTGTCTCGACCATAGCTTGACTTATAAAGACATTGTGGCAGAAGGGTTAAAGAAGAGAAAAGACACCTGCTCCACTATTCTCTGCACACGTATCAAGCAGGAAGGGATGTAGGCAACTTGTATAAATTAGGGTTTAAAAATCCTAAGATAGGAATGTGATTGAGAATTACATATCAACATTAGTTTTGTTAGTATCCTGTAAACAGCAAAGGATGTGCAAAAGAGAGAACTGAGTTTGGGTATGTTTGAGAACTGATAACTTAGGGAGCCTCTGGATAAATATTTTATTATTTTTTATTAAATATAAATATTTAATAAATAATAAATATTAAAAATTTATATTTCTTAAATATAAAAAAATTTTCAAATTCCCCCCAATATTAATACCATTTTGCAAAGTGCTCTTAGTCCTGAATCAATCCCTTGTCTCTATTTTGAACTCTGGTGTCCTGATTGATCTTTTCTCCAAGTATATCACCCTGTGACTCACCTGTACTTGAATTCTCTACCAATATTGTCCATCCAAAGTCCCTGCTCTACTAATTTTTGATACTCTTTGCCCTCTCTGTCACTATTATTAACTATCCCCTATGTTTCTACTCCTGAGTCTCTAAACACTGCTGGAAGATACAACATGGTTTTGGTGACTGGGTCCCATACATACTCATGCTACCTAACCTCAAGTGGGCTCTCATCAAAACATAGTAATATTCTAATTCACTTTGAATTGATTCCCTATTAAACTTTCTACATTGCAATTGTATCAAATCATCTATTTTCAAGCAACCAGCTAAATCCATGTTCCTTTCCATCTTCAATAGTAGATGACCTAGTCTCCTAATTTGTTGAAGAGATTGAAGTTGTCTGAATTTAGTTAACTTATTTCTCATCTTTCATGATTCACAACTTCTGTTTTCATCAATTCATAATTCTCTTTGGCTCCCCTAGTCTCAGAAAATTAGGTCATCTTCCTCCTTATCAGAGCTAAACCCTCTGCTTGTAATTTTGAGCTCATTCCTTCCCATCTCCTTTGGGAGGTTACCCTATCAATCATTCATCCTCTTTCACATATCTTCAGGCTTTATTTCTTTGTTCTTTTTCTGCTGCCTAAAAACATGTTCAGATCTCCCCTATCATTAAAAGCAAAAACAAAAATAAGAAAGCTTCTTTGACTCTGCCATCTCCAGAAGACATCATTCTATAGCTCTCCTCATTTTCACTCATAAACTTCTATAGCAGTCTGCTTAATTCATTCACTTTCTCACTGCCATTGATTCATTCTTAAACATCTTGGAATCTGGCTTCTGACTCCTCTCTATTGAAATTGCTCTCTCCAGGTCAAAGGATTCCTAAAAAATATTTTCTTGATAGCATTTATTTTATATCACCTAAGTTTCTCCCAGCATTCCCTTTCCTTCTTTCCCCCATAGAAGAACCATTCCATATACTAAAGAATATTTTTAAAAAAGAGAAAATCATAAAAACTGATGAATATATTGGAAAACTCTATATGTATACATGCATAATGTATACATATACTGTATGCATATACACTTATATATGTATATGTGTATATGTATGCACATAAACACATATTCCATACTCATGAACCTCTTGCCTCTGCAAAGGTAAGTGTTTTCTCATGTCTCTTCTTTGGGCCATATTTAGTCTTTACATTTCATCAGCATTCACTTTTATTTGTTTATGGTTATTTCCATTTATTTTGTTGTGATCAATGTTTATATTGTTTTCTAGTCTCCAGTCACTTCATTCTGTTTCACTTAATGGTATTCTTTTCATGCTTCTCTGTATTCATCATAGCCATAATTTCTTACTCCATTATGTTAATGAACCACAATTTCTTTAGGCATCCACTAATTGATGAATAGGGCAACTAGATGGCACAGTAGATAGAGTGCTTTACCTGAGGTCAGCAAGATTCCTCTTTGTGAATTCAAATTTGGCTTCAGATACTTACTAGCTGTGTGACCTGGGGCAAGTGACTTAACTCTATTTACCTCAGTTTCCTCCTCTGTAAAGTGAGCTGGAGAAGAAAAGGGCAAACTACTCTAGTTTCTTTGTCAAGAAAACTCTAAATGGGGTCACAAAGAGTCATATATGACTGAAAAATGACAAATTGATGGATATCTATTTTGTTTCCAGCTCTTTCTAACCAAAATGAATGCTGCTATAAATATAATAGTCCTCCTATAATAGGAGGACTTTATTTTATCAATAATCTCCTTATAGTTTATGCCTAATAGTGGATACTCTGGGCCAAAAGATATCATCAGTTCACATCACCTTATTTACATAATTACAAAATGCTTTCCAAAATGATTGTACTTAGTTAAAGCATCACCAAACATCTACTGATATGTCTATCTTCCCACAACCTATTCAACAATTCCCATCTTTTGTCATCTATTCTAATTTGCTGATATGAGGTCAAACTTCAAGGTCATTTTGATTTTCATTCCTTTTATTATTAAAAATCTGAATTACTCTTTTTTATGGTTAGTAAGAGTTTGCAAAAACTTTTTGAGAATTGCTTGTTCATAGAATTTAACTTTTTATATATTGGGAATGGCAATAAGATAGATAGATAGATAGATAATGTGTGTATGTATACATGTAGGAATATAAATATACTTCTATATTTGAGAGCCTTTTCCCAATAGATAAGTGGTCAAACTATGTACATGTATATATAGCCATTTGGTGTATCTAAATGTAACTATATGTCTATACTCATATCTGTCTGTCTATCTATCATTAGTTCTCTATAGGATATTCCAAAAATCTAAGTGAACTTTTAAGCTATTTAAGTTTAAAACTGCTCCAAGACTTTTGGGATAGCTTATGCATGTGTGCGTATGTTACACATACACAAAAGTCATATTCCAAGTAGATAAGTGGTCAAATGACATGAACAAAGAGTTCAGTCATTTGCAATTCTTTTGAGAACTGATCAATCATATCATTATCTATTGAAGAATACTTTGGTGTGTGTGTATGTGTGTGTATATAGTAAGTATATGTATGCAGGTGTATCTGCTAGTTGTATAGCTTAAATCCCACACATCTCAGAAATATGGTACAAAGATTTTTTTCCCCATTTAATAGTTTCCCTTCTATTTGATACAATAATTTTATTTTTGTATTAAATCTTTTAATTTCATGTATTCAAATTATTGATATCTATTGTAATGGTCCTTATTTCCTGTTTGGTTAAAAATATATCTCCATAGCTGTGAAAGGTATGTAATCTCCTTTTTCTATACTTTTTATGGTATATTCTTCAATATTGAAGTCAGGCATTTTGAGAACACATGGTAGAAAATGGCATAAGGTATTTTCGTAAACCTAAATTTTGTCATAATACTTTCCTATTTTTCCAGGAGTTTATTTTTGTTTAAAAGGAACCCTTTTCCTAGATATATTTTTCAGTATATGAAAGACTGAGTTATTGAGTTCCATTGTTTGTTTCCAATTGCCCCATGTCTAGTCTATTTCACTGATTTATTTCTCAGTTTTTCAACCAATATGAAATGTTTTTGATGATTGGGGCTTTTCAGGATAATTTTAGATCTGGAAATAGAAATACCACTTCATCTCTACATTTTTTCATTATTTCCCTTGCTATTGTGGGTTCTAGTTTCTCCAAATAAATTTTGTTATAATTGTATCAAGTTCTGTAAAGTTTGCCTTTGATAGTTGATTGGCATTGCATTAAAACTTTACATTAACTTTGATAGTATTGCCATTTTTATGGTAGTCAGTCATGATCACTGAGTAAGTGGGAAAAGCACTCTAGCTTTTTAACTTGTATTTATTTTTAAGTGGAACTTTATAAATGAATTATACCAGTATTCTGTTTGCCTTGATAGACAGATTCCCCAAATATTTTATGTATTTTATAGTTATTTTGAATGGGATTTCCCTTTCTACTACTATCTTCTTAGACTTTGTTATTATTACATTGAAATGTTCTTGCAAAAATTAGAATTGGGCGACTGGAAGCTAATGATACCTTGAGACATCAAGAGCCAATAAAACAATATTAAAGGAATAAAAAATATATAAGAAGACACTATATCCAGACAACGAACTGATAAATAGAAGTATTATTACATTGAAATGTTCTTGCAACTTTGCTATTAATCATCTCAATTAGTATCTTTACTAATTTCTTAGGATTTTCTAAATAAATTATCATATTATTATCCAAATGGGATGTTTTCATCACTTTGACTACCTGTGCCATTAATTTCTTCTCCTTGTCTCATTACAATAGCTATTATTTCTAAAACTATATCAAATGGTAGTGGAGAGTGGATGGAGCCAAGATGGCGGAGTAAAGTGAATATTTATTCTGGGCTCTCCCAGTTGAACCCCCTAAACAACTTTTAAAAGGTGCTTCAAATCCAATTTTGAGCAGGATAATTGAGGAAAAAGCCATACTGTGTCATTTTATCAGCCTGAGATAGCTTAGGAGAACAAAAAAAAAAAGTGGCTCAAAGATGAATTACTGTAGTGTGGCAGAAGTGGCATTTGCTGTGGGGCCTGGGGGCAGCAAAGACAGCAGCAGTGATGGTGGTGGTGGCAGCACCCAGTGCCCTGGGATGATAAGGGAGCTGAATACCTAGTAAGAAAGAGATTACAGGAGAAACCTATGCTAGCACTGGGCACAGGAAAAGGTGCCATACGATAGCTCCTTTTACAAATTGCCCAATTCTGGGTTACAGTTCCAGGGCAGAAAGAAATAGTTGTGGTCTGTCATTGTCTGTCATTACTTGGGTAAGGATCAGAGCATGGGACCAGGAAGACAATGACCACATCACTTTCTCCACATCACAGAACCTTGGAAGCACCAAAAACCTACAGATTCCCAGATAGAACTGCAGAAACTCAGGCTAGCCATCACACCACCCCTAACACAAAGTCCAAAGTCAAGAAATAGTCTGGAAAAAGAGGAAGCAACCAAAAATGACCTAACTATAAAAAAATTCCATGGTGACAGGGAAGTTGAAGACTTCCAAAGACAATGATGACTTGAAAACATAAACAAGCAAAACTCAAAGAAAAATGCATATTGGATAGAAACCCAAGAAGAATTCTTAGAAGAGCTAAAGAGATTTTTAAAGAGGACAAGATGATTTTAAACATCTAACAGAAGTGGTCAAGGAAAAGAATGAGAAAAGAAATGAAAGCAATGCAGAAGAATTGTGATAAGAGAATTAAAGCTTGGTAAAAAATACTGAAGAAAATAACTCCTTAAAAAGCATAATTGATAAAATAGTAAAAGAGGTACAAAACTTTATGGAAGAAAATAAATCATTAAAAATTAGAATTGGGCAACTGGAAGCTAATGACCCCCTGAGACATCAAGAGCCAATAAAACAATGTTAAAGGAATAAAAAATAGAAGAAATAAAATTGAGGATAACAGTCTCACCGACCTTTCAGGGTTGTTTGTAAATTGCTTTGTACACTTTAAAGCACTATATAAATTCTAGTTATCGTGATTATAATTATTTCTCAACATGACATGGAACTTTTACAAAAACTGACCATCTGTTAGGGTGTGGAGATATTGCAGAAGTGTATTAAAAATCGAAATAACAAACACATCCTTTATATACCTTAATTTTAGAAAAATAATAATCACTTCAGGAAGTACAAACAAAAGACATGTCTAGACTTAATAAATTGAGGAAAGGACATTAAAATCTATTATTTTTGTATTACTGACTAGGTTGTCTCATAATTTAGTTATTTTACTTTAAGAACTTAGATGCTAAGGCATTTGTAACATATGTCTAATAATGATATTGGTTTATTGTTTATAGTTTCAGCATAATATTTCTTTTTCTCATTTTATACTAAAAATTTTTGGTTTTGCTTTCTGGGGTAGCATAATTGCAACTTCTGCTTTTTTGGATTCATGTACTGAATAGTAAATGTGTAATAAATTTTATATTATATATATGTA
>CM053770.1:394979744-395007314 GCA_028658325.1 Potorous gilbertii | reverse complement strand
TATATGTATGTCTTTGTTTTTAGATTTGTTTCTTATAAACAGTAGATTGTGGGATTTTGTTTTTTTTATCCAATTTGTCACCCTTTCATTTTATTGGAATATTTAATTCATTTACATGCAAAGTTATGAGAATTAAAATTATATTTTCCTCAATTTGTCTTTAATATTTTTTCTGTATTCATATTTCTATCTTCTTATATAAGACAATACTTGTCTCTTCAGTTATTTTAGCTTTATCTATTTTAAGGTAAATTCCCACAGTCTTCCTTCTCCTCACTTCCAAACCCTGTTTCCTATTTGTCACCCCTTTCCCTACTTTTGGAGTTACGTTTAACTTGAAAATTCTTTTTTTCCTTCTTTTTATCTAGTTATGTGATTATGTTCTTTTTGTTTGTTTGTTTAAAAGTTAAGTATTTAAAATCCTCCTTTCTGTCTTCTCCTTAAACTTCCTGTTTTCTTTCATTTCCTTGTACCTTTTTCTAAAAAGGGTTTTTCTTACCTTATTCTCTTCCTTTTCTGTCAATTCTAAACTAAATCTCATTTAGTCCCTTTTGATTCATGATCTTTATACTTACTCCTTCTTTAATCTTATTGTTCATATAATTAAACCTTTTTTGAGTTCCTTTTTATAAACATCCTCTATGTTATTGCTTTATGAATCTTGTCCTTCCCTTTTTTCTTTTTCCCCCACACTTAGAAATACCAGCTCCTTCCAGAGATAGAGAGGATAGAGGTATTGCTCCGTGATAGAAATTTTTCTCTGTCTCGGATCAGCTGATCCATTTCCACCTCTACCCTTTCTACAAAAATCTTCCTTCACATTTACCATGAAATCTCTCCGTGTTCATATCCTCCCACCTTTTTGGATCTCAGTTGCCTCTGAGACATCTGATTTCCCTTATCCTGAGGCAGGATTTCTGTGGAGGAATATCATTGATTCAAGAAGCATCCTCTCTGACCACCAATCTCTGCAGATCAAGCCTATTCTTTGCCATCTCATGCATTTGCGCTTTTTCCTGAGACACTACAGGAGTTATTTTTCTTCATTCTTCGTAATTGTCATGTTTAGGTTACATAGTACATCCCCCTCCATCTTTCACCTTCCCTCTTCCCTTTTATATATTCTCTCATTCTATAATTTAGTCTCACTAAGCTATTGATTGAATTAAATTATATTGATTCACCTATAATGGAGATAGGTTATAGGATTCAATTAATTGTTTTTAGGCTTGTTGTTCTGCTATGACTTCTTTTTAAATTCCACATTCATCTTTATCTCCTTCCTTGTGAAGTTTTAGGAAAAAATCTCTTAATAGTCCATTAGCTTTTTAAAAAATTATTATTTATCCCCCCCAGGTATCATTCCCTTTCTAGACTGTTCCCTATTACTCTTTTTATAAAAAGGTCTTTAGAAATGTGGCAATTCATTTAGTTACTTGTGTTTTCCTTGGTAGCAATATGTACTTACCTTTTTGTGTTTCTTTATTTCCTTTGTTGATTATCTCTAATTTATCATATATATATATATATATATATATATATATATATATATATATATATATATATATATATTTGCATGTGTGTGATACTTGTATATAATGGTTTGTATGTTTTCTTCCTCATTACCCTGAGCTCCTTGAGAACAGAGGCTGTCTTTTGCCTTTTAAAAAAACATCTCTGGTGTTTAGCACAGTGCAGAGCAAATAGAAGGTACTTAAAAATGATTATCAACTAATTGAAAGATTTCTATTTTCCCAGGTTTTTGCAGAGCAAATAATCTTCTTATGTCTTTTTTTTTGGCAGAGGGAGGTTTCAATGTCTCTTGCTGAACATCCATCTTCTTTCATTATACTGATATTGATTCATTCATTGATAACCCCGCTTCAAGTTTTCAAAGTATGTTGATGTGAATTGTATCTTGAACTTCTTTTGCTTTTCAATTGTTATTCATTATTTCAGTTGTTATTAATTACATTTCCATCTATTTTTTTTTGTGGCACAGAAAAGGTTTGGACTTTTCTTTCCTTCACATTAAAAGATTTTCACCTGGTCACTTGTAGAATTTGTTGGTTGTCATTAGAATTATTAAATTTAACCACTCTGTATTTTGGAATTCGCAGTCTCTTTCGAAGCTATTTATTTTTCCAGTTGGTAATTTGGGAATAAGGTTTAGCCTTCTCTGTGACTAACTCATCATTTATTACCTTGTCAGGGTGTTAGTCTCTTGGTCTGGGAATACAGCTGCAATTAACTTTACCTCTTGATCATAATCTTTATTTGGGAAAGTTTTTAGAGTTCCTAAGGATCAGGGGAAATGTCTAGTCCTTCATCTTGTTAGTCAAGCGACCCAGAATTCCTCTCGATAAACCTTTAATGGCTAAATGCAAGGTCATTTGCTGAGGTCTCATCTTTCTTATCTTCTCGGTAGCATTTCACCCTGTTCATAGCTCCATCCTGCATCATATTCTCTTGTTCCCATGACAGTACTCTCTCCTGATTGCTTCGCACTTTGTCCAGTTGTTCCTTCTTGGTTTCTTTTACCGACTTTGAGTTTACTGGCCAGATTGTCTTGCTCAAAGACCAAGCCTTAAGCCCAATTCACTCTGGAGCTCATAGACTGGACAACAGGTCCCCACCCACCTAGCTGTGAGTGAATGTAAATACTAAATAGTAACTGTTTCTCTTTTACACAGGAACCCTGAGGGTCTTCCCCTCCCAATTGGATGTTTTTGTTATCTTTTCTTTATTAAAAAGGGGCAGTCCCATGAGAAACTACTTAAAGAAGCCTATTCATTAAATAGATGTATCCCACTCAAAGGGTAAATATGATAAGATCTTAGCCTAAAATGGCCAGGGTCATACATTGCATCCTGGGCCATCTCCAGTTATCCTGATGAATATCAGGCCACTAGACCTAGATGGTTCGGTAGGAGAAAGTGAGACTGGTGCCTTGCACAGCCCTCCCTCACTCAAATCAAAGTCAAGTGCAAGTCATATTATCATTGATGTCATGGAGAATGAAGGACAAACATAATAACCTTTTACTGACTTGTGTTCTTCCAGCTTTCTAAGTGTAGCTTTTCCCCATGACACTATCTGCCTCTTCTCTCCTGTCTTTTCCTTGGTGATATCATCTGCTACTATGAACTCAATTATCACCTTTATGTAGATGACTCCTAAATATTTTGATCCAGTCTGAATCTCTCCTCTGATATCCACTCCTATAATTCCTGGCTGAATATTTCTTTGAGAATTTTTAACAGCACCTCAAAGATAGTATGTTTAAAACTGAACTCATCAGCTTTCCAACACTTTATTTCTGTGTATGGCTCCACCATCTTCCCAGTTAACCAGGCTTAACTCAAAAACTTTTTTTTGAACATTTTAGCCTATGTCCATCTATTTAAATTTTGGATTCACTAATGACTCATCTCTTTTTTTATTGTTGACAAATCCAGCATTTTTTCCACTCTACTTTCAATTATGTCCTAGTAGTGTTTAACTTTTCAAGTCCAATTATAACATATATATATATATATGTGTGTGTGTGTGTGTGTGTGTGTGTATACACACACGTATATGTATATATATATATATATATATATATATATGTATATACAAATACATACATATGCATACATGTACACACATACATATTAGGTTCTTTGTTGTAAAACCTCTTCAACACTTAGGTACAATTTGCCTGAACTATCTACCTCCCATGAGTTCCATAAACACAAGACTGTACTTAATTAGCCTGCAGATCCTAAAGAAGTTACCATAATCATGAGCCTAAGAGTGACTCCCTCATGATACTGACATCTATCCTTAGTACTCTGCTAGCCCTTGGAGAGCTGTTGTGGTCATCAACCACAGATGGTGCTTGGGTCTTTGTTGCCTTGGCAAGAATTGTCTTCAGTTTGGCATGTTGTATTGTGCAAGAGGTTCAGGGAATACCATATTACTTTAGATACAGGAATTCACAGCCTCAGTACTATCAAAAAGTATTCCCCTTCTATCAAGGTTGGCATTGAAAATGACTAGTAAAGCCAAATTTAACACCATCTCTTACAGTGGCATCTAACATTGAGCATTGTTGTTTATTACTATCCACTGTTTATACTCCTACTATTGTTTTACATGTGCTTACACTTAAGCCTATTTGAATTCATTGTAAAAGCAAGACTCTAATGAAATACTTCACTGGTTTTAATAAAGTCCTGATTGTGTTCTATGCAGTTGCATATTTTATGATCCCATTACATGTAAGGTATATTGCTGAGCCTTAGTTTGTATTTTAAACCCAGAATTTATATAACACTCCCTCAAAGTCCCACTCCAGAGCCTTATCATGATATGGATATGTGTGTTTGTATGTGTATATACATTCGTTGTCCTCTTTCCTGTTTTGTCTATAAATTCTCTAGAGATAATATGGCTTAGTTGTCCCTTGTTTCAAGCTTTCTTCAGGCTTTGTCATTCTCTTACATTTGACCAAAATCTGCAATTTCAACAACGCTGATGGAACTTCTGATTTTTTTCTTTGCTGATGCAGATAGACAATCTTTTTATAAGTTGTAGTCTTAGAAAACTGTCTGAGGACACTGAGAGCTTCTGTTTTGACTGAGATCAAAGAGGATAATAGGATCAGGGACAGAACTTAGGCTCAGTTTTTCCTGACTTTGAAACTGACTCTACCATCCGGCATTGCACTTGCATCTATAATGTTTTTCAAAGGATTCTGTACTCTAAACTGGTAATATTTGATGATTGAAATGGTTTTTTATGTTTAGGACTTCCTTATGCTACTGATTTTATGTCAGTTAAAGTCAGTATAGCATTGTTCATTTGAGCAGCTGGTGGTGCTGTACATAGATGACAGCCATAAGGTCAGGAAAACCTGAGTTCAAATCTAGCCTCCGACCCTTCCTATCTATGTGACCCTGGCAAGTCAATTACTCCCTATTTGCCTCAGTTTCCTAAATTGCAAATGGGGATAATGACAGCACCTATCTCCTAGAGTTGTAGTGAGGGTTGAATAAGGTAATATTTGTAAAACACATAGCACAGTGCCTTGCACATGGTAGGCACTTAATAAATCCTATCTTCCTTCACTACTATCTTTCTGCCTTCTATTTTCTCTCTCCCATGTTAGATTGGTCCTTAAGAATACAACAAGCAACAACATGACTATTATGGAAGTTTTTTGCATAACTACACACATATAGCTTATATTGAATTGCTTGCCTTCAGAGTGGGGATGTGTGGGGAGGGAGGAAGGGAGAGAAGTTGGAACTCAAAGATTTGGGAATGAATGTTGAGAATTGTTTTTGCCTGCAACTGGAAAATAAGAAATACAGGTAATGGAGTATAGAAATCTATTTTGCCCTACAAGAAAAGAGAGAAGATGGGGAGTAAGGGAAGAGAGGGGTGTGATAGAAGAGAGGGCAGATTGGGGGCAGGGGTAATCAGAATCCACAGTGTCTTGCGGTAGGGGAAGGGGAGAGATGGGGAGAAAATTTGGAACTCAAAATCTTGTGAAAATGACTGTTGAAAACTAAAAGTAAATAAATAAATTTAAAAAACAAAGAATACAGCAAACATAGTTTGTTTCTTAGGCCATACTCAAAATAAGAGCATGAGTTCAGAGTTTCCATATGCTTCTGTTTCACTGAATGGGTACCTTTAGGAGCCAGTATTCACATGGAGGAGATCATGGATTGGTTGAAATATTAAGCTATGTCTTCTCTGTTTGCATTTTTCCTACTTCCCCTATTTAATTACAGTCTTTAGAAAACACAGTATCTCTACTGTTGATTTTTCTCTCTCTCCTCACTTCCCTCACAACTGCATACCTCTGGTGCTCAATTAATATTATTGAGTGTATATTATACTCTGTTCAGTGCTCTTACACTTTTTTTTGTATTGATAATATTTTCTTAAAATTCAAAATAGACTTTTCAATCTGAATATTCAACATTGGGAGCATAAGTTCTGAGTGGGGAATCACAGGGAGAAGAGGTGAGATCAGAGTTGATAATACTATTTTATGTGGTATTGAGCAGTGTCTACAATGATACCATCAATGGTTTTAGCTTACTTAAAGCAGTCTGATCCAGCATGATTTTGATGAATGAAATTAGCGTCACAAAGGAATTATAGCTATAAAATTATAATTGTTATGATAAGGTTGTTATTAGTGTGATTGTAAAGTTGTTATTATAAAGAGGGTACAGGTAAATACAACACAGTTCAGGGAATTCTCTCTTTTCTATAAAATATAATGTGTTTCATTCATGTTCGGGGAATGTTAGCACTCATGGAAAAGAAGCTTAGGGCCGGGGGATGCTTCTGTTTCTGTCTTGAATTCGCTGTCAATCACAATTAAAAGTGTTACTGTGGTCATGAAATGCTACAAATTGCTTGCAGCTGTCCCTCTTGTTCTCACTCTCTTTTAGAAAATAGACCTTGGGAGAAATGGACCCTTCCTTGCCGGCATTCTAGAAGGTTAAATTGCTTCTGTTGAGACACCTGCTGGGGTCTTCTGTGCTGTTACCAAGGAGTCGCAGAAAAAAAAGCAATCTAATTGGCTGCATGGTGAAAGCGAGAGTTGTTTAAAGGACAAGGTAAATGCAGTGTTAACTACGATTCAAATGTGAAATGTGAGAGGCCAAATTATTCCGGTGGTTCTCCAAAGAAGGGAGATTACCTAGCAGAGAGAGACCCAAGGATGAGCTGTACCCCATGACTATTACTTATAATATTAATAATGTGATGTAGAACTTTAAGATTTTCAAACTGCTTTACATATATTATCTAATTTGATCTTGCCCTATCCTATGAAATATTGCTATCTTTACCTTTATTTTATAAATAAGTAAACTGAGCTTGAAAGAGATTAAGTGAATAATTCAGGATTGCACAGCTAATAAATATCAAATTCAAACTCATTTCTTTAGGACTCCAAACCTAGCACTTCATCCAGGAGACCAAGCAGTAGGGGTCCCATAAACTATAAATGAAAGCATGTGGACCTTCCTGAAAGCAACCCAAAGCTTAGCTGCACATTTCTAAACTGACACTAATCACAAAGGTGTTGAAAAGCAAACTCTAAAACACAGTTCCTGGAGTAGCTATATCCAAAGTCACAGCTAGGGAGGGTCAATCTGAGCTTTTCCTTGGAGTGCCAAAAACAACATTTGCACATCTTCAGCTACTAAATTTAGCAGCTAGTTAGAAAGAATAACTAGTTAAAATAGTAAGAAACTACCAGGTGGATTGCTTACCAGTCTAGCCTTGCTCACTACACTAGGAGATTCCCCAACAGTGATCATTCCCATCTATAATTAATATTTCCTGAAAAAACTTGATGTGAGGGCATATTTTGTACTGCTTGCTCCAGGCATCAAAGTTGCTATCAGATTCAATCAAACATACCAGAATGTTGCAAAGAAGGAATCATTGATTTCATTGAAGAAACTGTGTCTATGTTTGTTTGCTTTACCTAAAATGGTTCTTATCTTTCCTGGATGATTTCTGTGCTCTCCTAGTTGTCTCTATGGATACCTTCATAATTCTTAGAGGGAATTCTGTAAGGGAAGGGATCTTGTCTTAACTTTACACATCCTCTAATACTTAAAACAGTACTCATCATCAAGTACATGTTTAATAAATGTGTACTGAATGACTGGCTAAGGTATTATAAAATTGTCCGAAGGAATCAGGAACCTTGGCTCTCTCACTTAACAGCTAGCTAACCCTGGTAAATCAGTTAACTTCTCCTCTTTCCTTATCTGATGGGGATGCCTTCCCTCACAGAATTATTATAAAACTCACAAGGAACAATGTATAAAAAAAATTTTCTAAACTGAATAGCACTTTACAAATACATAGAATGTATTAGTTAGGAAGTTGTGCTTCTCCTCACAGTTTTAAAATTATTTTTATTAAATTGAATTTTTAAATTAACAAGCATTTATTTTCTACCTTCCCCCACTAGGAAAAAAAAACCCAAACCCTTGTAACAAGTATGTATAGTCAAACAAAAGAAATTCCTACAGTGGCCATGTCTGAAAATGGGTATCCCATTCACAATATTAGTTGATCAGTCAACTAATATTTATTAAGCACTCCCTGTTGCCAAGAACTGTACTAAACACTTTGTTAGGAAGTCAGTAACATTATCCATCCAATGTTGATCTTGTGAAATCACGGTTGGTTTATGTATTAATCAGAGTTCTTAAATCTTTCAAAGTTATTAATTTTTACAATATGTCTTTATATAACCTATGAAGCAAGAATGCTTTTATTTAAAATATATTTTTAAGTGCAAAAAGCACCTTTATTTGAAAATGTAAGAAAAATATTTTTAGCTCATAGGTTATTCAAAAACAGGCAGCAGGCTGGATTTGACCTGTGGTTTATAGCTTATCAACGCCTTACTCTAAGTCATTCTCCTGGTTCTGCTGTGTTCACTTTGTATCTGTTCATAAAGTCTTCTCAAGTTTTTCAAGAACTATATATTTCATCATTTTTTTTCCTTTTTTAGAAAACAGTGGAAATATTAAAATATTGATTCAACTGAGGAGTAATGGGTCTAATTAAATATAATTCACAGGTGCTGATACTCATTGAAACAGAGTAAATAGTACTGTAATTTGTGGTAAAAGACATTTTGCTTGGGCTTTTCTTTTCCCTGAGCTAAAAGGTAGTATGTTATAGTAGAATGCCGGACTTGGAATCAAACCAACCTGCATTTTAATACTATCTCTAAAATTTACAAACTGTGAGGTCATGGACAAGTCACAAGTCTATGAACTGTAGAGGCACAGATGAGATGTAAAGCATTCTACCAATATCTATTACTATCACTTAATACTGCTTCTTGGCTTGTTTCTGTGTGACTACAGAAAAGTCCTTTAACCTCCTGAACACAGGGCTGTTGTAAGGTCCAAATGAGATAATATAGGTAAAGTTCCCTGTAAATGCCTATCATACTTTTATACACCAATGAAGTAACTAACCTTCTGACTTGTGTAGAGTCTTTTTTTCCCCTTTAAATGTAGATTACTTAGACATGACAAGAAAATGAGTCAGTGGATGTAATGTGACAATCATTTTATAGTAAGTGATAAATTCCTGCTGGGAAGAGATGAGAATAACTTAGATTGTTCTGTATTGCAGAAAGCTTAATTAGGTATCTAAGGAATATTTTGTGTGGCAGTGGTTGGTGATTATTTTAAAGAGGAGGGGAAAGAAGAAAAAGAGGAGAAGGAGAAGGATAACCTATGACTAAGACTATGAAGCTACAGAAAACTGTTTGGAAGATATTAAATAAGAGCAATTCTGCATCTTATAAATCAAGGGCAGAGAGATAAAACTCAGTGCACAGAATTGTCAGATATCTCTTCCTTTCTGATAATCTTTAGGACATGATAACAATTTAGCAGAGGAATATATGTGTGGGCATCCAAAGCAATTTAATTCAATAAGGATTATTAAAAATGCCTACTATGTGCAAACTGCTGGGCTGTGTGCTGGTGATACAAAATTTAAAAAATTTTAAAAAATCTCTGCAAGCAAGGAGCTAATGCTATACTAGGACAATTCAATATGGAAAACAAAGAGCCCTATATATGATTATTTGATGATACACTATCAGTGTATGAGAGAACACTGTTAGTGAGAGATACCTAGAGGTATGACAGCAAATGAGCTTTGATAGAATCCAATGATTCTAAGAAGTAGAGGGGAGAGGGTGAAGAACATGTACTCTAGGCGTGGAAAACAGGTGTGCAAAAACATGCAGTTCAGGAACTAGAATCTTGAATTTAGGGAATGTCAAATAGGGCGATCTATCTGGAATGTAGAGTGAGAGGAGGAAACTCACAATTAATAATCTTAAAAAGTAGGTTAAAGTCACATTATGAAGTCAGATCATATAAATTCCAAGTTTTATTCTTCTGTCCATCCACATTGTGCCAGTCTTTGTATATTGTGCCAGTATTTTGTATATTGTTTTCCTAGTTCCACGTTTTTCACACTGCATCAGTCCATATAAGCTTTAGAAATGTTACTTTGGAAGCTCATGGAAGATAGAGTGTAGAGGGAAGAGACTGAAAAATGGGAACCCTTAGGAATTAGAGGCTGTTATGTTAGTTCAGCAGAGAAGTGATGAGGAGGTGAGCTATGGTACTCACCACTTGAATGGAAAAAAGTGGATGGTTTTAAGATATGTGTAGAGATCATGAACGAGATTTGGCAACAGTTTAGACACAGAAAAGGATGCAGAGGATGCCAAAGTTGTGAACGTGGGTAAATAGGAAGGACATGATGATTTAATAAGTACCGACTTATTAGTAATGTGCTAAGCACCTTATGAATATGAACCTGGTGTGGCATTTAAAAAGTTCAAGAGACAGAATTTCTGGGTAATCATTTTATTAATAAAGCCAACATTTTAATGAAAAGAGGTCAGTGGCATTCTGGAATCATGGCAGGGGGCTCACAGTTTGTATGTGTTTGGAAGAGGGGTTTTCCTGAGGGGGCAATCAACTCTGATTGGTTAACAATTAATGAGTTAATGAATATTACAATGAAGGCCTAGAGCTATTCTAATGAACTTTGATTCTGTTATTTACTTCTAAATTGCTCCTGGACTTGGGCAATCTATTTGAATAATTTATCCCCACCCAAACCTGAGTAGAGCACAGTGGCTTCTCTACCAGGGTGGGGTCCAAACAGTAGTGTTAAGAAAGTTAATCCAATCCCATTATCAGTAATGTCCACCAGAAACCAAACTTTTGAAATGAAGACTTTAGAAAAGGGGGAAAACTCTAGATCTCCCCAAATCATTGATTATTAATAATCACTTTTCTCACCTGGGAAATAAATATCATTATTAATTTTACAGTTGAAGAAACTGAAGCAAAGAAGCTTGCCTCAGTTAAGTGGCTTGCCAGGGTCATAGATTAAGCAACCTTAAGTAGCCTGAACTGGATTTGAACTCAAAGTCTTTCTCTATCCTCTACATTACATAGCTGCCTTGATAATAGAAGAGAGTAGTGCCCTTGAGAGACATGTGAAATTTGGAAGAATATGAGGAGAAGACAATGATTATATTTTGGTTGTGTTGAAAAACTGGTTGGAGATACCCAATTGATGAAATGAAACTGGAGTTCAGAAGACAGATTAGGGATAAGTGTGTGTTTGCCCTTCAATGCCGAACAAGAATGTGCCATCAGAGAAATAATGGCATGACTTACACTTGACTCTGTTTTGAGTGAGGGAGGGCTATGCAGGTCACCAGCCTCACTTCTCCTCCAGAGCTATCAGAATCCAGTGACCAGATATTCATCAGGATGACTGGAGATGCCCCAGGATAAGGCAATTGAGGTTAAGTGATTTGCCCAAGGTCACACAGTTAGTGAGTGTCAAGTGTCTGAGGTGAGATTTGAACTCAGGTCCTCCTGACTCCTGCACTGGTGCTCTATCAACTGCACCACTTAGCTGCCTAGGGATAAGTATGGGAATAAACAAACATAAATATGTGTGCATACCCTTATATCTATGTATTTGGCAATCATCTGTATAGAAATTGTACTTAGATAAATTGAAACTGACAAAATCATACAGTGTGAAGGGGAGAGAGAGACACAGAGAGAGAAAGAGAGAGAGAGAGAAGGAAGAAAAAAAGGAAAGAAGGAAAAAACAAAGAAAGGACAGAAAGAAAGGATAGCAAAAAGGAAGAAAGGATAGAAATAAGGAAGGATAGAAAGAAGGAAGGAAGAAAAGAAAGAAGGAAAGGACAGAAAGGAAGAAAGGATAGAAAGAAAGAAGAAAAGAAAGAGAAAAACAAAGAAACAAGGAAGGAGGAAGGGAGGGAGGAAGAAACAAAGAAAGAGAAAAGAAAAGAAGGCTTAAATACCCTTGGGGATGCCTAATTTTAGCAGGTGGAAGGTGGGTGATGATCAAGCAAATGAGACTGAGGAGGAGCAATCAGATATGTAGGATAAAACCAGGAAAGAATATTCAGTAATGTTCAATACTATAGAGAGGTTGAGGATGAGAATCCTTTAGAGTCATGAAATTGAGCAGTGAAGAGATCCCTGGAAACCTTGGAGAAAGGAATTTCAATGAAGTGCTGAAATCGAAAATGATTTCGCTTCTGTAATCCTCTGATGCCTGCTTCCTGTTGTCCCCCCTCAGAAGATCTGGACATGCATTATCTATGGTATCTACTGATCACCGATGCTGCCGAAGTCACTCAGTGGTATAATCCATGGGTCCACCAAGTAGTTAGTGACTAAGATGCCCCTCCTGCATGAACATCCAGAACACACGGTCAAGGATGACTGCTGTGTTGGCCGGGGGACTCGGGCACTGTTAGCATTTTTATTCTTTTGAGTCTCCATTAGTATTTTTTTCCTTTTGAGTTCCCTCTGCAGAGGTTCATGAATTAAGATTTCACCTACAGATATTCTGTTGTAGTAAAAGGATGGTGATGTGGAACCTTACTCGTCTTTTGCTTTTTTACTTATACCTGACATAATATCTTTCCTAGCAATTGGTATATAATATAATAGGATTATAGATTTAGGGTTGGAAGAGCCTTCAGAAGCCAGTTACCCCCATCTTCTTGTACTGCAGATGAAGAAACTGAGGATCTTGTAGACTTAGTGATTTGTTCAAGGTGATATAAGAGAAGGGAATTGAACCCATGGCCTCTGACTCAAGAACCACCTAGCTACTGCCATTGTCCAAATTTTCACTGCACATTTACATTGAGCTGGAACAAATAACTTAGTGTATTTTACATGATTGTGGACAGCTATCAATGGCTGATCAGGAAGACCTGAGTTCAAATCCAGCCTCAGATCCTTATTAATTGTCTGACCCTGGGCAAGTCATTTCACCCTATTTGCCTCAGTTTCCTTATCTGTAAAATGATCTGGAGAAGGAAATGTCAAACCATACCAGTAAATTTTCCAAATTTACTGTGACCAAATAAGGTCACAAAGGGTTGTGACTACAACTAAATAATAACACAATTTTTACATAATTATAACTTTCAATAGAGTGAATTTGAACACATATAACCATTTCATGACATGTATTAGTTCTACTACTTGCGAATTAGCTGTGCTACCACCACTTCATTTTACAAATGAGGAAACTGAATCCCAAGGAGATTAAATAATTTACCCAAGACTAATAAAATCACAACCCCAGTTCCCATTGCTAGATCCATGACTAACCAACAGGCTCAAAGACACTAAGTGAATTGCCTATGACCACTTGGATACTCAGTATTAAAGCCAAAATGTGAACCTACATTGTGGGACTCCAATTGTCCTTCCCTCTGTGAATCTATCCTGTAGCATTGAGATCATTCTTCCCTCTTACCCTGAAAAAGTTACAATTATTTTTTCTGAACTTAGTTAAAGTGACTTTTCCCCTTTGTCCTGTACTCTCTCTAGGTGCAGTTTTTCCACCTTGCAGCAGGGCTTTTCCCTGATATTATGTCATGCCCTCCTTCGGCACCTCATTAGATCTTGTGAGCTAATGCCAAGTGTACCAGGCAGATTTTCTGTCAGGAGTTTTTCCAGGCTGGGAGCCAAAAAAGGTTCTTTTGGGTTGTTCAGTCTCTTCTTAATAAGGACATGGCACATCTCCGTGTCCTTTACACCTTCATGTTTTTTGGCTGTATAAGTCAGAGGCAGGAAAGCCTCAGACTCAACTGGCTATTTATGCCATTGCATGAATTGTTAGATATATTAAGACACAAACAGAATCCATCATTAAGAAGGCCTAGATCATTTGGTTCATGAGTATAAGAATTGAATGGAAAAAGGATTTTGAAGGATGTGGAAAACAATCAAATTTGAAAAAGCCTGAAAATCTACGTCTTTAATGATAATGAAAGTAACAAAACCAACCTAAGGTTTGACATTCCCCACAAAAGACAAAATTGTGATCCATTAGCATCTACTATTTTAATCTGAATATACATTGTGAATTTCAGATGGCTTGAAGGCCATTGGACTCATAATGGGGAATGGCAAACTCTCCTCTTAGACCTGGAGAGGGAAAAATGAGCTGCCTATCAACAAGCAATATTTTTAAAATCCTGGAACCTTTTGATAATGATGTCATCAGTTCTCACAGCTCAGATTGCTTCCTGGCTAAGTTTCCCTCTAGCCAGGGTTGCAACATGTGCCCTGTCTTGTGCTGGACATGTTCTGAGAATCTTTTGCTTAATTTTACTTATAAACAGAGTTTTACTCTATCCAAATACTCTTTAAATGAAGTTCCACTGTATTGGCCTCTGGAACATTAAAAGAAAATGGAACGTGAATCAGGTTGCAACTAGGACAAAATAGCTTAACTGACATGGAAAATATTAAATAACAAATATATTGGCTCAGATTTCAGTTAGTTTGGAAATGAGAGTTGGTGGGCCAGATGGCTTTTTACACTCCCTTTCTGCCTTACTGTTGAATTAATTTAATTTGGTTTCCTCTTTAGTGTTGCTTTTCTTTTCATGAGCTCACTATTTTGTGCATCTTACAGGAACCTCTGTTAAAGCTTCTCTTGAATGTCAGAAATTGGTGTTGCCTTCAAGAAGCACCATGACGTAGTATATAGACGACTTGTCTTGAAATCAGGAATGCCTGACTTCAAATCCTGCCTCCGACACATGCTAGCTATATTATCATTTCTTTTTAGGACACAATTGGGGCTAAATGACTTGTCCAGGGTCACATAGCTAGTAAGTGCCAAGAGTCTAAGGTCAGATTTGAACTCAAGGCCTTCTGACTCCAGGACTGATACTCTATCCACTGCATCATCTAGCTGTTCCTGCACTACCTTTAACAAGTTATTTAACCTCTCAGGGTTTTTAACACTATGATTTACAGATAAGTTAATGCTCTGCAGAGAAGGAGTCTCCACACAAAAGTTCTTTATAGTGATGAAGTCACAGGTCTGGACCTAAGTGGCAACCTAACTAAATCTATAGGTATATGTGTGTTTATAATGATATCTCAGTTTTTCTTTTTCATAGATTACTGAAATCCTGGTGCTACTCACCTTCTTTGTATGAAGGCAGGGAGCAAGTTCAGCAAGATGACCTATTACTTTATTTTTAAAGTCGGCTTATGTCAATGCTTTCTGTCCTGTGACCATGTTAGCCACCATTATTTCAGGGTGAGGTCAGAGTCTCTTTTCTTTGCTTGGGCTACTTGCCAGCTTCTTAACACCTGCCTTGCAAGTGACAGCTCTATGGGTGTCCTCATAAATTACAAATCATGTGCCTCTGTCCTGATGCCCTGGGACAGGCACAAAGTTAGAAACTGTCCTGTAACTTTAGATTTGAGGCTGTTGAATAAGACAGCTGAGTAGAAAACAGAGCTGCACATCAGCAGGGGGCCTGCAAAGACTCCTCCAGGCTGTTCGACTGCCTGGTGCTGGTGGACAATTTGTACCGCTAGAAACCGAGTAAATAGGGTGTAAAACGGAAGACCAATAGGCATTCAAAGGATGCCATCTCAGCTCAAAGTTCTTTTCCCTGGGGTGATCTCCAGATCATGTGGTGAAATTAAGCTTATTCTTAACAGTCTCACTTTAATTTTAAAACTTTTACTAGTTTGCTGAGACTGATGCCCTGACATGGCCTTAATTTGCAGGCATTCAATGGGCATGGAAGGATTAGCTGAATATTATTTGAATTTTTCAGACCTCTTTCCTATACCATGCCATTGGTTTAACTACTATGGAGCCCATCTCCAGTGATCCCAATCTATATCTTGCCACTGGACCCAGATGGTTCCAGAGGGGAAAGTGAGGCTGTTGATTTTTGTACAGCCCACCCTCACTTCAATTCGCTTGCAAGTCATGGCATCACCTTCCTAATGTTACAGTCCTCTTCAAGAAAGAAGAACATACAACAACAATACAATTTAGTTTAACTCTGCTATTACTTTGATTTCCCGTGTGAAGGTAGAATTGTAACGTCTCACACTGGGATTAGAAGCTATTTTTTTCTTCTCCATTATAATAATGTTTCCTATCTTGCTTGAAATTTTCCTTAGCTTAGGTTCTTCATTTCCCTTCACATTTGTTACTTGTAGGAAATAACTATTGGTCTCCTTCTGCCTTTGGAGTTTGTTGAAGCTAGGTGTCTGAATTTGCTACATTTGATTGTAAAGCAATGATAGTATTGATTTTTTTTAATCCTTTAATCTCCTGGCTTAGATCTAAATTTGAGTTTTACCTCTGACCCTAGCTGTGTGAGGACGGGCAGTTCACTCGACAACTTTGAACCTCCATTTGATCATCAATGAAATGAGGACAATATTATAGGTATCCCAAAAGTTTTGGTGTAGTTTTAAGCTTTAATAACTTAAAACTGTTAATGAAAATCCAGGATCGATAGCATAAAACTTCACTAAGACTTGTGGAATACCATGTATTTGTAGTACCTTTCTCATAGAGTTATTGTGACAACTGTATGAATGTCACCTATCATTATTTCTCGTACAATTATAGAACGAAACATCTATCGGGTGGGCAGATCCTTTCACAAAACCACCACATTCATGAATATATCCCTAATAATACTTGAATTGAAACCCACATAATGAAAAGGGAAGGAAAGCAAAATATCAGATAACAAATTTCCTATATGCATGAAAGAATAACACTGATGTATTTAGTTCTGAAAAGCACATTTTAGGAAGAATATTGATAATCCGGAGATTTTTCCAGAGGAGGGTAATTAGAATGGTGAAGCCCTCGAGTTCACATCCTGTGAGGATCATCTGGGAGAACTGAGGATGTTAAGCATGGAGAAGACAAGACTTGAATGTGTCAGAGTGGCCTTGTTTCTTAAGTGCTTTCATTTGGAAGAGGGTAGCAAAGAACCTTCTCTTCATTCTGAGACGGTAGAACTGGAGCAAATTGTCAAGAAACAAATTTTTCTGGACTGCCATAAGAGAACCTTTCTGATAATGAAAGTCATTCCAAAGGGGAATTGAACTACTTTGGAAGACACTACCTCCCTCTCACTTGAGGTCTTCAAGAAAACGTTGGGTTTTCCTCTAGTTACAGCAGAAGGTAGCTAGGCAGCAATGCGTATAGAAGAGGGGAAGTGGAATCAGGAGAGACCTGAGTTCAAATCCTTCCTCAGATGCTTAGTAACTGTGGGACCCTGACTAAACCATTTAACTTCTCTCTGCCTCAGTTTCCTTATCTTTAAAATGGAGATAATGATAGCGTCTACTTTACATGATTGTTGCAAGGATTGAGTGAGATATTATACATACATACATATATATATATATATATATATATATATATATATATATATATACAAAGATATGTAAAGAACTTGGCAAACCTTAAAACTCTACATAACTGCTAGTTCACTATATTTATGGTTATTTTGTTATATTATGAATCCTTCATTGTCTCCGAATGGGAGCTCCATGGCCATTGAGGGCACCCAACTCTGAGATTTTGTGATCTTGTGCTTCTGTAAAACCCTAAGTAATCAATCAATCCTTTTTGCAGACCAAGATAAAAAAAATGGAGGCAACAAGACAGGAATTAGTCCCTTTGTGTCAGAAAACTAACAACAGTAAGTCAATCAATCATCTGGAATAAGCCTATTCATTTCAAAAGGTTTTAGACACGACTTTCAGGGTATCGCTCTTTGGCCGGGCACCCTAAAGTAGAAAAACCGTGGTATTTGATAGACTTTAAAATTGAAAAAATAAAAGCAGGATTAAGGACCTTTCTTATTTTCCTTACCTCATTTTTCATATAAAGCCTAAGGCATGTTACTTCCAGGGCTTGAGAAGCTGGGGTATCATTTATTGCTATTTCACAAAATATTTCTAGTATGCCGTCAAGGATTATAGTAGAGTTGTGCACTTGGAGGGGGATGTTGTTTCCTGACAAATGGTCTTTACCAGGTGTCTAGTTGGGCTCTGATGAAATGGGATTTTCTTTTTTGCCTCCTGCTGAGGTATAACTAAAACTCAAGGCCACACAAGGAGGCAGCCCAAGTGCTACCTCATTTCAAGCAAACTTGACCATTTTCCCTAGGAAAATGCCAAATCCTTCAAGGTCTTGATAAGACCCATCTGCTAGTTCCTATTAAGGAAGAGTCAGGAATGGGAGGTAAAATGACAGTTCAACTTTCAACTATCAATCGTAATTAAGTTGCAAGTCTAACCTTTGTTGCTGGGTCCCCTGTGCTCCCTTGCCCCAGGAATCTGATAAGACTTCACAGTTCAAGGTGGACTTTCCAGACTCCAGCCCCTCCAAGGTCAGAAGTCTTGGCACTATTGCTCTTTACTCCTCCACCAATGAAAATAAACAGAAGGTTTTTACTTCATGTGAGATGATACATGAATTGCGGTTGGCATTATCGTTATTGTATCACTTAGTTCCAAGGTAGAGAAAGAATTCCTTAGCTCAGTGCCCTGCCTTGACCCTCACTAGCCTGTCCTTCATATCTGGGATATTTCTAAGATATGTTTTCCCTCCTTGGATAGCTTCCCCCAATATTTTGAGCTCCTAGCTTTCTAGACTAACTCCTGATTGTCCATTGACATCTCAGTGCTGTTCTTGGTTAGCACCTTTAGAGGGCAGCGCAGAGCAGTGTCCCTCCTGAGCCCTCTAGTGGCCCATGAGATACTGTACAGGTCTTCCTTGATATGGTTATTTAAGAGAAATTGCTCAAAAGTAGAAAAGATGCCTTGGTATATCAAGGTCATGCTCCTGCCTTGGTGATCTCCAAGTTCCCTTCTGCTGAACACTTAGACAGAGGGAAGATTTGCTGATTTTCTCTTGGATCAGGATGAGCTCTCATTTTTCTTAAAGACATCTTCCCCAGAGTGTTTTATGTAGAGTCCATTTTGCATTCCTCACAGTGCCCAAAATTAACTTGCCTGGAGTCTTGGCAATATGCTCAAATTCTACTTCAGGTTGAGCCATAGAATTTTAGAGTTGGAAAAGGCTTTATTTCCTTTTCCCATTTTAGCAATCTTTCACATTTTAAACATTGTATTCATTTCCAAATATACCTTCTCCCAGTAAGGGGAACTTACAACCAGTAAGCCTTCCCTTATAAAAAGTATTCTTAATTTTTTTTCTTTTATGTCATGCTCCCCCTTGCCATCCTGGCAAAGTCTAACCACCTCTTTGTATAATTATGTTTTTAAATACCTAAAATAAAATGCATAGGATTACGGTGGAAACCAACTATATTGAAATAGTTATAAATTTTTTTTTAAGTTTAAAGATTTCAGTTTAAGAGCCCTGCTTATAAGAAAGATTTAAAAAGAAACAATAGTTTAGCAAAACTGACCTGGACATCAAGCATTTCATATCATATACAACATTCCATTACCAGCGTCCCTTAATTATTCAAAGAAAAAGGAAAGGTACGTTTTCTCATTTTTGGAGAAAATTTTAGAAATCATTTTATCAAATTTAGGTGAACAAATTAAGAAAGAATTACCAAACTAAGGACATTATTGTTCACTGTTAATTATTAAATTAGAGAGATTATTATTTTTAAAATTCACATAATTATTGGCATAGCTGAGACAAGATGCCTCCCATTTCTGAAAACTCAGGTGTCTATCCTTCTGATAGAATGAATGTACAAATAGATACCCAGGAACAGCCTTGCTTATCCCATCATTCTCACTCTCTCCGTTCCTCTGTGTGTATATGTATCTATGTGTGTGTGTATGTATATATACATATATATAGTGTGTGTATGTATATATACATATATATGTGTGTGTGTGCGTGTGTGTGTATAGAGATCATAGGCTTTGTGAAATATGTTAACTTCTCTGTTGCTGCTGGTTAGTAACAAAGTCAGTGTGACCTTGGGCAAATAACTTAACATCCTTGAGCCTTAGTTTCCTCCTCCTTAAATTTCTGAAATCCCATCTAGATCTAAATATATGATCCTGTGGTCATTTTTAACTTTCTAGCATATACAGCTAATGATATCAACAAAACAGCTAGGTTCTTAACTTGGGGATCTTTGAATTAGCTTTTTAAATATTTCATAACTTTGATACAATTGGTTTCATTTGTAATCTTATGTATTTTATTTTATGCATTTAAAAACATAATTCTAAGAAAAGATCCAATGGCTACTCCTATCTGTAAAAAGGGTTCATGATAGAAAAATGGTTAAGAACCTCTAGTTTAAATAATACAGTCAACAATCCACTAACTATATGTGCTTTATCAGTATAAACCATGGCTAGAAACATGGATTACATTAGAATTACAAACTGTCTACAAGCTTTGATGATCCACCTTCCCTATTCACCTGCCTCCTTTCTGCTACCTTAAAGAAAGTCTTCTGCCTTGTCTTTCAATGACCTATTTATCAACCCATCATTTTCCATTTTTGACCTCATCTTGGTAAATGCTATAAGACACTGGTCTATGCCAAATTTCTGCCTGACTGCTTTCCAGTTTTCCCAACAATTTTTTACCAAATAATAAAGTTCAACATGAACAGAATCAAGAGAACATTGTATACAGTAACAGCAATATTGTTTTAAGAATAATGTTGAGTGTCTAACTCATTTTGCCTATTATAAATACCCAAATTAATTACAAAAGACCCATGAAGGAGGACACTCTCTGCATCCAGAGAAAGAAATGACAAGCAAAGTATATATAGAATGATTTTACATACATTCTAAATGTGTCTCTGTGTGTCTGATAGTAGTCATCTGTAGGGCACAGGTGGGAGAGGGAATAAAAAAATGTTAAATAACTTTATTACATATTTAAAAGGAATAATAAGTTGTACATAATAGATTTTCAGTTTCATGTGCAATTTTCTTTTTTAATTCTACTATGTTATGGAAATTCTTGTTTATTTCATAAACTAAAAATAAAATTAAAAAGAAGAGGAGATGATAGTTGGTAAGGCAAGACAAATAAGAAAGGGAAAGTAAAAGAAAGTGGTTAGGCAAGGTAGTAATTGGTGAGTAATGAGAAGGGAAAAGGATGTTGTGAATGGCTCTCGAATTATTAAGATGTAATAAAAGAGTGCCAAGTTATTGAAGAAGTGCTAACAAGGTAAATTGTAAATACCCCCAGAAAAATGAAACACAAGATTTTAGAATCGCATTACCAGTAAGTGTTGAGAGTAGAAAAATTTTGCAGTGACTTGCAGAGTGTGCTATGTGTTTATTTCTACCACAGCTCAGTTACAGCTGTCCTCTAACTATGCAGGGCATGTTAAAACTGTGGGCTGGTCTTATTCCCAGAGAAGGTGAAGAAGTTTGAGGAATGCCTCATCACAATCCAGGTAATCAGGGACAAAAAAGAATTCATTTTTAAAAATTGGAAATCTTATGACAAGACTAAAATCTATACCTTGGATAATGATCTCTTCCCTTCCCATCTATTCCAGATCCATATTTCATTAATTAGCCTTGCTTTTACATCTTTAACCTCTTTCTGTTGATTAGAGCTTTTATAAAGAACTTAAGATTTACAAAACAATATCAATATTTTATTATTTTTTCCTTACAACAACCCTCAGAGATAGATTCCATTATCATCCACATTTTGTAGGAGAGAAAACTGAAGTAGACAAAAGTTAAGTGACTTGCCTAGGGAAGTATGTGAGATTAATTTTGAATTCAGTTCTTCCTGGCTGTAGGTCTCATACTCTGTCCATTTCACCACCTAGTTCCCATTGACTCTTTCTTCTTTACCAGCAAAGATAAATTTCCCCTTCTTAACATCACCAGAGAAGTTCAGTTGAAGATCCTGGGCATACAGTTTGGAAAAGAGATGACTTAGGAAAAATAAAGTATCTTCAAGTATTTGAAAGGCTAACATCAAGAAGAAAGGAAAGAAAGAAGGAAGGAGGAAGGGAAGGAAGGAAAGAAAATGTGTATATAGGTATATCATATATGTTATATATGTATATAATTATATAAACACACATATGTACACATAAACCTAAACATACATATATATATATATATATATATATGTATACAATAAAGGATAATGTGGTTTTCATACTTTTCTTTTTTTAACCACATTTATTTTTACTATGGCCTTGTCTGAGATCATGATTGCCCTTTCTGCTTTTTGTTTTTGGAATCAGGTGAAACAGAGACACTCCACATTTAACTTTCAATGAATCTTCATATTTTAAGTATGTTTCTTCTTAAAGAAAAGCATTATTTTGATTTTCCAACTGGATAGACTTCTTCCCTTCTGAATCATTCTGCCAGCCTCCTCTGTTTTCATGGGTTAATTTAACCCATTCACAACTGGATCTGTTAGATTTGCTTTGCTATCCATCATATTGTATTGTAATATTTATTCTTTTTGCCAGCCACATTCATCTATATGAAAGAAAAAAATGAAGAAGGAAGTTAACACTATTAATCTACACATGAAATCATCCAATCCCACTCTTTTTATTTCTGCCTATTTATCCAGGCTTAAACCAGTTCACTAGGTCTTGGCCCCCTTCCCCTTTATATCCTTTCACAATCAGCTAAAATTTTTCTTGCTCATAACAGTTTTCCCCTCACCACCACTATCTTTCATTTTTTTGAAAAAGTATGACTATCTTTTCTTTTCTTTTCCCCCTACATTTCCCAGAATATTCCTCTCTCTTCCCTTATCCAGAAAGTCATCCTTTCAATCAATAAACATTTATTTAGTATCTACTATGTTCTAAACACTGTATTAGATGTTTGAGATACAAAGACAAAAATGGAATAATCTTTGCCCTTTGCCCTTGCATCCCCTTGGTTGAAATAATATGCCCATATAGAAATATATACAGAATAAATACAAATTATTTAGGGAGTAGGGAGCACTACCAGTTAAGAGGATCAGAAGAAGCTTCATGTAAAACATAGTACTTGACCAGAGTTTAAAGGAAGTAAGAGATTATACAAAGTAGAAAATGGCAAATGTTTTCCAAATTTCACAAAAGAAATCATAGACTCATAAGTCTAGTGCTGGAAGAGGACTTCAAAGGCCATCTACTTCAAAGCTTTTATTTTACAGATGAAACTGAAGTCAAGGAAAGTTAAGTGACTTGCCAAATTCACACAAAAAGTAAAAATCTGAGGTCAGGATTTGAACTCAAATTATTTGATTCAAAGGCAGTATCCTTCTGCAAGCTCCCTGATTACCTGGATAGGCCACCAAGCATGACTCCTATTCCTAGGAAGATTCTGGAATATATCATTAAGGAAATAATTGGTAAATGGTTTCATCAATATCAGGTCATAGCAAACTGACTTTATTTCCTGCTTTAAACAGAATGACTGCATTAATAGATGAGGAGAATGCTTTGGATTTTGTGTACCTAAATTTTAGTGAAGCTTCTCATGATGTGTCCCATACAATTCTTGTGGAAAAGATGGAGGGATGCAGACTAGGTGATATTGCTATTATAAGGATTCAGTTGGATGGCTGAACTCAAGGAAGAGCTGTTGATAGTTCCATGTTAACATGGAGCAGGGGTTTTCCAGTGCTCTGTGTTTGACTTGGTGTGGTTTAAAACTTTTATCAATGCTTTGAAGAAAGATAGAGATGCATGTTCATCAAATTTTCACATGATACAAAGCTGAGAGGTATAGGTAATACACTGGACAACGGATTCAGTACCTCCAAAAGATGTTGACCTGAATCCAATTAGATGAAATTCAATAGAGATTACATTTAAAGTCTTACACTTAGATATCAACAAATTAGCTTCACAAGTACAAAATCTAGATGGTAGTTGTTCTAAAAAAGATCGGGAGGTTTTAGTGACTGTACGTTCTATATGAGTCATGAGTGAGATATGGCAGCCAAAAAAATAAAAAGCCAATGCTATGGAGGGTTGCATTCAGAGAGATATAACTTCCATGAATAGAGAAGTGATAACCTCACTATACTTTGCCTTGGGTATCCCTTATCTTTATACTGTATTCAGTTCCAGACCACACAGTTTATGGACTTTGATAAATGTCCCCAGGAGAGTGCCGGATGGTGAATTACCATGAGTCTGTGTCATATGAGGATTAGTGGGAGAAGGTTGGTATATCTAACATGGAGGACTTGGCAGGGATTGGAACAGAGATGATAGCTGTCTTTTAAAAAAGCTGACATGAGGAGGAAGGGTTAGGCTTTATATAGAATCTGGCAAATAAGAACTGAACAAGTCTAGATCTTCTAAGAGACAGAGGTGAAGGGAGAGGATATTTCAGGCATGAAAGATAAAAGGCATAAAGGCACAAAGATAGGAAATATCAAAGTTGAGAATATCAAGAAGGCTGCTTTGACTGGAATGTAGACTATGTGCAGGGGAATAAAGTGAAGTAAGAATGGAAATGCAAGTTGAAATGAGCTCATCAGCTGAGGATTCAATAGAGAGCCATCAAGAATTTTTGAGTAGTGCAGTGACAGAGTTCGATTTGTGCCTATCAAATGCAAATAGGCCAGTGCTGCTTTATTATGCATGTGCTTGCTCCCATTCATTATGGTGGATAATCCCCAAGTTTTTTATTATATATGCATATCTGATACTTAGTATTTGTACGTAATGTTAAAACTAAAATCCTCATGATACATAAATGGGCAAACCTCATTTCCCCCTCTGTAATAATAACCTGTTTGCTCCCACTAACTCCATGAACCTGTGAACCTAAGTTTATCCACCCTACTTCATCTCTCTGGATGTAGTCAACAATACAACATTAACAGAAAAATATTCATGGTAACGCCTTTTGTGGTGGCAAAGAATTGGGAACTAAGACCCAAATGCAATACATGAATTCAGTGCAATACCATTATGCTATAAAAAATGAAGAAAGAAGCGGTGTCAGAGAAACCTGAGAATACTTGTACGGACTGATGCAGAGTGAAATGACAAGAATAAGAGCGACTTATACTATAACACCCACATTGTAAAAAAGGAACAATTTTGAAAAACTTGGGGAGTCTGATTGGCAAAACTAATCATGGTTTCAGAGAACTGATGACAGAGAGGTGAAGGACTCATGCACAGAATAGACACATTTTTGGACAGGGTTAATGTGAGAATTTGTTTTACTTTCCTTATTTGTTACAAAGGATTTTCATGCAGAGAAAAGTAAGTGAGAAAAACAATAAGTGCTCAATAATAGAAAATAGAATAATAGAAAAAATACAAATAAAAATAAAAAATTCTGCTGGTCTAGGGGTGAGGTTGGGGGTGGGGGAACTTGCCCTCTCCATTAAGGAGCCCTTATGTGTTCTGAACCCATACATCTGTGAGCTGGTTTAACTCCCAAGAGAGCTTTATTTCCAATACAAGGTATTAGGCTTTCTGTATCCTTTGGATCTTTTCACCAGTACCTCCAAATCCAAGAAAAGTTACATAAAGTTTAAGGGTTCAACAACGATTTCCATAGAAAGGCACTCAAGGTACTATATGAATCAAGTAGAGGACAGCTATTTATTTCTTACACATACACACACACACACACACACACACACACACACATGCTAAACATAAAGGGCTCTGACATTAACAAGATTCAAAATAGGATATAGTAACATGTAATCATGTTTATACTTTCCTGGGAGGATGAGACATTAAACCACAAAAACACAAAGTGACCTTTGACACTAAGTAGATATTATTATATTTCATCTCAGTTCTGCACTGATTTCCTTCAAGTCCATATCTTTTCCTAAGTCAGGACATGGTTTGACTTTGATTCCTTCTGTACTGTTCATCTTTTCCAAAGTGTTAACACTGCCAAACATTCCTCCTGCTTCCAATCATGTCTGACTGAGGGACCCAGGACTTATGGACCCTTCTAAAACCTGAAGTTACCTCGAGGATCATTGTTTAGTCACTTATACTCAAGGAAGAAACACAAAGTAGAGATAGTAGCTAGGGGCTTAAAGCTCAGACTTGGCATCACCAAAGATGCAACAGATAATTTAACTGTCCTGTGCTCATACTTCACCATTTCTAGGGAAAGGAGATTACCAACCCGCATCTAGCAGAAGGTCTAGGAATGGAGAGATATTTGCTACCTGTTGATTCAAATGGAATTGACATAGTGCCTTGCCCTGTCTGCTGCTATCATGGGTCCTGAGGAACATGAAAGGACCATTCAAAATCTCCTACATCAGAAAATTCTGTCCACATGCAGAGAAAGATCTTTGCAGTCTGAATGCAGATGGAAGCATACACTATTCCCTTTCTCTTTTTTTGTTTGGTTTTGTTCTTTCTTGTGGTTCCTCTCATTGGTTCTAATTTTTCTTTACAATATGACTAATGTGAAAATATGTTTAATGTGAATGTATACCATCAGATTGCATGCTGTCTTGGGGAGAGAGGAGGGGAAGGAGGAAGGCGAGGGGGGCAAGAAAATGTTAAACTCAAAATCTTGTGGAAGAAAATGTTGAAAACTAAAAATAAATAAATAAATGTTTTAAAAAAATTTTGCTGCAGGGGCTGCTGGTTCAAGATGGCGGAGTAGAAAGACTCACATATGCTAGCTCCGAACCGATAGCCCATGGATTTCCTCTAAAAAGAACTCCCAACAAATTCTGGAACAATGGAAGCCACGCAGCAACACAGTGAAGGAGATTTCTGTTCCAGAGAGCCCTGAAAAATGGATCCCAAAGGTCCATAGCACACAGGACAGGAGCAGAGCCCTGCCCTGCCCTGGCCATGCCACATGGAGAGGAGCGAGCAGATCCGAGCAGGCTTCAGGGACGGAATTTTCGGTGGCCACGAAGGTCCCTCCACCTACAGACTCATAGGTCAGTGAAAGAGACGTCTGGATGGCCTGAGAGGGGAACAGGGTGTCTCCATAACTTGGGCTCCCTCGGGAGGCAGCAGCAGAGGCAGTAGGTGGCCAGAGGCTCCCTGAGCAGGCAGGAGCTCCATTACAGAAGGTCTCTGCATAAACCTCCTGAGGGAACTGAGCCTGGGAGGCTGCCCTGCCCCCACCTGAGAACCTGATTTAATCTTACCCTGAATAGCAGCCAGCCAGCTACTGAAAGCCCTGAGGCTGGGGAGCAGCATTTGAATCTCAGACCCCAAGCACTAGCTGGGCAGATCTAGGTGGGGGTGGAGAGGAATCTCAGAAGTCAGTAACTGGCTGGGAAAATGCCCCAGAAAAGGGAAAAAAAATAAGACTATAAAAGGTTACTTTCTTGGTGACCAGATGATTCCGCCCTTCCTCTCTGACGAGGAAGACCAATGCTTACCATCAGGGAAAGACATAGGAGTCAAGGCCTCTGTATCCCAAACATCTGAAATAGATATACAATGGGGTCAGGCCATGAAAGAGCTCAAAAAGGATTTTGAAAATCAAGTTAGAGAGGTGGAGGAAAAACAGGGAAGAGAAATGAGAGAGATGCAAGAAAAGCATGAAAAACGGGTCAATACCTTGATAAAGGAGACCCAAAAAAATGCTGAAGAAAATAACACCTTGAAAAATAGGCTAACTCAATTGGCAAAAGAGGTTCAAAAAGCCAATGAGGAGAAGAATG
>CM053770.1:394956629-394979244 GCA_028658325.1 Potorous gilbertii | reverse complement strand
AAAGAGAAGATGGGGACAAGAGAAGGGGAGGGATGATAGAAGAGAGGGCAGATTGGTGACAGGGGAAATTAAAATGCTCAGTATACTGGGGTGTGGGAGGGGACAAATGGGGAGAAAATTTTGGAACCCAAAATTTTGTGAAAATGAATGTAAAAAGTTAAATAAATAAATTTATATTAAAAAAAATTTTGCTGCATCATACCAATGTACCAAATTCTTTCAATATTGAGGCACGTGTTTCCCCAGAAGTAGCCAAGAAATAGACTCAGAAAGCTATTGGATAAACTCTAGCTAAAGCAGACGAGAGCCCTGTTATTTGCTGTACCCCCTGCTAGCAAAAGAGTATATGTATGTGTAAACCCATACAAGTATAAATATACCAACATACATATATATATATACAGTATACACACACAGATCTGTGCATACACCTATGCATTATACATATACATATACACATACATTTTGGTAGATATCCCCTCTGTTGACCCAAGGCTAAGTGGTCCTCAATTTTTAGGCTAGCTGAGGGTTACATAATCAGTTTCTTAGAATAACCTTTGCTCCTTCACAGCTGAGCTGTCCTTGAAGAAGCTGTCTACATTCTGTCCATTTCCTCTTTAACCCACTTCTCAATTTGCAATCTGGCTCTCAATCTCATCATTCAATTAAAACTACCTTTCCCCAATTCCCAGTGATTTTGTGATTGCCAAATCCAGTGGTCTTTTCTCAGTGATCCTTCTTCTTGATCTTTCTGTAGCATTTAACATTAAATCAACCTCTTCTGGTTATTTTCTCATCCTTCAGTTTTTGTGACACTAATCTCTCCTGTTTCCTCTCACCTCTCTGGCTATTCTTCCTCGGTTTCTTTTGATGGATCTTTATCCATATCATATTCTCTAATGGGATCCTGGTATCTCTTCTTTCCCTATACTCTATCTTTTGGTGAGTACGTCATGCAGCACGGGTTCTATTACCTTCTTCTCTACACAGATGACTCTGATATTTAGCCTTGCTATCTCTCCTGAGCTTGCCTCATGTTACCAACTGCTTACCATACATTTCTAATTGCATGGCCTATAGGAATCTTAAACTCAACATGTCCAAGACAAAATTCAGTATCTTTTCCCTAAAAATTTTTCTGAATTTCTCTTTCTGTTGAGGGCGTCACCATCTTTCCTGTCACTCAGATCTGAAATCTTACATTCACCCATGATTTCTTATTCTCTCTCAACCCTTATAACAAATCAAGTGCTGTCTTGTTGACTTAACTCCACAATGCACCTAAGGTACCCAGCTGACTGGGTACCTTAGCCCCCTCATCACCTCTAGACTGGACCATTCCAATAGTCTCCTAATTGGTATTCCCGTCTCATATTTCTTTCCAATTCATTCTCCACACCTTGGCCAAAATGATATTCCTAAAGCACAACTCTGCCCTTGTCATTTATTTGGTCAAATTAAGTTCCAATGGTTTCCTTTTGTTTCTAAGATAAAACACCAGCTCCTCTATGCCTGGAACATAGTAGGTGCTTAATAAACGCTAGTTAACTGACTGCAACTGGTTCTTAAGGCTCTTGGCCATTTGCCTCTAGATGACATTTTCATATTTATACCTATTCTATTTACACACTGCAGTTCAGCCAGACTGTTCTACTTGCTGCTCCTCATACATGACAGTCCACATCCAGTTTCTGTGTCTTTTTACAAGTTGTTCCTCCCATTCTATGCCTCCTTAAAATGCCTACCTTCCTTCAAAAGGCTACCTCCTTCATATCTTTGACATGCCCCTAACTGCTAGTCCCTCTCCCTGAAATTATCTTGTATTTGCTTTGAGTATATTTTGTATCTTCTCATATGTGTGCTCAATAAACTGTAATCTCCTAAAAGATGGGGGATGTTTCATCCTTTGTACTTGAATCCTACCTTGAGCACAATGCCTCCCTCACACATAGATATTTAAAAAAAACTTGATTAACTTTTTAGGATTCATTTCCTCTTCTATTTGAAGCATAGATGCTTTAAAAACAACAATTTCCCCTGGTTTTGAGTTCAAAATTATACATGGAGGTGTCTGTCTTTGTGCATCTGTTTTGCTGTACTCACAGCCATATGTCGCATGAATGTACTTATCCTGTGTATCCCATGCTATGAGAATGTAGGGAATCTTTATCAGCAGTTTGTGTGTGTTCTCATGGAGAGGTTAAGCTTCTAAGAATTTCAGTTGTTTACATTCTGCTAGAAGAAGCTGCTTCCTTCTGCCCCATCCCTTTCATCTGTGAAAAGAGTGTGCTGAAACTTTTATCTAAAATGCCAGAAGATTGCATGATAACAATTGAGCAGTGTTTATATAGTGCTTTAAAGTTTGCAAAACTCTTCATATATATACATACATATATATATATATATATATATACATATATACATAAAATCTCACTTGATCTTCATTTGTAAGCTGCAGGAGGTTGGGAACTAGAATTTACCTAATTTTGTATCTCCTGCAACATTTAACAGAGTGCTCTGTACATAGAAGGTGTTTTGTAAATGTATGGTGGATTGAATGGTATCATATAGATTACCAATCTAGAACTGGAAGGCATCTCAGAGGCTATCTAGTCCAATCCTCTTATTTTATATGTGATAAAATGAAGGATTTGGACAGTTTAGACTAGCCCAATGCCACACCGGTAGTAATCACCAGAGATGGAAGTCAAACCCAGATCCTCTAGCTCCAGGATCAATGCTGTTTCCACTGAACCACTGATTGAATTGAACTAAGTGTATGTTAAATCCAAAGAAAAGCTGTGGCACTGGGAACAGTATACAAGTGTTTTCAAGAGGCCATAGATTTCACTTTGGAAAGGACCTTAAAGGTCTTCTAGTCAAACCTATTCATCTTAACCATGAGAATAATGAGGATTAGGAAGATTAAGTGTGCCAGAAGCACGTGGCAGAGAGAGCATGTGAACCCAGGACTCCTGACTCTGGAGTCAGTGGCTTTCCCATCATCCTAGCCTGCCTCCAAAAAGAAAAGGCCAAATTGAAATGCATTTAAATCACTGATGTCATTTCTAACTCTCTGGGGTTGAATTTGATTGGGTGTTTTAAAAACTATATATACATATATATATGTATGTGTATTATATATATATGCACATATATGTATCATGTTAAAAACAGTTTTTAACATGTTTTTTTTTAAAGTTTGGAGTTCCAAATTCTCTTTCTCCCTCCATTCCATTCCTTCCCCCTCCCTGAGATGATAAGCAATCAGATATAGCTTATACATGTCCAATCACATAAAAACTTTCCATGTTAGTCATTTTGTACAAGAAGACAAATGACGGAAAAAATGGAAGAAAGAAAGTGAAAATAGCATGCTTCGGTCTGTATTCAAACAATATCAGTTCTTCCTCTGGAGTGGATAGTATGCTTCATCAGTCCTTCGGAATTTTCTTGGATCATTGTACTGCTGAGAACAGCTAAGACATTCACAGGTCTTCTTCATTCAATACTACTGTTACTGTACATAATGGTCTGATTTTGTTCATTTCTCTTTGCATCAGTTACATGTATCTTTCCAGGTTTTTCTGAAATCATCCTGCCTGTCATTTTTTATAGTACAATAATATTCCATTACAATCACATCCCATAGCTTGCTTAGCCATTCCCCCATGGATGGGCATCCCTTTGATTTCCAATTCTTAGCTACCACAAAAAGAGCTGCTATAGATATTTTTCTTCAAATAGTTCTTTTCCCATTTTTTTATGTCTTTCAGATATAGTCTTTGTGGTGATATTGCTGGATCAAAGGGTATACACAGTTTTATAATTTTTTAGGTTTTTTTAGATTTTATTAAATTGGATTCATTTTTTAAAAATTATTTTTTTTCAATCATTAAGTATTTTCTCTTGGCCTCCATGTCTTCCATTTAAACACTGAAAAGAATAGAAAGTCATCATGACAAATATACACAGTCAAGAAAATCTCATTAAGCACATTGGTCATATCCAAACATCTGTCTCATTGTATATCACCTCTTTTTGTCATAAGGTGACCAGCATGCTTCATCTTTCATCCTCTGAAATAACGGCTCGTCAAGGCATTGATCAGAGTTCTCAAGTCTTTCAAAGTTATTTTTCTTTACAATGTTTATTTTTTCCCCTCCTGATTCTGCTTACTTTACTGTGAATTGATTCATAAAGTCTCTCCAGTTTTCTCTGAAACCATGCATTTTGTCATTTCTTATGGCACAATCATATTCCATTATATTAATGTAATACAATTTGTTTTGATATTCTAAAATACATGGGCCCTCCTCATTTCCAGGGTTTATTTGGTTCTTTTTGCTACTAAAAATGGAGCTATTATAAGTATTTTTTTACACATGACCCTTTCCCTATCTCTTTGCAGTATAGGTCTACTAGAGATATTGCTGGGTGAAAGGAAACACATAATTTAATGACTTTTGGGATATAATTCCAAACTGGTTTTCAGAATGACTGCATCAATACCAGTGAAGTTCTAAGCATGCTTCCCCCATTCTCAGCAGCATGTAAGGCTCAGTATAAGTACACCATTATTTCTCTCCTCAATTAACTGCTAAGGAGACAGAGAGCTATGTGCCCAGGAGAGAAAATGTCCCTTTGTCAGCTAATCAAAATCCAGTGGCTTCTGAAAGGGGCTTGCAATGATCATTAATTAAGAAGGCTACCTAAATTTGGAACTCACGGAAATGTGGTACACGACAAGCAATAATGGAAGAATGAAAGCTGTTCTGTGAGGTTTTGCAGACTTTCACTGACTTAACTTTCACAGCTTGAGTTTCCTTTAGCTGTCTAATGACTGAGTCACCTTTAATGTAAGAATGATTCAAAAGGGGTATTTTTTAGACCCACACTTACCTCTCTACCTCTGGCATCCCATCAGTCTCTGAATTACACTCATCATCAAGTGAGGGATAGAATATACAATGTGCTTTATCTCTCACTGTACAAATTAAGATTGTGTTGGGACAAATAAATACATTTTATTTAAAGGGTGGAGTGCATCTTATCTTAACAATCACTCTGATATAAGGCTCTGATTTAAAGCTCTTAAAGTAGTGTTAATTTTTCACCCCCACATAAAAAAGATTCCCGATAAACTATTAGTGTTATTAGGCTTTTTCTTCAACTACTTATTTAGTCAATTTCTACAGATTTGAAGATTAAAAGTGAATAAGGTAGATATTTTGTATTAAATATTTAACACAAATGTCTAGGGGACACTCCCTGGGTAATTTTGCACTGTTTGTTTCTAAAAAGTTTTTGTGGTTCAGTCATGTCTGACTCTTTGTGATCCCATTTGGGGTTTTCTTGACAAAGATAGATGCAGTGGTTTGTCATTTCCTTTCACAGCTCATTTTACAGATAAGGAAAATGAGGTAAACAGAGTTAAGTGACTTGTCCAGGGTCATACAGCTGAAGCTGGATTTGAACTGACAAAGATGAGTCCTCCTGACCCCAGACCTGACACTCTGTATTCTGTGCCACCTACCTGCCCTTTTAAAAGGTATACATACTAAAGATACAATACAATGAAAACAGCTAGGTAGCTCAGTGAATGGCGCATTGGGCTTGAAATCAGAAAATGTAAGGTCCAATCTATCTTCAGACACTTACTAGCGGTGTGACTTAGGGCATATGACTGGCTTTTTCAACTGTAATATGGGCATAATAATAGCACTTACCCCTAAGGTTGTTCTGAGGATCAAATGATATAATATTGGTAAGCACTTAGCATAATGCCCTGCACATAGTAGGTACTGTATAAATGCTGTTATTATTAGCTTGATTCATAGATAGTGAAATAGGCACCCAAACCAATCTTTTTTTTCCCTAACACCTCAATGCATTTATCAGTATGTCTACTAAAGAGGAGAAAGTGAGGCTGGTGATCTGACACAGCCCTCCCTCACTCAAAACAAAGTCAAGTGCAGGTCATGTCATCATTTCTCTGAAAAGGATGAACAAAACCTGTGAGTAGACTGAGGTGCCCGAGTGAGGGGCCAGCTAGTTGGGTAACCCAGCTCCCCTTCCTTCGGGGTTTACTGGCTGGTTGTCTTTCCTTCCTTCCTTCTTTCCTTCCTTCCTTCCTTTTATTTATTTACATCTTCCCTCCCAGTTTGATTCAGTTATTTTTTTCTTTTGCTCATTAAAAGGGCCATTCCCTGACTACTTCTTAAAGTAGTCAATGAATGTTACCTTCCTTGAAGTGAGTACATCAAAAAACCTAGCCATCTTGAGCCATCTCCAGTCATCCTGATAAATATTTGGTCACTGGATCCAGATGCCACAGGAGTTTATTAAAGCTATTTGCATATATGCTTCATTCTCTAATAAGGCTCTAATAAGGTGTTCTCTAATAAGCCCTTTATGCGGGCAGGAACTGGGCCTTAGTTTCATTCATTTCAGTACAATTCTATTCAAGGTAGTTGGTTCAATGAACTCATCAAACATTTTTAAAAATAAATTTTATTAATATTTTTAATCTTTATGTTGGATTTCCCCAGCTGTTCTTTTCCCCTGCCCCTCCCAAAGAGCCATCTCCAAAGAATATTTTTTTAAAAAAAGAGAAAGATGTGCAAAATACAGTAAAACCAATCAGCACATTAAAAAAAACTGAAATTATATGTAGTGTTGTACATGTACAGACTCCCAACTTTGCTAAAAGAGAGGTGACTTTTCATTTTCTTATTAAGTACCCACTGTCATGAAGCTTACCATCTTGTATGGGGAGACAGTCTTCAGAGGGGTTAGGATATATAAATACATAATTATAATACACAGTAGTCATTCAACTAAGAAGCATTATTAAGCACTTACTATGTGCCAGGCACTGTATTAAGCACTTGGAATACAAAGAAAGGCAAAAGACTATTCTTGCTCTCAAAGACCTCATAGTCTAATGGTGAGACAACTTGCAAACAATTATATACAGGATACATTGGAGATAATCAACAAGGGAAAACACTGGTGTGATAGTCAACAAGGGCTTCTAGAAGGTGGAATTTTAGCTGGGACTTGAAGGAAGCTGGGAAATCCAATAGGAGGAAATGAGGAGGGAGAGACATGGGGGACAGTGAGTGAAAGTGCATAGAATCAGGAGATGGAATATCTGTGCAAGAAACAGCAAAGAAGCCAGTGTCATTGGATCACAAAATATGTGGAGGTAGGTAAGGTGTGTGAAAGAGGTATGAAAGTTGCTCTGAGTTAGAGGCATTAGTGATCGGAGGGATGGGAATCAAAGACTTTTCAAAGGAAGGGATATTTGGATAGTACTTTAAAGAATGCTAGAATTTGATAGGGAAGAACATGTAGAATACAGAACAATCTACATTAAGACAAAGGCTTTATACAGGGACTGGTGAATCAGCATATTTTATTGACGTGTCAAGATTTCAGTATTATGACATCATTCTTAAAAGCGAGATTAGAGCCAGATTGTGTAGGGACTTGAATATCAAACACCGGAGTTAACGGTCAAAGGGAATCACTTAAGAATTTTGACCAGAAAAGTGATATGAACAAATCTATGTATAATGATCCGACTAAGGGGACCCCTATATAATTAGGGAAAGTACATGGAATCACTCTAGAAACTGTAGCAGGCACAGTGGTCACAGTGGCAGATGGGTTAAACCAGGTTAATGACCTCAAACCCATTGACAAGCTAAAAGGATATCTACCTCAAGCGTGTGAAGACTTCCCCCAGCAGAATGGATGGACAAGAACAACTTGTTCCAACAGCCATGAAGGCTATGGATGCTATGAAGGCAGATGCAATGGAGCACTTAGAGCTTGGTCAAACATCAAAGATGCCAAGGTCCAATACATCCTGGGTCATCACCAGTCATTTTGACTCTTGTCTTGCCTTTGGACTTCAGTGACTCTGGAAGAAAGAGTGAGGTTGATGACTTTGTACAACTCTGCCTCATTCAAATCAAATTCATGAATGAGTCAAGGCATCACCCTGTGGTGTTGTTGGTCCTCTTTGAAAACAAAGGACGAACAACAACTTACTCACAAGACTTAATAAGCTAGCAAATGAATTTGTATTATTTCTTTCAGGAACTGTCATGAAATGCATCTAGGCTAGCACTTACTTAGAAATCTAGCTGTATTTAATAAATCCTCTAAGCAGAATACTCCTAGACTTTGCCATTATTATAGAAAACCTTGGAATCTTCTCAGTCTCTGTATCATTAGTATATATTTTTTACTTGAGTTAAAAGATTCTCCTCAGGCAGAGCCCATTAAGGGAAGCTTGATTTAGGGGAGGCTTGTTTTGTAGGAAGGCGCATGCCTTTTGTTAATGGCTAAGAGGTACTAGGTCAGGAGGATCATGATGCCCTCTAGCTCTCAAAAGTATATATACTCTGAAGTGAGGTTTTGCTTTGGGGCTTACTCACTGGAAGTGTTTGTTTAGCCAGTGGAGACTCTGGGCAGTTACTAAGGAGCCCCTGGCTTTGAAAACCCAGATGTTGGTGCTTCTCTCTCTGGTAACTATGTATGTATATAATAGTCAGACAATTGTATCTGTCTGTTGATCTGTGATGCAGATTTTGCTTGTGGTCAGACAAAAGCACCATCCCTTGGTCTTATATTTCTCTACTTGTATTGTCTCTGTTGGTATGTGTGATTAAAGAAGATTTTTGACCCCTCAAAAGTTGCTTTCCTTTTAGAAAAGCAGATCTAAGAACTTGTATAAGCAGGCCCTCCTGGATGTGTCAGGGTACTTGCTGCTACCAGTCTGAACTTTGGAAGCAGGAGTTATATAATCCTGACTTATAGATAGCAACTCAGGGAAGCATGAATGGGCAAGAAGGAAGTGGCAGAACCAGATGAAATTTGAAAGTCCTGAGGTTAAAGTTTTCTGAATCAACTCATAACCTCTACTCCTTCCACAAATTACCAAGAGAAAGATTTGGGATCATCTCTCTTTTCTTTTTTTTAAACTTTATTTATCTATTTTTAATTTTCAGCATTCATTTCCACAAGATTTTGAGTTCCAAATTTTCTCCCCATCTTTCCCCTCTCCCCGCCCCAAGACAACATGCATTCTGATTACCCCTTCCCCCTATCTGCTCTCCCCTCTATCACACTCCTCCCTTACCTTATCTCCATCTCCTCTATTTTCTTGTGGGGCAAGATAGATTTCTATATCCCATTACCTATATTTCTTATTTCCCAGTTGCATGTAAAAACAATTTTTAATATTTGTGTTTAAAACTTTGAGTTCCAACTTCTCTCCCTTCCTCCCTCCCTACCCATCCCCACTGGGAAGGAAAGCAATTTAATATAAGCTATACATGTGTAGTTATGCAAAAGACTTCCATAAAAGTCATGTTGTGAAAGACTAATTATATTTCCCTCCATTCTATCCTGTACCTCATTTAATCTATTCTCTCTTTTGACCTTATCCCTCCCTCAAAGTGTTTACTTCTAATTACTCCTTTCTCCCATTTACCCTACCTTCTATCATCCCCTCACCCCGCTTATCCCCTTCTCTCCTGCTTTCCTGTAGTGTAAGATAGATTTTCATACCAAATTGAGTGTGCATGTTATTCCATCCTTAAGCCAAATGTGATGAAAGTGAGCTTCATTTTTTCCCTTTCACCTCCCCCTTTCCCCTCCACTGAAAAAGCTTTTTCTTGCCTCTTGTATGAGAGATAATTTGCCCCATTCCATTTCTCTCTTTCTCCTCACAATATATTCCTCTCTCACCCCTTAATTTTATTTTTTTTAGTTATCATCCCTTCCTATTCAACTCACCCTGTGCCCTCTGTCTATGTGTATATAATCCCTCCAACTACCCAAATACTGAGAAAAGTCTCAAGAGTTACAAATATCATCTTTCCATGTAGGATTGTAAACAGTTCAACTTTAGTAAGTGCCTTATGATTTCTCTTTCCTGTTTACTTTTTCATGCTTCTTTTGATTCTTGTGTTTGAAAATCAAATTTTCTATTCAGCTCTGGTCCTTTTATCAAGAATGCTTCAAAGTCCTCTATTTCATTTAATGAACATTTTTTTCCCCTGAAGTATTATACTCAGTTTTGCTGGGTAGGTGATTCTTGGTTTTAGTCCTAGTTCCTTTGACTTCTGGAATATCATTTTCCAAGCCTTCTGATCCCTTAATGTAGATGCTGCTACATCTTGTGTTATCCTGATTGTATTACCACAATATTCAAATTGTTTCTTTCCAGCTGCTTGCAATATTTTCTCCTTGACCTGGTAACTCTGGAATTTGGCTATAATGTTCCTAGGAGTTTCTCTTTTTGGATCTCTTTCAGGAGGTGATCAGTAGATTCTTTCAATATTTATTTTGCCCTTTGATTCTAGAATATCAGGGCAGTTTTCCTTGATAATTTCATGAAAGATGATGTCTAGGCTCTTTTTTTTTTTTGATCATAGTTTTCAGGTGGTCTCATAATTTTAAAATTATCTCTCCTGGATCTATTTTCCAGGTCAATTGTTTTTCCAATGAGATATTTCACATTGTCTTCTACTTTTTCATTCCTTTAGTTTTATTTTATAATTTCTTGATTTTTCATAAAGTCATTAGTTTCTATCTGCTCCATTCTGATCTTTAAGGAATTATTTTCTTCAGTGAGCCTTTGGATTTCCTTTTCCATCTGGCCAGTTATGCTTTTTAGGGCATACTTCTCCTCATTGACTTTTTGGATTTCTTTTGCCATTTAGGTATGTCTATTTTTTAAAGTGTTATTTTCTTCAGTATTTTTTTTTGGTCTCCTTTAGCAAGCAGTTGACCTGTTTTTCAGGATTTTCTTGCATCAAACTCATTTCTCTTCCCAATTTTTTTCTGTACTTCTCTTACTTGATTTTCAAAATCCTTTTTGAGCTCTTCTATGGCCTGAGACCTGTTCATAATTTTCTTGGAGGTTTTTGATGAAGGAACTTTGACTTTGTTTTCTTCTGTTTGCATACTTTGGTCTTCTTTGTCATCAAAATAAGATTCTATAGTCTGATTCTTTTTCTGATTTTTGCTCTTTTCCCTAGCCATTTACTTGACTTTTGAGCTCTTTGTCAAGGTAGTTCTCTGCTTCCAGTGGGGGTGGCAGGTGTACTGTCAACTGCTTGATTTCCCCCATCTGTGGGCCTAGGACTCTAGAAACAACTGCTGTCTCTGACCCTGATGCTGCTGTGGCTGCTGCAGTTTCCTCCACTCCCTCCCTCCTCAGCTGCCCTGGGACTGGGGGAACCACTCACTCCATTTTCCCACACTGGTGGTTCCACAGGCTTTTTCTACTGGCCTTCCAATTTGTCCTTGGTGTTTTGGGTCCTGAAGTCTGGAAAGTGCCACAAGTGTGAGAGATTCAGTCTCCCCAAGGCCTGCTCAGGTCCTGTCTGTGCTTGTGCAGCCCATGCTATACTGAGCCCTGCCCCTAGCATGGCATGACTGACACTTCCCAGTGACTTTCTAGGCTGTCTTGGGCTGGAGATTTTCTTTACTCTGTCATTCTGTGGGTTCTGCAGCTCCAGAATTTGTTTAGAATCATTTTTTATTGGTATTGGGCTGGGTTTGAAAGTAGTGCTCTCAAAAGTGCTAGCCATCTTGACTGTGCTTCTCTTCTCTTTTCTTCCCTTACACCTAGCTGAGTTGCTATTTTGTAAAGTCCCTCCTACACACACCCCCATTTAAGGCTCCCTTACTCTTCTTTAATTTTACTTCCGTGATTACAAATGGTGAGGAAGGTTGCTAATCAAAGTGTGATTTAATTCGGGTATTATAAAATCCTATTTCAAAAGTTCTAATTTGGTTGAAGATTAACATCATTATTGCCAACCCAATAATTCACATTTATATAATACTTTACATTTTATCAACTTCTTTCCTCATAACAACACTATGAGGTAGGAAGTGCACATGTTATTACTACCCTATTTTATAGATGATGAAATTCTCATAGAATTTAAATAATGACCCAAGGTCAAAGCTAGTGAAATTTAGATCTGAGGTACAACCCTAATCACTAGAGCTAGCAGTAGTTTTAGAGTTTTAGTCCAAATGATTCATCTAATAGGTGAGGAAGCTAAGATTTAGAGAGATAAAGTAACTTGACTAAGTCACCTGGCAGAATAAAGTCTAGAACTCAGTTCTCCTGAAAACCTAGATCCATTCATTTCTTACAAGATAGCCAGACAACTGGCTGATTTTATGTCTTCTAAGTATAGAAGATCTCAGAGCAATGGTTGCATTTATATTTCTCATTTTTAATTATTGGCCTTCTTAGTAGAATGTACAAAACCTCTAATAAAATGAAACATGCAAAAGGCCTTTTGGAAACTGTGCTGGATGAATTGCTTTTCTCTTCTTTAACTAGCAGATGTATGGAGCCTGTTTATGAGGGGTAGTGTTGGGGAGGGAGTGGAATTGGTTTCTTTTTTGTCATTTCTTTTAGAGGAGGAAAAATATTGGGCCTTAGTCGCTTCTCTTTAAAGAAGATGAAAAGAAAACTAAAACGCTCCTGGAAAGGGAACAGAATGACAGAATGGCTGGGATATCACAAAAGAAAGATGTCAGTGAGAAGCACCTCTATCCATTCTCTAAGCAGTTTCTAAGCAACTTTTAATGGAAGGTCAGCTACAAGCAAGATAAAGGGAGGAGGAAATGGCATTATTTCATACAATAAAATGCGTGTGAATGCTGCCAGTTAGAGGGGAAAATAGGCTGGCTAGCCTAGACACTTGTGTGTATGTGTGCGTGTGTGTGTGTTTTTCTGTGAATACAAATGAAATTTCTTCATAAAGGATACTATCAAATTTGAGCGAGTGTGTTAATTTCAGCTATATGGATGTATTACTGCACAAAGAGGGAAATCATATAATTTGTGATTATGGAGTTATTATCTCCTGGATAAGGACTGGAAAGTTACTTTCCTTTCCTTTTTTGTTGTTTAGTCTTTTCAGTCACATTTAACTCTTTGTGACCCCATTTGGGATTTTCTTGGCAGATATATTGTCGTGGTTTGCCATTTATTTCTCCAATTCTTGGGGCGTTTTTGATTTTGTTACAGATGAGGTACTGAAGGAAACAAGGTTAAGTGACTTGCCCAGGATCACACAGTTAATAAGTGTCTGAGGCCATATTTGAACTCGAAAGATAAATCTTTCTGACTTCAGGCCCAGCACTTTATACACTGCACCAACTAGTTGCCCCACCTACCTAATTATAGCAGCTCATATTTGTGTATCATGGCTTTCCAAAAGCATTAGCCTTACAAGGCAGGGAGTACAGAAGAAAGAGACCTGCTTAAGGTCACAATCTGATGAACGTTAGGGCAGGGAGTCAAATCCAGCCTATCAGACTTTAACCTATTGGCCTGAAGTTAATGCTGACATTCTTATTTGAAGTATTGTGAACATCTTAGAAATTAAATATACCAAAACTCATCCCTCAAAACCATAAAGCCACTTCGTAGTTGTGAAAATCTGCTTTTTCCCCCTAATTCTTATCTACCTTACCCTCTTCGAAGCATTGCTGACTTCTGACTGCCCTTAGCTAGGTGATGCTGAACATGGAGTCAGGAAGACTTGAGTCCTTTGACCTTTTCTATCATTATGACCCTAGGCACATAGGTTCTTTTTTCTTATCATGTACTATTTATCTCACCAAACACTGAAAAATGACTCCTGAAATTATGGGAGTCAAGGATTTCCTTCCCCATGAATTCTCCTTGCCTTTCAACCAGTGCTTAACTTCTTTTAGTCTCAGTTTCCTAATCTGTTAAATGATAGCACCTGTCTCATAGTTTTGCTTTTTTTCTTTTGGTATTTATTTAGTATTTTATTTTTCCCCAGTTACATGCAAAAATAATTTTTAGCTTTTGTTTTTATGAGTTCTAAGTTTTCTCCCTTCCTCCCTTCCTCCACCCCTTTAGGAAGGAAAGCAATTTGATAAAGATTATATGTGTGTAATCATCTCATAGTATTGTTATAAGGATTAAATGAGATAATATATGTAATGAATTACGTAAATACTACACATTATTATCTAGGTTGAAAAGCTATTCCTTTGTTTTTCATAACATTATCCTCCTGTTCTGTTTCTCTTTTACTATCTCTCCAGCTGATTTTTTTTGACAACTTGTCCTCTTTCTCACTCTTACCTTAATAAAATTAGATAATATTTGTAGTGCTTACCATGGACCTGGCTTGTAGTAAGTACTTAATAAATTCTTGTTTCCTTCCCTTTGCTAACTACAATGTTAGTTCTTAGCTCTCTGCTTCTATCTCTATGTTATATTGCTTGTATGCTATCTCATATAACTGGCTCCTACAATGGAGGGAATTATGGAATGTGATTGGGGGATCTGTCTATAGTTAGGACTAAAATCTCTCCTGTTCCAGAATAAAAGGAGAAATATAATAGGAAAGTTCCAGTACATCAATTATAAAAGACCAGAAGCAAATGGTGATGGCAAAGATAGACTCTGTCAAAACCAGATTCACAATAAGGTTCCAAGAGGGTCAAAAGAGATTCAAGGTACAAATTGTCACTGAAAAGTCTGATGTGGAGAGATCGAGCTAGATGAGACATATAGAGGTAATTTTATAAAACTCAACTGCGACTCTGGCATATGGGAATTTTAAGCTTGTTCATTTGGGATCTGGCTCCATGCTTCCAAAATTTCCAGATCTTCATCACATGATAAAGCTTCTCATCTCTCCACTGCTCTTTACAATCTAGATCTTCAGAGTATGACATTTTAGCTCTCCCACAACACCATGAGACTAGAGTACTTCTTAAGGCAGTTTCTAGGGTGGTCTTCTCCCCAGGGATCTCTCAAATACTTGAAGTCTAAGGTTGGTTAAGTGCCGTTGATGGAAAGCTTTTACTAATTTATGGAACCAAAGCTGAGTCCTAGATCCTGGGTCCTCCTCTGATCAACATCCTTTCCACTTCACCAAATATTGATGGTCAACTCCTTCAACAGGAATTTCTCCCGTGATAATCAAATCACAGCCTTAGAGTTGGAAGTGACCTCACAGGCCATCTGGTTCACACCCTGTCCCATTTTAGAGATGAGGTATGGTTACATTGGCTCTAGGTCTAAGTCGAAGTGTTCAGGAGAGCAGTGGAACACAGGAAGAATGTGTTTACCAGTGGTGTCAAACTGAAATAGAAATGGGACCACTCAACCATGCATAAGTATCCTTGTGGGCCACATATTGACTTAGTTTTAAAATGTAGTATTTATGTTTTATTATATTTTGTTTATTTTGTTAAATATTTCCCAACTACATTTTAATGTGATTGGGACTGTACATGCAGCCCATAGGGTAATGGGTTTAACACCTCTGTGTATACAAAAAGGGACTTGAATAATGGAGAAAATACATGTTGTGTCCTTTGCCAGATTCTTGGAAGGTCTGTCAGTTCTGAAGGTTCCATGTGCTTGGCCAGACCTAATCTGTCACCTGCCCAAACTCCACTAATGTTCAGAAGTTAACTGCTTGCATCCTTAAGGCCTTTTTGAATAAGCAGAATCTATCTTTTATGTCACCTTGGACTATTCTATCACAGTATGCTGTTGGCGCTTTAGTGGAGAGTTGAAGCTTGCAGAAGAGCACCAAGGATGAAACCTATAGTTTGCATCAAAGAGACATTGGGCCCAGAGAAGTGGATTATGTTGTTTCACATTTCTGGAGTGGATGCAAGGGTTGCCTAGCCAATCTTGCATCCTGATGGTCCTCTCTGGTTGGCTATTGGATTGATAAGTAGAGAGAGATGAACCAACTCTCTCCTGGGTGTGACATCTCTTATTACTTACAAAGGCAAGATTTGTCAATGAAAATGGTGAAAGAAATCCCCACCTTCCCAGAGGCAAAAAGTGATTTTTCTCTCTAGAGATGGTTCCCTCTTCCATAGCTGAGTCCCTTTATTTCCAGAGATGAATCTTTTTCAACTGACAGATTACCTTTTGTCTTAGCTGATTCCTTAGAGTGTCTCTGCTGCACAGGCTAGAATTTTAAGGGCTGCCAAGGGTGTATCTTACTGCTCGGAAATTTCATAAAATTGATGGAGAAACTTCTTTATACAAACTAAAGGAGCAAGGAAGTGTAAATATTTTACAGTTCTTTATAATCTTTTAATTTATTCAAGTGACCTGAATAGATATCAGTTGATCTGGGGCTCAATTCCCCAACACACTAGGAGCGTGTCTGCATCATTGATATCCTAACAATTTCAGGAGATCTAGGGAAAGGACCCCAGCACTTTTAGCACATCCCCTTTAGAAGGTTGATGGAAAGATAAGACTAAGCATCCTAGAGGATGAGAAGGTGGGGCTGGGTTGCAGGCTTTATCATTGAAGAAATCATCACTCTGATGACATCACAAATCCATCAAAGTAATGAGCCATGAATGTTCTTTTCATAGTGAATTCGTTTCACTTTGCTAGTATTACATATAATGAGCTTTCTTGACAGCCAGTTTTATTTGTTACAGTATCTAAAATAAGATTTTTGTATATGAGTATAGCTCATATTAATATAGCATTTTAAGGTTGACAAAGCATTTTACATACTTTTTCTCCTTTGTGTAGTATAGATTTTGTTGTTTTCTTAAACAGATGTCCTAAACCTTCAGCAAATGTTCCTTTATGTGACATTTAGTGATTGTTTTCACCACATCTGCCACTTAGATCAAAGTTAAAGTGTAAGCAATAATTTAATAGTGACTGTACGACCGATGACTGTATCATGTGGTACAGTCTGTCTGATTTAAATATCTGGAGTGAGACCACTGATGGCTAGGATAGGTAGAAAAGGTTTCATGGAAGAACTAGAATTTGAATTTGGACCATTTCTAATGGTTTCCCCACTCATACCCACTCCCTACTATGCTATGCTGACTCAAATTAAAAAGGCTTTCTATTTCCACAAAATGCTCCAAGTTACACACAGACACATAGGGATGAAGGCAAAGTTACTCCTGCCAACCCTTTTAGGCATCCATGAAGGCATACAGGAGGATCATGGGAGTCATCTCATCCAACTGCCTCATTGTAAAGATGAGGAACTAAGGACAGGGAGAAAAAAGAGACTTGTCCCAAATCATACACATGCTAAATGGAAGAGGACCCAAGGATCCTGGGAAATAGTTCTGAATCCAGAACTATATTCTTTATACCAGTAGTCTCATTTAAACAAGTCATTATAGAGTGCTGGAAAGGATCTTGGAAATCACCTTCTCTAACCCCCTCATTTTCAGACGAGTAAACTGAGATTCAGAGAGATTAAGTCCCTTATCCAAGGTCATAAAGTGAGCTAGTGATACACTCTAGTCTAATTCCCTGCCATATGTTGCCACATTGTGATACAACAGTTGTCAACTAGAAATAAGTCAATTCCTATTTCTTGGGTGGATGGACCCAATGCATAACCCAGAATCATAATTTGGTTGTGACCTCTTTCAATTATTCTTGTCAAAGAAAGAAATTGACAGATAAGTAAGCAAATAGAAATGCTAGCTTGCTACCTAATTATTCTTATAAGGTATAATATAGTGATTTTGTTCTTGATGATAACCAGTCATTTCAGGTGTGTCTGAATCTTAATGACCCCATTTGGGGTTTTCTTGGCAAAGATACTGGAGAAGTTTGCCATTTCCCTCTCCAGTTCATTTCATAAGTGAGGAACTGAGGCAAACAGGGGTAAGGGTCACAAAGCTAATAGTATCTGAGGCCAGATTTGAACTCAAGAAAGATGAGTCTTCCCAACTTGAGGTCAGATACTTTATCCGCTGTACTATCTAGCTGCCCCAGATGTTGTCTTAATCCAGTTGAAATGATTAGGTTTCTTTTAAAAATAACAAAAGAACCTTAAAGAATTATGTCATTGGTGAAGATTTCAGGTATGTTGGCACACCATTTCCTCCACACACACCCCCACACACACATACAGCTAGACCCACAATTTCATTTATATGGGGAATATCTAATAAGGAAATTCTGCCGATACAAGTCAATGCCCACTCTGAAAGTTCTTGTTGAGTCATTTCAGTTGTGACTGACTCTTCATGACCCCATTTGGGGTTTTTTTGGTAAATATGCTAGAATTTTCCAGATGAGGAAACAGATAAACAGGGTTATGGGTCACACAACTAATAAGTGTCTGAGGTTAGATTTGAGTACTTTCTGACCAGACCCAGCATTCTACTGCACCACCTATGTCTTAATTTGGTTCAAATGTTTAGGTTTCTTTTAAAAATACCAAAAGTGGTAAAGATTTCAGGTGTACTGGCACACCATTCTTGCCCCCTCCCCAATTAAACCTGTAATTACATATGTATATATATATATATATATATATGTGTGTGTGTGTATGTGTGTGTGTATATATATATGTATATACACACACACACACATATATATACATATATATATATATATATATATATATATATATAGTACACCTAATAAGGAAATTCTCTCTGCCAATATAAGTCAATAGCCACTCTGCAATTTATAGTCTTATAGACTTATAGACTTGCCAGAGCTGCTGAAAGGTCAGGTGACTTTCCCAGAGTCACATGTATCAGAGGCAGAATTTGAACCCGGGTCTTTTCTACGCAAGATTAGCTCTTCTGTTGTTTATGCCATACTTTCTCTGACACAAACTATTAGGTGACATAGGTGGCAAATTTTTGGGCAAATTGATAAGAAACTCCACCTCATACCAAGAAATGTACCCCTTGAGTCATGTGCCAAATTAGGTAAGTATAATAAGTTATACTAATGTTCTAAGCTGTGAAAATTCTAGTTTCCTGAATGGAAAGGCAATTGTTTATTCCAATTTCCTAATTATCTCCATACTATAACTTCAACAGAAGCATTGACTTACCAGTGGTAATAGAAAATAAACCAATTCATTTGCAAAGATATCACCTCATTGGCAGAATTTTCTGCTTATATCTGAAAAATGTTAGGCCCCCAAACTAGAGACTAGTTGCTTCTTGTCAATTCCTTCTTCTATATCCACTCTTCAAAGAATAACCACAACAACAAAAAACAGCTGACATGACAGGAACAGTGACTGCTTTGCCAATCTATTTCTTTCACTTAACACTATTCACGATGTTTCACACTCTCCAAGTTCCAATACCAACTTTCTCTAGTGTACTACAATTATAAGATTTCAGTTAAAATATTAATCAATGCTCAGAAGTAGGAATCTGGTTTTGTTTCAACCTTTGGGAGAGAAGTGTCAGAATGAGAGAGAAACAGAGAGCAAGAAAGAATGTGTATATGTTGGGGGCTGAGGAGGAAAGGATTTAATATATTTGAAACACTGGGGTCCAAAAGTCTGCAATCAGTTATGACTGAGGATTGCCAGGAACTTTCCTTAAACAAGATACCTTTGACTTCAAAAACTAAATTTAAAATCCAGTCCCACAATAGGCAAAATGCTACAGTAGATTGTTTGGTGACCTAGGAGGGTGTTTCATCATCACCCATCAATACCATCAAATGACTGTAAATGCTATCTTTTTGATTGTTTTCCAGGAGGTGACAGTAATCATCTACATATATAAGCATACAAAATGAAGATTTATCTATAACCAACGGGCCAACTTCTAGCAAAGAATAGGACTTTAGTACAAGTCCTGCACCAAGATTCCAAGGAGTGAGGCTACAGAATTATAAAAAATATATATTAAAAAATTATAAAAATGTAATTTTAAAATTATAAAAAGTATAAAAATTTGTAAAAAATGATTAAAAATTCCTCCACTTCTGAACTATCTTGAATGAAAAAAGCAAACCAATATATAGATACTAAAGAGAGAATACAATTAAATTACTATGACACATTTTTTTCTCAGCTTATTTTTTTGTAGACTCATCATGAAGAATATGTGAGATCATACATGTAAAAGATTTTTGCCAAATTTTACAGCCTATGTAATAAATGTGAGTGGTTATTTATTTTTTGGCTAGCATCTAAACTCCTTGAAGGCTTTGGTTTTGTCTTTGTATCACCTGGCACATAGTAAGCTCTTAATAAGTATTTATTGAGTTGAATAAAATTACACTTAGTGACTCTTTAGGTTTTCTCCTACTCCCCTTTTGAAAAACTCAGAATGACTTATTTTTACTCTCATTCTAAAAGAGGGGAAATGATTTTGGTTGGAAGAAACCACAAATCCTCCAGGAAAAAGAGAAGAAAGAGAGATTTTTGCCAATTTTAGCTGGAGCTATTCTGGGGAAGGGGTTCAAAGAAGAAAGGTTTGAGATGCTTTACTCTAGGAGGGGGTGATATAATTCAGGATTAGTGAGGGATGGAAGCAGCTAGGGTGTGGGAGCACAGTTTGAACTATACAAGGCAATATATCTCTATAAACACAGTGTGACCTGAAAAAGTCAATATTGAACAGATGAAGTATAGGTGGATTAGAATTTATAGGGAAGAGCTTTCTAGTTTCCCATTTCTTTGTTCATGAACACTTACTCTGAAAAGTTTCAAACATACATAATATGACCTGAGTACTTATAAAGAATTTCATGTTAGTTATTCATAAGTTGTCATTACATCCTGAGATGCATTCAGTTATCTTCTCCCAAAGATTCCTAGCTACCTGTCTTAAGATAGGGGGATGCACCAGTGTGGGACATAATGGAAAGGGCATCACATTTGGTCAGAGGACCTGGCTTTGAATCCTGACTGTCCTACTTATTGCCTGTGTGACTTTAGCCATCAGTTAACTTGTAAGAGTTTTATGTTCCACATCTGTAAAATGTGAGAAAGTTGGACCAGATAGATTATTTCTAAGATCCTTTCCAGCTCTAAAACTAGATCCTGGGATAGCAGCCTTAATCAAGGGGAAAAAATGTGCAATCAAATACAAAGTTCTATATAGCATTAAAAACAATGAACAGTGATATAAGCAAGTCAAAAATATGAAAGAGGATACACTTGGAAGCCTTGCTAGATGCCACTACATACTTGCTTAAGAATCAGGATCTATGTCTTAAGGAGTGGGATTACTGAGCTCAAATTTACTAAGTATCAGAGTTTTCCTCAGCAGTGTTTGCAAATCCTGGCCCAAGGGACTCTGCTCTTTCACACATGCTAAGTTCATGGCTGAATCAAAATCATCTTTTGGAGTGCTCTGCTGTTTGATGTTTGGTGACAGTACTTTCCATGGCACTGATGCATCTTGTGCATTTAATGATGTGATGATACTCAACTGAGGTCAAAGGACTAATCATAGTGTGAGAAAGCTTGGCATAACTTTCAGGACTCCTAAAAAAAGTACTTGTGGCTTAATTTTTTCTTTTATCCCAGGCTACATCTGGACAATAGTTGTACTGCTGTGAGACAGTCCCAGACTGGCAGTTAAGAGTATAGGATCTCTAACTTAGGCATAAATCCCTTTTCCATTATGGGCTTCAGTTTCCTCAACCATAAAATGAGAGAACTGTTCTAGAGAGTAGCTAAGATTTCATTCTGCTTTAAATCCCATGATCAGTCCCTTATCAGCTCTGGTACTCTACCTTGGAGGAAGGAGAGTATCACCATTCTCCTTGTTCCAAGTTCTTGGTCCTTTCGCCAAAAGACCTGCCCAGAATTCTGAAAGAATTCTACCCTGAAGTAATAACAACATTGATATCGAAAATCTTTCCAAAAATTTCCCTTAATAATTATCAGAAATACTTCTGGTCATTCCCTCTCCAACCTAGGAATTCTGAACTCCTAAAGGTCATCATTCAAACTCCATTCCTCATTCTCTACTGCCCCAATTCCTTAACCACAGAGCCCTCAAATTGCTTCTCTCCAGGTTCCACCCTAAAAGTACTCAGCCCTTTCACTGTGCCCTCTGAAATACCTGCTATATAGGCAACAAGCTGTCTTTCATCTTGCATCTTTTTCTTTCCCACTCCTTCCATCTTCTGATTTTCACTGAGACCTGGCTCCCTTCTGATGGCAGTCTCCCTGGATTTGAAATTTAACTCTTCTATTTACTAGATATGTGGACGTGGGCAAGTCATTCAAAATCCAGATTCTTCATCTGTACCATACCTCTGTAAAATGACTTTAAAAACCATAGGGCACCGCATACCTGTATTACTGTTACCTGCCTTTTGTGTGTCCTGTAAATCTCTTCTCAGGGATTAACATCCCCAACTCTTGCAACTCTGCTTCAGACGACCCGAGATAAATCACTCTCTCAGCTTTGGTTTCCTCATCTGTAAAATGGGAATAATAGCAGCCTATACCTCCCAGGGTTCTTCTGAGGCTCGAATGAAATAATGTAATGCAAACCTTAGAGCACTGTAACTCAGTCACTTGTTCTGAAAATCTGAATTTTTTATAAAGCAAGTGATAAATTAAAGAACAGTTTGAGAGTAACAGGATTGCATTTGCTTATGTAAATTTTGGTGGAAATTGTACCATGGAAGTGGAAAATGCAATAACCTCAGCGGATAGGTTGGGTGGAATGCTGCCAACATTTGGTGGGGCTTTTTTTTTTTATTTTAATAAATTTATTTAACTTTTTACATTCATTTTCACAAGATTTTGGGTTCCAAAATTTTCTCCCCATTTGT